>CM039682.1:34895979-35328479 GCA_022537955.1 Schmidtea mediterranea
GATATAATTGAGACTACGACGCTGTCTACCTACTGGCGCTATCACGAGGCTGTATGTAAGTTAGACTTCTTCACTTACTTATTATTTATCTCATTTCAAGTCAAAATCCATGATTGATTTATTGTCGAAATGATCTGAAAATTTTGGTGTGAATAATTCCTTTTGTAGAACTAAGAATAGCAAAATTGAAAAATTTTTGAAAAAATCCAAAAAATTATGCCCGAGTAGGATCGAACTCAACGACTTCAGATTATGAGATTGACGCGCTACCCCATACGCGCTATTCGAGGCGTTAGTTAAGGTTAGACTTTTCTTCACTTTACTTTTATTATATCTCATTCAAGTCAAACATCATGATGTTTATTGCTCGAAATGATCTAGAAAATTTGGGTTTTTGAAAATAATTCCTTTGAGAAACTAAGAATAGCAAAAATTGAAAATTTTGAAAAATCCAAAAAATTATGCCCCGAGTGAGGATCGAACTCACGACCTTCAGATTATGAGACTGACGCGCTACCTACTTGCGCTTTCGAGGCGTTTAAGTAAGTTAGACTTTTCTTCACTTACTTATTATACTATCTCACTTCAAGTCAAAATCATGTGATTTATTGTCAAAGATCTAGAAAATTTGGGTTTTGAAAATAATTCCTTTGTAGCAACTTAAGACATAGCAAATTGAAATTTTGAAAAATCAAAAATTATGCCCCGAGTGAGGATCGAACTCACGACCTTCAGTTATTGAGACTCGAACGCGCTACCTACTGCGCTATCGGGCGTTAATTAAGTTAGACTTTTCTGTCACTTACTTATTAATTCTCAATTCAAGTCAAAACATGATGATTTATTGTCGAAATATCTAGAAAATTTGGTTTGAAAATATTCCTTTGTAGAACTAAGAATAGCAAAATGAAAATTTTTGAAAAAAATTGCAAAAAATTATATTGCCCGGTGAGGATGCAACCTCACGACCTTCAGATTATGGAGATTGACGCGCTACCCTACTGCGCTAGTCGAGGCGTTAATGAAGTAAATTTTCTTCATATCTCTGTCACCTCTTTTTCACTCTATATCTCATTCAAGCTGCATAATCACCTGATGATTTATTGTCAACAAGATCTAGAGAATTGGGTTTTGGAATAATTCCTTGTAGAACTAAGAATTATGCCAAAATTGAAAATTTTGAAAAACTCCAAAAATTATGCCCCCGCAGTTAGGATCGAACTCACGACTTTAGTTTATGAGCGACTGTACGCGGCTACCTTCTTGGCGCTTATCGTAGGCTGTTAAGTACTAGGTTAGAACTTCTTCAGAGCTTTTATTATCTATATCTCATTCAAGTCAAACATCATTGTATGATTTATTGTCGAAATCGATCTAGAAAATTTGGGTTTTGAAATAATTCCTTTGTAGAAACTAGAATAGGAAATTTGAAATTTCTTGAAAAAATCCCAAAAAATTATGCCCCGAGTTGAGGATCCGACACTCACGGACCTTCAGTTATGAGAACTCTACGCGCTCCCCCATACTGCGCTATCTGTAGGCGTTAAGTAAGTTTAGTACTTTCGTTATCTTACTATTATTAATTCATTCAAGTCAAAATCATGATGATTTATTGTCGAAATGATCCTAGAAAAATTGGGTTTTGAAAAATAATTCCTAGCTCTTTGGCTTAAACTAAGAATTAGCATAAATTGAAAATTTTTTGAAATATTATCCAAAAAATTATGCCCCGAGTGTAGGTCGAAAACTCAGCGACCTTTTCAGATTATGAGCTGACGCTCGGCTACCTACTGCGCTATCGAGGCGTTTATAGACAGTGTAGACTTTTTCACTTACTTATCTAATGTATATCTCATATTCAGCAAATCATGATGATTGTTTATTGTCGAAATGATCTAGAAAAAAATTTGGGTTTCTGGAAATAATTCCTTTGTAGATACTAGAATAGGCATATAATTGATAAATTTTTTTGAAAAATCCAAAAAATTAGTGCCCCGAGTGAGGATCGAACTCACGTACCTTTCAGATTTGATGACTGACGCGCTACCTGTAGCTGCTCGCTATGCAGGGCGTTAGATATAGTTAGAGCTTTTTCTCCACTACGTTATTATTTGATATCTCATTCAAGGTCAAAATCATGGATGATTTATTGTCGAAATGATCTAGAAATTTGGGTTTGAAATAATTCCTTTGTAGAACTTGAAAAGCAATTGAAATTTTTTTTGAAAAATCCAAAAATTATGCCCGAGTGAGGTATCGAAACTCACGGACCTTCAGATTATTGAGACTGACGCGCTACCTACTGCGCTATCGAGGCGTTAAGTTAAGTTTGGACTTTTCTTCACTTACTTATTTTATTATCTCTTCAAGTCAAAATATGATGATTTTATTGTCGAGAATGATCTAGAAAATTTGGGTTCTTGAAAATAATTCCTTTGTAGAACCGGAAAAAGGCAAAATTGAAATTTTTTGAAAAAAATCCAAAAAATTATGCCTCGAATGAGGATCGAACTCACGACCTTCAGACTTATGAGAGTGACGCTCTACCTACTGCCTATCGAGGCGTTAAGTAAGTTAGACTTTTTCTTTCACTTACTTATTATTATATCTCAGTTCAAGTCAAAATCATGATGATTTATTGTCGAAATTGATCTAGAAAAATTTGGGTTTTGAAAATATTCTTTGTAGAACTAAGAATAGCAAAATAAAATTTTTTGAAAAAAATCCAAAAAATTATGCCCGAGTGAGGATGACTCACGCTTCAGATTATGAGACTGACGCCTACCTTACTGCGCTATCGAGGCGTTTAGATTTGGGACTTTCTTCACTTTACTTATTATTATAATCTCATTCAGTCAAAATATTGATGATTTATTGTCGAATTGATCAGAAATTTGGGTTTTTGAAAATAATTCCTTGTAGAACTAGAATAGCAAAATTGAAAATTTTTGAAAAAATCCGCAAAAATTTGCCCCGGTGAGGATCGAACTCACGACTTCAGATTATGAAGAGTGACGCGGCTTACCTACTGCGCTATCGAGCGTTAGTAAGCTTGACTTTTCTTCACTTATTATTTTATATCTCATTCAAGTCAAAATCATGATGATTATTGTCGAAATGATTCTAGAAAATTTGGGTGAATATTCCTTTGTAGAACTAGAATAGCAAAATTGAATTTTTGAAAAAATCCAAAAAATTATGCCCGAGGTGAGGATTCGAAACTCACGACCTTCAGTTATGAGACTGACCGCGCTACCTACTGCGCTATCAGGCGTTAAGTAAGTTAGATTTTCTTCACTTACTTATTATGATTCTCATTCAAGTCAAATCTTGATGATTTATTGTCGAAATATCTAGAAAATTTTGGCGTTTTGAAAATTAATTCCTTTGTAGAACTAAGAATAGCAAATGAAAATTTTTGAAAAAATCCAAAAAATTTTATGCCCGAGTTGAGGATCGAACTCACGACTTCAGATTATTGAGACTGACGCGTACCTACTGCGCTATCGAGGCGTTAAGTAAGTTAGACTTTTCTTACTATACTTATATTATATCTCATTCAAGTCAAATTCATGATGAGTTTATTGTCGATAATGATCTAGGAAAATTTGGGTTTTGAAAATAATTCCTTTGTAGAACTGAAGAATAGCAAAATTGAAAATTTGAAAAAATCCATAAAATTATGCCCGAGTGAGCGATCGAACTCACCCGACCTTCAGATTATTTGAGACTGACGCGCTACCTACTGCGCTATCAGAGGCGTTAAGTAAGTAGATTTCTTCACTTACTTATTATTATTCATTCAAGTTCAAAATTCATTGATGATTTATGTCGAAATGATCTAGAAATTTTGCGGTTTTGAAATATTCCTTTGTAGAAAAAAACTTTTAAGAATAGCAAATTGAAATTTTGAAAAAATCCAAAATAGCCCGAGTGGGATCGAACTCACGACCTTCAGATTTATGAGAGTGGACGCGCTCACTACTGCCGCTATCGAGGACGTTAAGTAAGTTAGGACTTTTCTCACTTACTTAATTATTATATTCTCATTCAAGTCAAATCATGATGATTTATTGTCGAAATTGATCTAGAAAATCTTGGGTTTGAAATAATTCTTTGTTAGAACTAAGATAGCAAAATTGAAAACTTATTTGGAAAAAATCCAAAAAATTATAGCCGACGTGAGGATCGTACTCACGACCTTCAAGATTATGAGCTGACGCGCCCTACTTGCGCTATCGAGGCGTTAAAGGTAAGTTAAGACTTTTTCTTCACTTACTTATTAATTATATCTTCCATTCAAGTCAAAATCATGATATTTATTGTTCGAATGATCTAGAAAATTTGGTTGAAATAATTCCTTTGTAGAACTTAGGAAAAAGCAAAATTGAAAATTTTTGAAAAAATCCAAAAGATTATTGCCCGAGTGAGGATCGAACTCACGACCTTCAGATTATGAGACTGACGCGCTACCTACTGCGCTATTCGAGGCGTTAAGTAAGTTAGACTTTTCTTCAACTTACTTATTATTATATCTCATTCAAGTCAAATCATGATAGTTTATTGTCGAAATGATCTAGAAAATTTGGGTTTTGAAATAATTCCTTTGTAGAACTCGGATAGGCAAAATTGAAAATTTGAAAAAATCAAAAAAACTTATGCCTCGAATGAGGATGAACTCAGACCTTCAGATTATGAGACTGACGCGTACACTACTGCGGTTCGAGGCGTTAAGTAAGTTAGACTTTCTTTTCACTTACTTATTATTTATCTTCTCATTCAAGTCAAAATATGATGATTTATTGTCGAAATTGATCTAGGAAAATGGGTTTTGAAATAATTCCTTTGTAGAATAGAGATAGCAAAATTGTGAAATTTTTGAAAAAATCCAAAAATTATGCCCCGAGTGAGGATCGAACTCACGACCTTAGATTATGAGCCTGAGCGTACCTAACTGCGCTATCGAGGCGTAAGTAAGTTAGATTTCTTCATTGACTTATTACTGTATCTCATTTCAGTCAAAATCATGATGATTTATTGTCGAAATGATCTAGAAAATTTTGGGTTTTGGAATAATAATTCCTGTAGAACTAAGTTAGCAAAATTGAAAATTTTTGAAAAATCCAAAAAATTATGCCTCGAATGAGGATCGAACTCACGACTTCAGAATATGAGACTTGACGCGCTACCTACTGCGCTATCGAGCGTTAAGTAAGTTAGACTTTTCTATCACTTTACTCTTATTTATTTATCTCATCAAGTCAAAATCATGATGATTTATTGTCGGAAATGATCTAGAAAATTTGGGTTTGAAAATAATTCCTTTGTAGAACTAAGAATGCAAAATTGAAAATTTTTGAAAAAATCCAAAAATTATGCCTCCGAGTTGAGGATCGAACTCACGACGATTCGACGTGATTAGCTTCGGACTGACGCGCTACCTTACTGCGCCATCGTGAGCGTTAAGTTAAGTTAGATCTTTTCTTCACTTACTTATTATTATATCTCATTCAAGTCTAAAAATCATGATGATTTTATTGTCGAAATGATCTGAAAATTTGGGTTTTGAAAATAATTCCTTTGTAGAACTCGCTGAAAAGCAAAATTTGAAAATTTTTGAAAAATCAAAAATTATGCTCGATGAGGATCGAACTCACGACCTTCAGATTATGAGACTGAGCGCTAACCTTACTGCCGCTAGTCGAGGCGGTTAAGTAAGTTAGGGACTTTTCTTCACTTACTTATATTATATCTCATCAAGTTCAAAATCATGATGATTTTATCTGTCCTGAAATTTATCTAGAAACTTGGGTCTTTGAAAAAATTCCTTTGTTAGAATAAGCAATAGCAAAATTGAAAATTTTTGAAAAAATCCAAAAAATGTTATGCCCGATGAGGATTCGAACTCACGACCTTCAGATTTATGAGCTGACGCGCTAACTACTGCGCTATCGAGGCGCTTAATAAGTTAGCTTTTCTTCACTTACTTATGTATTATATATCTCATTCAAGTCAAAACAGTGATCTTATTGTCATGATGATTCTTAGAAAATTGTCGGGTTTGAATATAATGCTCGCTATTGGTAGAACTAAGAATACGAAAATCTGAAAATTTTTGAAAAAAATCCTCAAAGAATTATGCCCCGGAGTGAGTCGACGAAGCTCGCTGAGTCCTTCAATATTATGAGACCTGACGCTCGCAATGCCTCACTGCGCTACTCGAGGCGTTTAAGTAGTGACTTTTCTTCATCTTTACTTATATTAGTGCTATATCTCATTTCAAGTTTCAAAATCATTGCGATGATTTTATTTGCGTGAAATGATCTAGAAATTTTGGGTTTTGAAAATAATTCCTTTGTAGAACTAAGGTATAGCAAAATTGAAAATTTTTGAAAAAATCCCAAAATTATGCCCCGAGTTGGAGATCGAACTCCGACCTTCAGATTATGAGACTGACGCGCTTACCTACTTTGCGCTATCGAGGCGTTCAAGTTAAGTTAGACTTTTCTTCACTTACTTATTTATATATATCTCAGTTCAAGTCAAAATCATGATGATTTATTTCGGAAATGATCTAGAAATTTGGGTTTTGAAAATAATTCCTTTGTAGAACTAAGAATAGCAAAATTGAATTTGAAAAATCCAAAAAATTTATGCCCGAGTGAGGATCGAACTCACGACTTCAGATTATTGAGACTGACCGTCGCCTACCTACTGGCGCTACGAGGCGTTAAGTAAGTTTAGACTTTCTTCACTTAGCTTATTATTATATCTCATTCAAGTCAAAATCATTGATGTTTTTGTCGAAAATGATCTAGAATTTGGGTTTGAAAATAATTCCTTTGTGAACTAAGAATGCAAAATGAAATTTTGAAAAATCCAAAAAATTATGCCGAGTGAGGTATCGAACTCACCGACCTTCAGTTATGAGGACTGAGCGTACCTACTGCGCTATCGAGGCGTTAAGTAAGTTAGACTTTTTTCTTCACTTTACTTATTATTATAATCTCATTCAAGTCAAAATCATTGATGATTTATTGTCGAAATGATCTAGAAAATTTGGGTTTTGAAAATAATTCCTTTTGTAGAACTAGATAGCAAAATTGAAAATTTTGAAAAAATCCAAAAATTATGCCCCGAGTTGTTTTTCAGGATCGACACTTCACGACCTTCAGATATGAGACTGACGCGTACCTACTGCGGCTATCGAGGCGTTAAGTAAGTTAACTTTTTTCACTTACTTTATTATTATATCTCATTCAAGTCAAAATATGATGTTTTATTGGTCGAAATGATCTAGAAATTTGGGTTTGAAATAATTCCTTTGTAGAAACTAAGAATTAGCAATAATGAAATTTTGAAAAAATCCAAAAAATTATGCCCCGAGTGAGGATCGAACTCACGACTTCAGATTATAGACTGACGCGCTACCTACTGCGCTATTCGAGGCGTTAAGTAAGTTAGACATTTCTTCACTTACTTTCATTATTATATTCTCATTCAAGTCAAATCATGATGATTTATTGATCGAAATGATCTAGAAAATTTGGCGTTTTGAAAAATATTTCCTTTGTAGAACTAAGAATAGCAAATTTGAAAATTTTTGAAAAATCCAAAAATTATGCCCGAGTGAGGATTTCGAACTCACGACTTCAGCATTATGAGACTGACGCGCTACCTACTGCGCTATCGAGGGCGTTAAGTAAGTTAGGACTTTTTCTTCACTTACTTTTTTAATCTCATTCAAGTCAAATCATTGATGATTTTGACTTGAATGAGTTATAATAATAAGTAAGTGAAGAAAAGTCTAACTAACTTACGCCTGATAGGCAGTTTAGCGGTAGCGCGTCAGTCTCATATCTGAAGTGCGTGAAGTTCGATCCTCACTCGGGCATAATTTTTTGATTTTTTTCAAAATTTTCAATTTTTGCTATTCTTAGTTCTACAAAGGAGATTATTTTTCAAAAACCCAAATTTCTAGTCATTTCGCAAATACATCATCATGTTTTGACTTGAATGAAGATATAATAATAAGTAAGTGAAGAAAAGTCTAACTTACTTAACGCCTCGATAGCGCGCAGTAGGTTAGCGCGTCAGTTTCGATAATTGAAGGTCGTGAGTTTCGATCCTCACTCGGTGGCTAATAATTTTTGGATTTTTTCAAAAATTTTCAATTGTTGATTCTTGTTCTACAAAGGAATTATTTTCAAAACCAAATTTTCTAGATCATTTCGACAATAAATCATCTGATTTTGACTTGAATGAGATATAATATAAAGTAAGTGAAGAAAAGTCTAACTTACTTAACGCCTCGATTAGCGCAAGTAGGTAGCGCGTCAGTCTCATAATCTGCAGGTTTCGTGAGTTCGATCCTCACTCGGGGCAAATTTTTGGATTTTTTCAAAAATTTTCAATTTTGCTTTTCTTAGTTCTACAAAGGAATTATTGTTCAAAACCCAAATTTTCTAGATCATTTCGACAATAAATCATCATGATTTTGACTTGAATGGATATAATAATAAGTAGTGAAGAAAAGTCTACTTACTTAAACGCCTGCGATAGCGCAGTAGAGAGCGCGTCAGTCTCATAATCTGAAGTCGTGGCTTCGATCCTCATCGGGGCATAATTTTTGGATTTTTTTCAAAAATTTTCAATTTTGTATTCTTAGTTCTACAAAGGAATTATTTTTCAAAACCCAAATTTTCTAGATCATTTCGACAATAAATCATCATGATTTTGACTGAATGAGATATTTGAATAATAAGTAAGTGAAGAAAGTCTAATTTACACTTAAACGCCTCGATAGGCGCAGTAGGTGGTCAGCGCGTCACGCTCTTCATAATCTGAAGGTCGTTGAGTTCGATCCTCACTCGGGGGCATACATTTTTGGATTATTTTCAAATTTTCAAATTGCTAGATTCTTAGTTTCTACAAAGGTAAATTATTTGTCAATATAACCCCAAATATTTTAGATCATTTCGACAATAAAATCATCATGATTTTGACTTGAATGAGAATTATAATAATAAGTAAGTGAAGAAAAAGTCTAACTTACTTAACGCCTCGATTAGCGCGTAGGTTAGCGCGTCAGGTTTCTCATAATCTGAAGGTCGTGAGTTCGATCCTCGACTCGGGGCATAATTTTTTGAATTTTTTCAAAAAATTTTCAATTTTGCTATTCTTAAGTTACTCCAAAGGAATTATTATTCAAAAACCCAAATTTTCTAGAATCTATTCGGACAATAAATCTCATATTTTGACTTGAAATAGAGATAATAATAGTTAAGTGAAAGAAAAGTCTAACTTACTAACGCTCGTAGCACCAGTAGGTAAGCGCGTCAGTCTCATAATCTGTAAGTCGTGGAGTTCGCATCCTCACTCGGGGCATAAATTTTTGGATTTTTTTCACAAAATTTCATTTGCTATTCTTAGTTCTACAAAGGGAATTATTTCAAAACCCAAATGTTTCTAGGATCCCTCATTTCCGTACAATAAACATCATCATTGATTTTGACTTGAATGAGATGATTAGATAATAAGTAAGTGACGAAAGAGTTACTAACTTTGACTTAACGCCTCGATCTAGCGCAAGTAGGTAGCGGCGTCAGTCTACTAATCTGAGGTCGTGAGTTCGATCCTCATCGGAGGCATTATTTTTTTGGATTTTTTTCAAAAATTTTCATTTTGCTATTCTCGTAGTTCTACGAAAGGAATTATTTTCAAACCAAAATTTTCTAGATCATTTCGACCTAAATCATCATGATTTTGACTTGTAATGAGATTCACATAATAATAAGTTAAAAGTGGGAAAAGAAAGTTCTAACTTACTTTAACGCCTCGATATGCCGCAGTAGGGTAGCGCGTCAGTCTTCATAATCTGAGGTCGTGAGTTCGATCCTCACTCGCGGGCATAATTTTTGGATTTTTTCAAAAATTTTCAATTTTTGCTATTCTTAGATCTACAAAGGAATTATTTTCAAAACCCAAATTTTCTAGATCATTTCGACAATAAATTCAATCATATTTTGACTTGAATGAAGATATAATAATAAGTAAGTGAGAAAAGTCTAACTTATTAACGCCTCGATAGGCGCAGTAGGTAGCGCGTCAGTCTTCATAATCTGAAGGTCGTGATTCGACTCTCACTCGGGGGCATAATTTTTTTGTTTTTCAAAATTTTCATTTTGCTATTCTTAGTTCTACAAAGGAATATTTTCAAAAACCCAATTTTCTAAGATCATTTCGACAATAAATATCATGATTCTTGGACTTGAATGAATATAATAATAAGTAAAGTGAAGAAAAAGTCTAACTTACTTAAACGCCTCGTATAGCGCATAGGATCCGCTCAGTCTCATTAATCTGAGGTCGTGAGTTTCGATCCTCACTCGGGGCATAATTTTTTGGATTTTTCAAAATTTCAATTTTGCTATTGCTATAGTTTACAAGGAATATATTGTTCAAACCCAAATTTTCTATAGATTCATTTCGACAATAATATCATGATATTTGACTTGAATGAAGATATAAATAATATAGTAAGTGAAGAAAAGTCTAACTTACTTAACGCCTCGATGTACCGCAGTAGGTAGCGGTCAGTATCTCATATCTGAAAGGTCCGTGAGTTCGATCCTCATCGGGGCATAACTTTTTTGGATTTTTCAAAAATTTTCAATTTTGCTTTCTTCGAGTTCTACAAAGGATATTTTCAAAACCCAAATTTCTAGGTCATTTTCGACAAAAATCAATCATGTTTTGACTGAATGAGATATAATAAAAGTAAGTGAAGGAAAAGTGTCTAACTTACCTTAAACGCCTCGATATAGCGCAGTAGGTAGCGCGTCAGTCTCATAATCTCGAAGGTCGTGAGTTCGATCCTCAATCGCGGGCATAATTTTTTGGATTTTCAAAATATTTCAACTTTGTGCTATCTCTAGTTCTACAAAGGAATTATTTTCAAAAACCCAATTTCTAGATCATTTCGGACATAAATCATCATGATTTTGACTTGAATGAGATATATAATAAGAAGTGAAGAAAGTCTAACTTACTAACGCCTCGATAGCGCAGTAGCGTAGCGCGATCAGATCTCATAATCTGAAGGTCGTGAGTTGCATCCTCACTCGGGCATAATTTTTTGGACTTTTTTCAAAAATATTTTTCAATTTTGCTATTCTTAGTTCTACAAAGGAATTTATTTTCAAAACCCAATATTTTCTAGATCATTTCGACAATAAATGTTTCTCATGATTTGACTTGAATGAGATATAATAATAAGTAAGTGAAAGAAAAAGTCGAACTTAACTTAACGGCCTCGGATAGCGCAGTAGGTATGCGCTCGTCAGCTCTCATAATCGAAGGTCGTGGCTTCGATCCTCACTCGGGGCATAATTTTTTGGATTTTTTTCAAAAATTTCATTTTTTGCTGATTCTTAGTTCTACAAAGGAATTATTTCAAACCCAAAATTTTCAGATCATTTCGACAATAAATCATCATGTTTTGACTTGAATGAGATATAATAATATATGTGAAGAAAAGTCTAACTTACTTAACGCCTCGATAGCGCAGTAGGTAGCGCGTCAGTCTCAATAAATCTGAAGGTCGTAGTTCGATCCTCACTCGGGGCATAATTTTTTGGATCTTTTCAATAAAATTTCATATTTGCTTTGCTTAGTTTCTACAAAGGAATATTTTCAAACCCAAATTTCTAGATCTTTCGACAATAAGATATCATGATTTTGACTTGAATGAGATATAATATAAGTAGTGAATGAAAAGTCTACTTAACTTAACGCTCGATAGGCAGTACGGTAAGCGCGTCAGTCTCATAATCTGAGTCGTGAGTTCGATCCTCACTCGGGCATAATTTTTTGGATTTTTTCAAAAATTTCAGATGCCTTGCCGTACTTTCTTAGTTCTACAAAGAATTCATTTTTTCCCAAAAACCCAAGATTTTCTAGATCATTTCGACAATAAATCATCATGATTTTGACTTGAATGAGAATAATAAGTGTAATTGAAGAAAAGTCTAACCTTACTTAACGCTCTCGAATAGTCGCAGTATGACGTGTAGCCGCGTTCAGTCTGCGATTAATCTGAAGTCGCTCGGAGTCACTCCGCACTCGGGCATAATTTTTTGGATTTTTCAAAAAAATTTTCAATTTTGCTATTCTTAGTTCTACCAAAGGAATTATTTTCAAAACCCAAAGTGTTTCTAGATCAATTTCGACCAACTAAATCATCATGATTTTGACTTGAATGAGAATAATATATAAGTAAGTGAAGAATGCTAATATATAAGTACTAGATTGAATCCTGTACTTAAGCGCTCGACTAGCTCCATCTATGTAGAGCAGTCAGTCTTATTGAGTCGTGGAGTTCTCACTCCTTTCGACTCTGGGGGGCATATATTTCTTTGCGATTTTGGTTCAAAAGAATTTCAATTTTGCTTAATTCTTAGTTCCTACAAACGGATTTATTATTTCAAAAATCCCAGATATTTTCTAGCATTCATTTCGACAATAAATCATCATGATTTTCTTGATTGACGAGATTTGATCAAATATCGTATAGTGATAGACGAAAGTCTAAGCTTACATTTTTAACGCCTCGATAGCGGCAGTAGGTAGCGCGTCAGTCTCATAATCTGAAGTCGTGAGTTTCGATCCTCACTCGGGCATAATTTTTTGTAGCTTTTCAAAAATTTTCAATTTTGCTATTCTTAGTTCTACAAAGGAATTATTTTCAAAACCACAAATTTCTAATCATTCGACAATAAATCATCATGAATTTGACTTGAATGAGATTAATAATAAGTATAGTGAAGCAAAAGTCTAAACTTACTTAACGCCTTTACGTCATCGCGCAGCTAGGTAGCCCGCCGTTTCATGTCTCATAATCTGAAATGGTCGTGTGAGTGTTACGTATCCTCACTCGGGGCATAATTTGTTGTGATTTTTTCAAAAATTTTCAATTTTGCTATTCTTAGTTCTTACAAAGGAATTTATTTTCAACACCAATTTTTCTAACATTTCGACAATAAATCATCATGAAATTTTGACTGTGATGAGATTAATTAATACGTTAAGTGAAGAAGTCTAAGTTCTTACTTAACGCCTCGGATAGCGGCAGTAGTAGCGCGGTCAGTTCTCGATAATTGAAGGTCGTGAGTTCGATCCTCATCGGATGCATATTTTTGTGGATTTTGTTTCATAAATTTTCAATTTTGCTATTCTTTAGGGTTTATCAATAGGAATTTATTTTTCAAACCCCAATTTTCTTAGATCATTTCGAACAATAAATCATTCATGATTGTTGACTTGAATGAGATATAATAATAAGTAAGTGAGAAAAGTTAACTTACTTAACGCTACGGATAGCCGCAGTAGGTAATAGCGCGTCAGTCTCATAATCTGAAGGTCGTGAGTTCGATCCTCATCGCGGGCATGAATTTTTTGGATTTTTTCAAAATTTCAATTTTGCTATTCTAGTTCTACCAAAGGCGATTATTTTCAAAACCAAATTTCTTAGATCATTTCGACAATAAATCATCTATAGATTTTGACTTGAATTGAGATATAATAATAAGTAAGTAAGAAAAGTCTTTAACTTACTTAACGCCTCGATAGCGCAGTAGGTAGCGCGTCAGTCTCAAATCTGAAGGTCGTTGAGTTCGATCTCACTCGGAGGCCATAATTTTTGGATTTTGTCAAAAAATTTTTCAATTTTATGCTATTCTTAGTTCTAACAAAGAATTATTTTCAAAACCTCAAATTTTCTAGATCATTTCGACAATAAATCATTCATGTTTTGACTTGAATGAATATAATCAATAAGTAAGTGAAGAAAAGTCTAACTTACTTAACGCCTCGCATTAGCGCAGTAGGTTAGCGCGTTCAGTTTCATATCTGAAGGTCGTGAGTTCGATCCTCACTCGGAGGATAATTTTTTGGATTTTTCAAAAATTTTTCAATTTTGCTATTCTTTAGTTCACAAAAGCGAATTATTTTCAAAACCCAAATTTTCTAGTCATTTCGACAATAATCATCATTGAATTTTGACTTTGAATGAGATATATAATAAGTAAGTGAAGAAAAAGTCTAATTTACTTAACGCTCGATAGCGCAGTAGGTAAGCGCGTCAGTCTCATAATCTGAAGGTCGGTGAGTCGATCCTCACTCGGGGCATAATTTTTGGATTTTTTCAAAAATTTTTTCAATTTTGCTATTTCTTAGTTCTACAAAGGATATTATTTTTCAAAACCCAAATTTTCTAGATCATTTCGACAATAAAATCATCATGATTTTGACTTGAATGGATATATAATAAGTAACGTGAAAGGAAAAAGTCTAACTTACTTTAACGCCTCGTAGCGCAGTAGGTCAGCGCGTCAGTCTCATAATCGAAGGTTCTGGTTCGTCCTCACCGGGGCATAATTTTTGGATTTTTTTCAAAAAAATTTTCAAATTTTGCTTATTCTTATTCACCAAAGGAATTATTGTTTCAAAAACCCAAATTTTCTAGATAATTTCGACAATAAATCATCATGATTTTGACTTGAATGAGATATAATAAAAGTAAGTGAAGAAAGCTCGTATACTTACTTAACGCCTCGATAGCGCAGTTAGGTAGCGCGTCAGTTCTCATAAAATCTAATGTCGCTGAGTTCGATCCTCAACCGGCGGCATAATTTTTTGGATTTTTCAAAAATTTTCAATTTTGCTTTCTTAGTTCTACAAAGCGAATTTATTTTCAAAACCCAACATTTTCTAGACATTTCGACAATAAATCTCATGATTTGACTTGAATGAGATATAATAATAAGTAAGTGAAGAAAAGGTCTAACTTACTTAACGCCTCGGTAGCGCATAGGTAGCGCGGTCAGTCTCATAATTCTGAAGGTCGTGGAGTTCGATCCCTCACTCGGGCATAATTTTTTGTGTTTTTTCAAAAACTTTCATTATTGCTTATTCTTAAGTTTCTACAAAGGGAATTATTTTCAAACCCAATTTCTAGATCCATTTCGGACAATAAATCATCATATTTTGACTTTGAATGAGATTATAATAATAAGTAAGTGAAGAAAAAGTCTAACTTACTTACGCCTCGATAAGGCAGTAGGTAGCCGCGTCAGTCTCATAATCTGAGGTCCGTGAGTTCGATCCTCACTCGGGGCATAATTTTTTGGAATTTTTTTAAAAAATTTTCATTTTGCTATCTTAGTTCTACAAAGAATTTATTTCAAAACCCAAATTTTTCTAGATCATTTCGACAATAAATTCATCAGATTTTGACTTGAATGAGATATAATATAAGTAAGTGAAGAAAAAGTCTAACCTTACTTAACGCCTCGATAGCGCAGTAGGTTTAGGCCGCGTCAGCTCATAATCTTGAAGGTCGTGGTTCGACCCACTCGGGGCATAATTTTTGTGATTTTTTCAAAAAATTTTCAATTTTGCTTATTTAGTTCTACAAGGAAATTATTTTCAAAACCCAAATTTTCTAGATCATTTCCGACAATAAATCTCATGGATTTTGACTGATGAGATATAATAATAAGTAGTGAATGAAAAGTCTTAACTTACTTAACGCCTCGAACTTTAGCGCGCAGTAGTCCTAGCGCGGTTCAGTCTCATAATCTGAGGGTCGTGAGTTCGTCCGTCACTCGGGCATAATTTTTTGGATTTTTTCAAAATTTTTCAATTTTGCTATTCTTAGTTCTACAAAGGAATTTATTTTTCAAAACCCAAATTTTCATAGATTCATTTCGACAATAAATCATCATGATTTTGACTTGAATTGAATATAATTAATTAAGTAGTGAGAAAAGTCTAACTACGTTAACGCCTCGACTAGCGCAGTAGTAGCGCGTCAGTCTCATAATCTGAAGTCGTGAGTTCGATCCTCACTCGGGAGCATAATTTTTTGGATTTTTTCAAAAATTTTCAATTTTGCTATTTCTTAGTTTCTACAAAGGAATTATTTTTCAAAAACCCAAATTTTCTAGATCATTTCGACAATAAAATCATCATGATTTTGACTTGAATTGAGATATAATAATAGTAAGTGAAGACAAAGTTCTAACTACTTAACGCCTCGACTAGCGCAGTAGGATATAGCGCGTTCAGTCTCATTTATCTGAAGGTGTGCAGTTCGAATCCTCCACTCGGCGGCATAACTTTTGGATTTTTTCAAAAATTTTCATTTTGCTATTTTGTAGTTCTACAAAAGGAATTATTTTCAAAACCCAAATTTCTAGATCCATTTCGGACAATAAATCATCATGATTTCTGACTTGAATGAATATAATAATAAGTAAGTGAAGAAGAAAGTCTACTTACTTAACGCCTCGATAGCGCAGTAGTAGGTTTAGCGCGTCAGTCTCATAACTCTGAAGGTCGTGAGTCGATCCTACACTCGGGGCATAATTTTAGGATTTTTTTTCAAAATTTTCAATTTTTGCCTATTCTTAGTTCTACAAAGGAATTATTTCAAAACCCAAATTTCATAGGATTCATTTCCGACAATAATCATCATGATTTTGACTTGATGAGATATAATAATAAAGTAAGCTGAAGAAAGTTAACTTACTTAACGCCTCGAATTAGCGCAGTACGGGTAGCGACGTCAGTCTCATAATCTGAAGGTCGTGAGTTCGATCCTCACCGGCGCATAATTTTTGGATTTTTTTCAAAAATTTTCAATTTTGCTATTCTAGTTCTACAAAGGAATTATTTTTCAAACCCAAATTTTCTAGATCATTCGAACATTTAATCATTCATGGATTTTGACTGAATGAGATATAATAATTAAGTAAGTGAAGAAAAGTCTAACTTACTAACGCTTCTCGATAGCGCAGTAGGTAGCGCGTCAGTCTCATAATCTGAAGGTCGGTGAGTTCGATCCTTCACTCGGGGCATAATTTTTTGGATTTGTTTTCAAAAAATTTTCATTTTGCCTATTCTTAGTTCTACAAAGGAATTATCTTTCAAACCCAAATTTTCTAGATCATTTCGACAATAATCATCATGATTTTGACTTGAATGAGATATAAATAATAAGTAAGTGAGAAAAGTCTAACTTATTAACGCCTCGAAGCGCAGTAGGTAGCGCGTCAGTCTCATAATCTGAAGGTCGTGAGTTCGATCCTCACTCGGTCATAATTTTTTTGGATTTTTTCAAAAATTTTTCCAATTTGCTATTTCTTAGTTTCTACAAAGAATTATTCAACCCAAATTTTCTAGATCATTTCGACAATAATCATTCATGATTTTGACTTGAATGAGATATAATAATAAGTAAGTAAGAAAAGTTCTAACTTACTAACGCCTCGTCTCATAATCTGACTGTCGTGAGTTCGTCTCACTCGGGGCATAATTTTTTGGATTTTTCAAAATTTCATTTGCTATTCTTAGTTCTACAAGGAAATTTCAAAACCCAAATTTTTCTAGATCATTTCGCACATAAATCATATGATTTGTTGAAATGAGTTATAATAGTAGTGAGAAGCTCTAAACTTACTTACGCCTCGTGCGCATAGGTAGCGCGTTCAGTCTCATAATCTGAAGGTCGTGAGTTCGATCTCACTCGGATAATTTTTTGGGATTCTTTCAAAAATTTCAATTTTGTATTCTTGTTCAACAAAGGAATTATTTTCAACCCAATTTCTAGATCATTTCGACAATAATATCCTGATTTTGACTTGAATGAGTAATAATAAGTGTGAAGAAAAGCTAACTTACATAACGGCTCGTAGCGCAGTAGGTATGCGCGTCAGTCTTCATAATCTGAGGTCGGAGTTCGATCCTTCACTGGGCATATTTTTGGGATTTTTCAAAAATTTTCAATTTTGCTTTCTTGTTCTAAAAGGAATTTTTCCAACCAAATTTTCTAGATCTTTCGACCATAAATCACATGATTTGACTTGAATGGTATAATATAGTAAGTGAAGAAAAGTCTAACTACTTAACGCCTCATAGCGCAGGTAGGTAGACGCGTCAGTTCATATCTGAAGTCGTGGTTCGATCCTCACTCGGGCATAATTTTTTGGATTTTTTTCAAAATTTCAATTTTGCTATCTTAGTTCTACAAAGAATTATTGTCAAACCCAATTTTCTGATCAATTTCGCATAAATCTCTGATTCTGACTTGAATGAGTAAATAATAAGTAGTGAAGAAATCTGTACTTATTAACTTCCTCGATGCGCAGTAGTAGCGCGTCAGTTCATAATCTGAAAGGTCGTGAGTTCGTCCTCCTCGGGGCAATTTTGATTTTTCAAAATTTTCAATTTGCTAGTCTTAGTTTACAAGGATATTTTTAACCCAAATTTTAGATCATTTCGAAAGTAATCATCATGTTTGACTTGAATGAGATATATATAATGTAAGTGAAGAAAGTCAACATTATTAACGCCTCATAGCGCAGTAGTAGTGTCATCTATATTGATTCGTTGATCGATCCTCACTCGGGGTAATTTTTTGGATTTTTTCAAAATTTTCATTTTGCTATTCTTAGTTACAAGGATTATTTTCAAACCCAACTAGTCATTTCACTTTAATCATCATGATTTACCTGAATGAGATATAGAAAGTACAGTGAAGAAAAGTTAATTACTTAACGCCGATAGCGCAGTAGGTAGCGAGTCAGTCTCTCTTGAGGTCGTGAGTTCGATCCTCACTCGGGGCAAATTTTGGATTTTAAAATTTTCAATTTCTATTCTTTATTCTACAAGAATATTTTCAAACCCAAATTTTCATAGATCATTTCGAATAATCTCATGATTTTGACTTGAATGAGATTTATATAATAAGTGAGAAAGTCGTAAACTTATTAACGCCTCGATTAGCCAGTAGGTAGCGGTCAGCTCATATTGAGGTCGTGAGTTCGTCCTCACTCGGGTTAATTATTTTTTGGATTTTTTCAAAAATTTTCAATTTTGCTTTCTTAGTTCTACAAAGGAATTATTTTCAAAACCCAAATTTTATAGATCATTTCGAATATCTTCATGATTTTGATTGATTGAGAATATTATAATATAAGTAAGTGAAAGAAAGTCTTACTTACTAACGCTCGATAGCGCAAGTAGGTTAGCGCTCAGTTTATCTGAAGGTCAGTGAGTATCGATCCTATCGGGCATAATTTTTTGGATTTTTTCAAAATTTCAATTTTGCTTTTAGTTCTACAGGAATTATTTTCCAAACCCAAATTTCTAGATCATTTCGACAATAAATCATCATATTTTGCTTGATTGAGATTTAATAATAAGTAAGTGAAGAAAGTCTAATTACTTAACGCCTCTAGCGCAAGTGGTAGCGCGTCAGTCTCATAATCTGAAGTCGTGAAGTTCGATCCTCACTCGGAGGCATAATTTTTGGTTTTTCAAAATTTTCATTTTTGCTATCTTAGTTCTACAAAGGAATTATTTTCCAAAAACCCAAATTTTCTAGATCATTACGACAATAATCTCATTGATTTGATGAATGAGATATTATAGTAAGTGAAGAAAATCAAACTTACTTAACGCCTCGATAGCGCCAGTGTAGCGCAGTCCAGTCTCATAATCTGAGGCGTGATTCATCTCATCGGGCATTAATTTTTTGGATTTTTTCAAAAAATTTCTTTTGCTTATTTTGTTCTACAAAGATTATTTTCAACCCAAATTTTCTAGATCATTTGACATAAATCATCCATGATTTTGACTTGAATGAGATATAATAATAAGTAAGTGAAGAAAAGTCTAACTTACTTACGCCTCGATAGACGCAGTAGGGTCGCGTCAGTCTCATAATCTGAGTCCGTGAGTTCGATCTCACTCGGGGATAATTTTTTGGATTTTTTCAAAAATTTCAATTTTGCTATTCTTAGTATCTACAAAGGGAATTATTTTCAAAACCCAAATTTTCTAGATCATTTCGACAATAAATCTCTGATTTTGACTGAATGAGATATAATAATAAGTAAGTTGAAGAAAGTTTCTAACTTACTTAACCGCCCGATAGGCGTTATAGTAGCGCGTCAGTCTCATAATTGAGGTCGCTGGTTCGATCCTCACTCGGGCATATTTTTTTGGATTTTTTTCAAAAATTTTCAATTTTGCTTTCTTCGTCTACAAAGATTATTTTCAAAACCCAATTTTTAGCATCAATTTCGACAATAAATCATCATGATTTTGATGATGAATATAATCATAAGTAAGTAGAAAAGTTTCTAAACTTACTTAACCGCCCTCGATAGCGCAAGTAGGTAGCGGTCAGTCTATAATCTGAGTCGTGAGGTTCGATCCTCACTCGGGGCATATTTTTTGATTTTCAAAATTTTCCAATTTTGCTATTCTTGTTCTACAAGATTATTTCAAACCCAAAATTTCTAGTCATTGTCGACAATATCATCTGATTTATGACTTGAATGAGATAAATAATAAGTAAGTGCAGAAAAGTCTAACTTACTTAACGCCTCGATAGGGCAAGTAGTGCGCGTCAGTTCATATCTGAAGGTCGTGGTTCGTCTTCACTGGGCATAATTTTGATTTTTCAAAAATTTCAATTTTGCATTCTGTTCTACAAAGGAATTATTCAACCCAAATTTTCTAATATTTCGCAAATTCATCATGATTTTGACTTTGAATGAGAATATATAATAAAGTAAGTGTCAAGAAAGTCACTTATATAACGCCTGATAAGCCAGGTAAGGTAGTCGCGTCGTCTTCATAATCTGAAGGTCCTGAGTTCAGATCTATCGGGCATAATTTTTGGATTTTTCAAAAATTTCATTTGCTATTCTTAAGTTCTAAAAGGAATTATTTCAAACCCAAATTTTCTAGATCATTTCGACAATTAATCAATCATTGATTTACTTGAATGAATTAAATATAAGTAAGTGAAAGGAAAGTCTAACTTACTTAACGGCCTCGATAGCGCAGTAGGTAGCGCTCAGTCTCTAATTGAAGTCGTGGTTCGTCTTCACTCGGGGCATATTTTTTGGATTTTTTCAAATTTTCATTTGCTATTTTAGTTCTAAAGGAATTAATTTTCAAACCCAATTTTCTAGTCTTTCGACAATAATCATTGATTTTGACTTGAATGAAGATATAATAATAGTAGTGAAGAAAGTGCTAACTTACTTAAGCCTCGTAGCGCAGTTAGGTAGCGCGTCCAGATTCATAATCTGTAAGGTCGTGAGTTCGATCCTCACTCGGGCAATTTTTTGATTTTCAAAAATTCATTTTGCTATTCTAGTTCTACAAGGAAATTATTTTCAAACCCATTTCTAGATCATTCGACATAAATCTCAGCATTTTAGTTGATGAGATATAATATAAGTAGTGAAGAAAAGTCTAACTACTTACGCCTCGATAGGCAGTTAGGTAGCGCGCTCAGTCTCAGAATCTGAAGGTCGTGAGTTGATCCTCCTCGGGCATATTTTTTTTTTTCAAATTTTCAATTTTTATTCTTGTTCTACAAGGTTATTTTCAAAACCCAATTTTCTGATCATTTCGATCAATAATCATCATGATTGACTTGATGAGTTAATAGTAAAGTTGAAAGAAAGTCTACTTATTAACGCCTCGATAGCGAGTGGATGCGCGTCAGTTCATAATCTGAAGTTTTCGTGTTCGATCCTCACTCGGGCATAATTCTTTTGGATTTTTTCAAAATTTTCATTTGTATTTCTTATTCTACAAGGAATATTTTACAAAATTTTTCTAGATCATTTCGGACACTAAATCATCATGATTTTTGACTTGAATGAATATA
This sequence comes from Schmidtea mediterranea, assembly GCA_022537955.1. NCBI lineage: Eukaryota > Metazoa > Platyhelminthes > Tricladida > Dugesiidae > Schmidtea > Schmidtea mediterranea. Next base: position 34,917,734 of record CM039682.1, read on the forward strand.
TTAAGTAGTGAAGAAAAGTTAACTTACTTAACGCCTCGATAACGCAGTAGTAGGGTCAGTCTCATATCTGAAGGCGTGAGTTCGATCCTCACTCGGGGCATTTATTTTTTGGATTTTTTCTCAAAATTTTCAATTTTGCTATTCTTAGTTCTAACAAGGAATTATTTTCACAACCCAAATTCAGATCATTTCGACAATTAATCATTCATGATTTTGACTTGAATGAGATATTATGAATAATTAACGTGAAGAAAAGTCTAACTATTAACGCCTCGATAGCCGCAGTACGTAGGCGTTCAGTTCTAATCTGAAGGTCAGTGGTCGATTCCTCACTCGCAGGCATAATTTTGATTTTTTCAAAAATTTCAATTTGTATTCTTAGTTCTACAAAGATTATTTTCACCCAATTTTCTTAGATCATTTCGACATATCATCTTGATTTTGATTGAATGGAGAATATAATAAGTAGTGAAGAAAAAGTTAACTTACTTACTCCTCGTAGCGCTAGTCTGGATAGCGCGTCAGTCTCATAATCTGAAGGTCGTGAGTTCGATCCTCACTCGGCATAATTTTTTTGGATTTTTCAAAACTTTTCAATTTTGTATTCTTAGTTCACAAAGGAATTATTTTCAAACAAATTTTCATAGATCATCTTCGACAATAAATCATCATGATTTGACTTTGAATGGATATATAATAATAAGTGAAGAAAAGTCTACTTACTTACGCCTCGATAGCGCATAGTAGCGCGGTCAGTCTCATAATCTGAAAGGTCGTGTGAGTTCGATCCTCATCGGGCATATTTTTTGGATTTTTTCAAATTTATCAATTTTGCTTTATTCCTTAAGATTCTAACAAGGAATTTTTTCAAACCAAATTTTCTAGATCATTTCACAATAAAATCATCAATGATTTTACTTGATGAATAATATAAAGTAAGTTGAAGAAAGTCTAACTTACTTAGCCCTCGAAGAGCAGTATGTTTAGCGCGTCAGTCTTAATCTGAGGTCGTGGTTCATCCTCACTCGGGCATAATTTTTTGGATTTTTCAAAAATTTTCAATTTGCTATTCTTATCCTACAAAGGAAATTTTCAACCCAAATTTTCTAGATCGATTTTCGCAATCATCATCCATGATTTGACTGAATGAGATATAATAAAAGATAAGTGGAGAAAAGTCTAAGTTACTAACGCCTCGATAGCGCAGTAGGTAGCGCGTCAGTCTCATAATCTGAAGGTCGTGAGTTCGAATCCTCATCGGGGCATAATTTTTGAATTTTTTCAAAATTTCATTTTGCTTCTTCTTAGTTAACAAGGAATTATTTTCAAACCAAATTTTTTCTAGATCATTTCGACAATAATCATTTCATGATTTGACTTGAATGAGATATATAATAGTAACGTGTAAAAAGAAACGTCTAACTTACTTAACGCCTCGATAGCGCAGTAGTAGCGCGTCAGTCTCATAATTCTGAAGGTCGTGAGTTGATCTCACTCGGGCATAATTTTTGGATTTTTCAAAAAATTTCAATTTTGCTATTCTTGTTTACAAGGAATTTATTTTCAACCCAATTTTCTAGATCATTTCCTAACATCATGATTTTGATTGAATGAGATTATAAAAGTAGTGAAAAAGTTCTACTATTAACGCCTCGATAGCGAGTTAGGTAGCGCGTCAGTCTCTAATGAAGGTCGTGAGTTACGATCCTCTATCGGGCATTTAATTTTTTGTTCTTTTCAAAAAAATTTTCAATCTTGCTTTCTGTTCTACAAAGGTTATTTCAAAACCCAATTTTCTAGATCTTTTCGACAATAAATCATCCATGATTTTGAACTGAATGAGATTTAATAATAGTAAGTGAAGAAAGTCTAACTTACTTAACGCCTCGATGCGCCAGTAGTTTAGCGCTCAGTCTCATAATCTGAAGTCGTGAGTCAGATCCTCACTCGGGGACATAATTATTTTGGATTTTTTCAAAACTTTTCAAATTTTTGCTATTCTTATTCTACAAAGAATATTTTCAAACCCCCAAATTTCCTAGATCACTTTCGACAATAATATTTATGATTTCGAATGAGATTAATCTAAGTAAGTGAAGAAAAGGTCTAACTTATTACGCCTCGTAGCGCAGTTAGGGTAGCGCGTCAAGTCTCAAATCTGAGGTCGTGGTTCGATCTCACCGAGCTGATTTTGGATTTTTTTTCAAAAATTTTCATTTTTTGCTATCTAGTTTACAAGAATTATTTCAAAACCCAATTTCTGATCATTTCGACAATAATCATTCAGATTTTGATATGAATCGAATATTAATATAAGTAGTGAAGAAAAGTCGTAACTTACTTAACGCCTCGATAGCGCGAGTAGGTAGCGCTGTCGTCTCATAATCTGAACGGTCGTGAGTTCAGATCCTCCATCGGGCATAATTTTTGGATTTATTCAAAATTTTCAATTTTGCTATTCTTAGTTCTACAAGGAATTAATTTTCAACCCTTTCTAGATCACTTTCGACAATAAATCATCTGATTTTGACTTGAATGAGATATAATATTAGTAGTGAGGAAAAGTTAACTTACTAACGCCTCGAGTAGCGCTAGGTCGCGACGTCAGTCTTCATAATTGAAGGTCGTAGTTCGTCCTCACTCGGGGCATAATTTTTGATTTTCAAATTTCAATTTGCTATTTTAGTTCACAGGATTATTTTCAAACCCAATTATTTCTAGTCTTTCGACAATAAATCGCAGATTTTGACTTGAATGAATTATATAATAAGTAAGTGAGAAAGTCTAACTTACTTAACGCCTCGATAGCGCAGTAGGGTTAGCCGTCAGCTCATAAACTGAAGGTCGTGAGTTCGATCTACGGGAATTAATTTGATTTTTTCAAAAATTTCAATTTTTATTCTTAATCTCAAGAATTATTTTCTAACCCATTTCAGATCATTCGACAATAAATCATCATATGACCTTGATGAGATCATATAATAGTATGTGAAGAATTCTAATTACTTAACGCTCGAATAGCCAGTGGTAGCGGTCAGTCTCATAATCTGGAGTCGTGAAGTTCGATCCTACTGGCATAATTTTTTGGATTTTTTCAAATTTTCAATTTTGCTTTCTTGTTTACAAAGGAATTATTTTTCAAACCCAATTTTCTAGAATTTCGACAATAAATCATCAGATTTTGACTTGAATGAGATATAATAATAAGTAAGTGAAGAAAAGTCTTAACTTACTTAATAACGCCTCGAATAGCCGCAGTAGGTGCGAGTCAGTCTTCATAATCTGTAGTCGTGGTTCGGATCCTCATCGGGCATATTTTTGATTTCAAATTTTCATTTTGCTATCTTGTTACAAAGGAATTATTTCAAACCCAATGCTTCTGATCATTTCGACAAATAAATCATCATGATTCTTGACTGAATGAGTTATAATAGTAAGTGAAGAAAGTTAAGCTTACTTAACGCCTCGACTAGCGCAGTAGGGTAGGCGCGTCGTCTATTATATGAATGGTCGTGAGTTCGATCCTCATCGGGGCATAATTTTTTTTTTTTCAAATTTTCAATTTTGCTTATTCTTAGTTCTCAAAGATTAATTTTTCCAAAACCCAAATTTTCTAGATCATTTGACAATATCATTCATGATTTTTGCTTGATGAGATATATATACAGTAAGTGAAGAAGTTAACTTCTTAACGCTCGATAGCGCACAGTAGGTCAGCGCGTCAGTCTCATATCTGAAAGTCGTGAGTTGAATCCTCCTCGGGCTAATTTTTGGATTTTTTTCAAATTTCAATTTGCTTTCTTAGTTCTACAAAGGATTATTTTCAACCCAATTTTCTAGATCTTCGAACAATAGATCATTCATGTTTTGACTTGAAGAGAATATAATAAGTAATGAAGGAAAAGTCTAACTACTACACGCTCGATACGCAGGAGGTAGCGCGTCAGTCTCCTATTTCTGAGGTCGTGGTTCGATCCTCCTCGGGTATTTGGTTATTTTCAAAAATTTCAATTTTGCTATTCTTAGTTCAACAAGAATTATTTTCAAACCCAAATTTTTTCTGATCATTTCGCATAAATCATCTGATTTTGACTGAATGAGAATATAATAATAAGTAAGTGAGTCTAATTACTTAAACGCCTCGTATGCAGTGGTAGCGCGTCATTCTCATACTTGAGGTCGTGAGTTCGATCCTCACTCGGGCATAATTTTTTGGATGTTTTCAAAATTTTCAATTTTGTATTCTTAGTTCTACAAAGGATTTATATTTTCAAACCCAATTTTCTAGATCCCATTTCGACAATAATCATCTGATTTGACCTTGAATGAGATATAATATAGTAAGTGAAGAAAAGATCCTAACTTACTTAACGCCTTCGATTAGGCAGTAGGTAGCGCGTCAGTCTCATAATCTGAAGGTCAGTTGAGTTCGATCTCACTCGGGGCTAATTTTTTGGATTTTTTCAAAAATTTTCATTTTGCTATTCTTAGTTCTACAAAAGGATATTATTTTCAAAACCCAAATCTAGATCATTTCGCATAAATCATCATGATTTTGACTTGATGCAGATATAATATAAGAGTGAAGAAGTCCTTCTAACATTACTTAACGCTCGATAGGCGCAGTAGGTTAGCGCGTCGTCATCAATAATCTGAAGTCGTGAGTCGACCCACTCGGGGCATAATTTTTTGGATTTTTCAAAAATTTCAATTTTGCTATTCTTAGTTCTACAAGGAAATTAATTTTCAAAACCCAAATTTTCTAGATCATTCACAATAAATCATCATTGATTGACTTGAATGAGATATAGATAATAAGTAGTGAAGAAAGTCTAACTTACTTACGCCTCGATGCGCAGTAGATAGCGCGTCAGTTCATAATCTGAAGGTCGTGAGTTCGATCTCACTCGGGGCATTATTTTTTGGATTTTTTTTCAAAATTTTCAATTTTGCTATTCTATAGTTCTAACAAGAATTATTTTCAAAACCCAAATTTTCTTGATCATTTCGGACAAATAAACATCATGATTTGACTGATGAGATATAATAATAAGTAAGTGAAGAAAGTCTTAATACTTAAACGCTGATAGCGCCAGTCAGGTAGACGCGTCAGTCTATAATTCTGTAAGGTCGTGGTCGATCTCACTCGGGCATATTTTTTGGATTTTTTTCAAAAAATTTTCATTTCTGCTTTCTTAGTTTACAAAGAATTATTTAAAACCAATTTTCTAGATCATTTCGACATAAATCATCTGATTTGATTGATGAGAGATTATAATAGTAGTGAAGAAAAGTCTAACTTACTTAACGCTCGATGCGCAGTAGGTAGCGCGGTGTCTCATAATCTGAAGGTCGTGAGTTCGATCCTCATCGGGCATAATTTTTGGATTTTCAAAAATTTCAAGATTTTGCATATCTTAGTTCTACAACGGAATTATTTTCAACCCAAATTTCTAGATCATATCGACATAATCATCATAGATTTTGATTGAATGAGATATATAATAATAAGTTGAGAAGTTAACTACTAACGCCCATGCCGCGTAGTAGCGGTCGTCTCATATCTGAGGGTTGTGAGTCGATCCTCACTCGGGCATAAATTTTGATTTTCAAAAATTTTCAATTGCTATTCTTAGTTCTACAAAAGGATATTTCCAAAACCAAATTTTTCTAGATCATTTCGACTAAATCATCATGATTTTGCTGAATGAATATAATATAAGTAAGTGAGAAGTCTAACGTACTTAACGCCTCGATACGCATAGTAGCGCCGTCAGTCTATAATCTGAGGTTCGTGGTTCGATCCTCCTCGGGGCATAATTTTTTGGATTTTTTCAAAAATTTTCAATTTTGCTATCTTAGTTCTTACAAGGCATTATTTTTCCAACCAATTTTCTAGTCCATTTCGACAATAATCATCATGATTTTGACTTGAATGAGATATAATAATAAGTAAGTTAAGAACGTCTAACTACTAACGCCTCGGCTGCGCGTTAGGTAGCGCAGTCAGTCTCATAATCTGAAGGTGTGAGCTTCGATTCCTCACTCGGGGCATAATTTTTTTGAGATTTTTCAAAAATTTTCATTTGTATCTTAAGTTCTTCAAAGGAATTATTTTCAAACCAAATTTTCTAGATTCATTTCGACAATATCTCATGATTTTGACTTGAATGAGATATATATAATAAGTGAAGAAAAGTCTACTTACTTAACCGCCTCGATAGGCGCAGTAGTAGCGCGTCGGTCTCATAATCTGAAGGTCGTGAAGTCGAATCCTCCACTCGGGATAATTTTTTGGATTTTTTCAATTTTCAATTTGCTATTCTTAGTTCTAAATTAGGAATTCATTTTCAAAAACCCCAAATTTTCTAGATCATTTCGACAATAAATCTCATGATTTTGATTGAATGAATTATATACAGTAATCGCACGACCAAGTCTAACTTACTTAAGCCTCGAGTTAGCCGCCAGTAGGTAGCGCGTCAGTCTCAATATCTGAAGTCGTGGTTCGATCTCAATCGGGGGCATATTTTTGGATTTTTCAAAAATTTTTCATTTTGCTTTTCTTGTTCTACAAGGAATTATTTTCAAAACCAAATTCTGTCATTTCACAATAAACATCATGATTTGGACTTTGAATGAGATATAATAATAAGTACAGTGAAGAAAAGTCTAAACTATACGCCTTTCCCGAAAATTAAGCGCAGTTGTAGCGCCGTCAGTCTCTAATCTGAAGGTCGTGAGTTCGATCCTCACTCGGGCTAATTTTTTGGATCTTTTTCAAAAATTTATCAATTTTGCTATCTTAGTTATTACAAAGGATATTTTTCAACCCAATTTTTCAGATCATTTCGGACTAAATCTCATGATTTTGACTTGAATGAGTATAATAAGTAAGTGAAGAATCTAACTTAATTACCCCGACTAGCGCTAGTAGGTTAGCGCGTCAGTCTCATATCTGAAGGTCGTGAGTTCTATCTCTCGGGCATAATTTTTTGGATTTTTTCAAATTTCAATTTTGTATATTTCTTAGTTTCTACAAAGGAATTATTTCAAAACCCAATTTTCTAGATCATTTCGACATAAATCATTCATGATTTTGACTTGAATGAGATATTCAATTAGTAAGTGAATGAAGTCTACTTACTACGCTCGATAGCCCGTAGGTAGCGCGTTCGTCTCATATTCTGAAGTCATAGTTCGTCCGTCCTCGGTGGCTAATTTCTTGGATTTTTTTCCAAAATTTTCAAATTTGCTATTCTTAGTTCTCACAAGGAATTATTTTCAAACCAATTTCTAGATCATTACAATAATCATCATGATTTTGACTGAAGAGATTATATAATAAGTAAGTGAGAAAGTTAACTACTTAACGCCTCGATAGCGCAGTAGGTGAGCCGATCAGTTACATAATCTGAAGGTCGTGAGTTCGATCCTTCACTCGGGCATATTTTTTTGTTTTTTTCAAAATTTCATTTTGCTATTCTTATCTAAAGGAATTTATTTTCAAACCAAATTTTCTAGATCATTGTCGACAATAATCATCATATTTTGACTTGAATGAATATAATAATAAGTAAAAGAAAAGTCTAACTTACTTAACGCCTCGAATAGCGCAGTGGTAGCGCGTCAGTCTCATATCTGAGGTCGTGAGTTCGATCCCTCGGTCATAATTTTTTGGATTTTTTCAAAATTTCAATTTGCTCTATTTAGTTCTACAAGGAATTATTTTCAAAACCCAAATTTTCATAGTCATTTCGACAATAATCATCATGTTTTGACTGAATGAGATATTATAATAAGTAAGTGAAGAAAGTCTAACTACTTAACGCCTCGAATAGGCAGTAGTAGCGCGTCAGTCTCATAACTGAAGGTCGGAGTTCTATCTCACTCGGTCAGGCATTAATATTTTGGATTTTTTCAAAATTTTCAATTTGCTATTTCTTAGTTCTCACAAAGGAATTATTTTCAAAACCCAATTTCTTAGATCATTTCGACATACAATCATCATGATTTTGACTGATGAAGATATAAATAATAAGTAAGTGAAAAGAAAGTTAACTTGATTAAACGCTCATTGCGCAGCAGTATAGCGCGTCAGTCTCATAATTCTGAGTCGTGAGTTCCGATCTCACTCGGGGCATTAATTTTGGATTTTTCAAAAATTTTCAATTTTGCTATCTTAGTTCTACAAGAATTATTTTCAAAACCCAAATTTCTAGATATTCGACATAAATCATTCATGATTCTTGCTTGAATGAGATATGAATAATAAGTAAGTGAAGAAAAGTCAACTTACTTACGCCTCGATAGCGCAGTAGGATAGCGCGTCAGTCTCTTAATCTGAGGTCGTGAGTTCGATCCTCATCGAGGCATATTTTTTGGTTTTCAAAAATTTTCATTTTGCTATTCTTGTTTACAAGGAATTATTTTCAAAACCCAAATTTTCTAGATCATTTCGACAAATAAATCATCATGATTTTGACTTGAATGAGATATAATAATAAGTAGTGAGAAAGTTCTAACTTACTTAACCCTCGATTTTTCTAGCGCAGTACGGTGGCGCGTCAGTTATAATGAAGGTCTGAGTTCGATCTCACTCGGGGCATAATTTTTGGATTTTTTCAAATTTTCAATTTGCTATCTCTTTGTTTCTACAAAGGGAATTATTTTCAAAACCCAAATTTTCTTAGATCATTCGACAATAAATATCATTATTTTGACTTGATGAGATATATATAAGGAGAAAAGGTCTAACTTACTTAACGCCTCGATAGCGCAGTAGGTGCGTCAGTTCTATATCTGAAGTCGTGAGTTCGTCTCACTCGGGCATAATTTTTCGGATTATTTTCAAATTAATTTTTGCATTCTAGTCAAAAGGATTATTTTCAACCCAATTTCTAGGTCATTTCGACAATAATCATCATGTTTTGACATTGAATAATTTTATAATAAGTAGTGAAGAAAAAGTCTACTTAACTAAACGCCTCGATAGGCAAGTAGGTGCGCGTCGTCTCTCATAATCTGTAAGGTCGTGGTTCGATCCTCCTGGGGCTAATTTTTTGATTTTTCAAAAATTCAATTTTGCTATTTTTAGTTTACAAGGAATTATTTTCAAACCCAATTTTCTAAGATCATCTTCGACATATCATCATGATTTTGACTTGAATGAGATATAATAATAAGTAAGTGGAGAAAGTCTAACTACTTAACGGCCTCGATAGCGCAGTAGGTAGCGCGTCAGTCTCATAATCTGAAGGTCGTGAGTTTCGAATCCTCCTTGCGGGGCTAATATTTTTCAAAATTTTCATTTTGCTATTCTAGTTCTACAAAGAATTATTTTTCCAAACCCAAATTTTCTAGATCATTCGACATAAATCATCATGATTTTTGACTTGAATGAATTAATATAGTAAGTGAGAAAGTCTACTTACTTAACGCCTCGATAGCGCAGTGGTGCGCGTCGTCTCATAATCTGAAGGTCGTGAGCGATCCTATCGGGGCATATTTTTGGTTTTTCAAAATTTTCAATTTTTGCTATTGCTTAGTTCTACAAAGGAATTTATTTTCAAACCAAATTTTCTAGATCATCGGACAATAATCATCATGATTTTTTGACTGAATGAGATATATAATAAGTGTGAAGAAAAGTCTAACTTACTTACGCCTCGATAGCGCAGTAGGTAGCGCGTCAGGTCTCTAATCTGAGTCGTAGTTTCGTCCTCACTCGGGGCATAATTTTTTTGGATTTTTTCAAAAATTTTCATTTTGCTATTCTTAGTTCTACAAAGGAATTATTTTCAAAACCCAAATTTTCTAGATCATTTCGACAATAATCATCATGATTTTGACTTGAATGAGATATAATAATAAGTAAGTGAAGAAAGTCTAACTTACTTAACGCCTCGATAGCGCAGTAGGTAGCGCGTCAGTCTCATAATCTGAAGGTCGTGAGTTCGATCCTCACTCGGGCATAATTTTTTTGGATTTTTTCAAAAAATTTTCAATTTGCTATTCTTAGTTCTACAAAGGAATTATTTTCAAACCAAATTTTCTAGATCATTTCGACAATAAATCATCATGATTTTGACTTGAATGAGATATAATAATAAGTAAGTGAAGAAAAGTCTAACTTACTTAACGCCTCGATAGCGCAGTAGGTAGCGCGTCAGTCTCATAATCTGAAGGTCGTGAGTTCGATCCTCACTCGGGCATAATTTTTTGGATTTTTTCAAAATTTTCAATTTTGCTATTCTTAGTTCTACAAAGGAATTATTTTCAAAACCCAAATTTTCTAGATCATTTCGACAATAAATCATCATGATTTTGACTTGAATGAGATATAAATAATAGTAAGTGAAGAAAAGTCTAACTTACTTAACGCCTCGATAGCGCAGTAGGTAGCGCGTCAGTCTCATAATCTGAAGGTCGTGAGTTCGATCCTCACTCGGGGCATAATTTTTTGGATTTTTTCAAAAATTTTCAATTTTGCTATTCTTAGTTCTACAAAGGAATTATTTTCAAAACCCAAATTTTTAGATCATTTCGACAATAAATCATCATGATTTTGACTTGAATGAGATATAATAATAAGTAAGTGAAGAAAAGTCTAACTTACTTAACGCCTCGATAAGCGCAGTAGGTAGCGCGTCAGTCTCATAATCTGAAGGTCGTGAGTTCGATCCTCACTCGGGGCATAATTTTTGGATTTTTTCAAAAATTTTCAATCTTTGCTATTCTTAGTTCTACAAAGGAATTATTTTCAAAACCCAAATTTTCTAGATCATTTCGACAATAAATCATCATGATTTTGACTTGAATGAGATATAATAATAAGTAAGTGAAGAAAAGTCTAACTTACTTAACGCCTCGATAGCGCAGTAGGTAGCGCGTCAGTCTCATAATCTGAAGGTCGTGAGTTCGATCCTCACTCGGGCATAATTTTTGGATTTTTCAAAAATTTTCAATTTTGCTATTCTTAGTTCTACAAAGGAATTATTTTCAAAACCCAAATTTTCTAGATCATTTCGACAATAATCATCATGATTTTGACTTGAATGAGATATAATAATAAGTAAGTGAAGAAAAGTCTAACTTACTTAACGCCTCGATAGCGCAGTAGGTAGCGCGTCAGTCTCATAATCTGAAGGTCGTGAGTTCGATCCTCACTCGGGGCATAATTTTTTGGATTTTTTCAAAATTTTCAATTTTGCTAATTCTTAGTTCTACAAAGGATTATTTTCAAAACCCAAATTTTCTAGATCATTTCGACAATAAATCATCATGATTTTGACTTGAATGAGATATAATAATAAGTAAGTGAAGAAAAGTCTAACTTACTTAACGCCTCGATAGCGCAGTAGGTAGCGCGTCAGTCTCATATCTGAAGGTCGTGAGTTCGATCCTACTCGGGGCATAATTTTTTGGATTTTTTCAAAAATTTTCAATTTTGCTATTCTTAGTTCTACAAAGGAATTATTTTCAAAACCCAAATTTTCTAGATCATTTCGACAATAAATCATCATGATTTTGACTTGAATGAGATATAATAATAAGTAAGTGAAGAAAAGTCTAACTTACTTAACGCCTCGATAGCGCAGTAGGTAGCGCGTCAGTCTCATAATCTGAAGGTCGTGAGTTCGATCCTCACTCGGGGCATAATTTTTTGGATTTTTTCAAAATTTTCAATTTTGCTATTCTTAGTTCTACAAAGGAATTATTTTCAAACCCAAATTTTCTAGATCATTTCGACAATAAATCATCATGATTTTGACTTGAATGAGATATAATAATAAGTAAGTTGAAGAAAAGTCTACTTACTTAACGCCTCGATAGCGCAGTAGGTAGCGCGTCAGTCTCATAATCTGAAGGTCGTGAGTTCGATCCTCACTCGGGGCATAATTTTTTGGATTTTTTCAAAAATTTTCAATTTTGCTATTCTTAGTTTCTACAAAGGAATTATTTTCAAACCCAAATTTCTAGATCATTTCGACAATAAATCATCATGATTTTGACTTGAATGAGATATCAATAATAAGTAAGTGAAGAAAAGTCTAACTTACTTAACGCCTCGATAGCGCAGTAGGTAGCGCGTCAGTCTCATAATCTGAAGGTCGTGAGTTCGATCCTCACTCGGGGCATAATTTTTTGGATTTTTTCAAAAATTTTCAATTTTGCTATTCTTAGTTCTACAAAGGAATTATTTTCAAAACCAAATTTTCTAGATCATTTCGACAATAAATCATCATGATTTTGACTTGAATGAGATATAATAATAAGTAAGTGAAGAAAAGTCTAACTTACTTAACGCCTCGATAGCGCAGTAGGTAGCGCGTCAGTCTCATAATCTGAAGGTCGTGAGTTCGATCCTCACTCGGGCATAATTTTTTGGATTTTTTTTCAAAAATTTTTCAATTTTGCTATTCTTAGTTCTTACAAAGGAATTCATTTTCAAAACCAAATTTTCTAGATCATTTCGACAATAAATCATCATGATTTTGACTTGAATGAGATATAATAATAAGTAAGTGAAGAAAAGTCTAACTTACTTAACGCCTCGATAGCGCAGTAGGTAGCGCGTCAGTCTCATAATCTGAAGGTCGTGAGTTCGATCCTCACTCGGGGCATAATTTTTTGGATTTTTTCAAAAATTTTCAATTTTTGCTATTCTTAGTTCTTCACAAAGAATTATTTTCAAAACCCAAATTTTTCTAGATCATTTCGACAATAATCATCATGATTTTGACTTGAATGAGATATAATAATAAGTAAGTGAAGAAAAGTCTAACTTACTTAACGCCTCGATAGCGCAGTAGGTAGCGCGTCAGTCTCATAATCTGAAGGTCGTGAGTTCGATCCTCACTCGGGACATAATTTTTTGGATTTTTTCAAAATTTTCAATTTTGCTATTCTTAGTTCTACAAGGAATTATTTTCAAAACCCAAATTTTCTAGATCATTTCGACAATAAATTCATCATGATTTTGACTTGAATGAGATATAATAATAAGTAAGTGAAGAAAAGTCTAACTTACTTAACGCCTCGATAGCGCAGTAGGTAGCGCGTCAGTCTCATAATCTGAAGGTCGTGAGTTCGATCCTCACTCGGGCATAATTTTTTTGGATTTTTTCAAAAATTTTCAATTTTGCTATTCTTAGTTCTACAAAGGAATTATTTTCAAAACCCAAATTTTCTAGATCATTTCGACAATAAATCATCATGATTTTGACTTGAATGAGATATAATAATAAGTAAGTGAAGAAAAGTCTAACTTACTTAACGCCTCGATAGCGCAGTAGGTAGCGCGTCAGTCTCATAATCTGAAGGTCGTGAGTTCGATCCTCACTCGGGGCATAATTTTTTGGATTTTTTTCAAAATTTTCAATTTTGCTATTCTTAGTTCTACAAAGGAATTATTTTCAAAACCCAAATTTTCTAGATCATTTCGACAATAAATCATCATGATTTTGACTTGAATGAGATATAATAATAAGTAAGTGAAGAAAAGTCTAACTTACTTAACGCCTCGATAGCGCAGTAGGTAGCGCGTCAGTCTCATAATCTGAAGGTCGTGAGTTCGATCCTCACTCGGGGCATAATTTTTTGGATTTTTTCAAAAATTTTCAATTTTGCTATTCTTAGTTCTACAAAGGAATTATTTTCAAAACCCAAATTTTCTAGATCATTTCGACAATAAATCATCATGATTTTGACTTGAATGAGATATAATAATAAGTAAGTGAAGAAAAGTCTAACTTACTTAACGCCTCGATAGCGCAGTAGGTAGCGCGTCAGTCTCATAATCTGAAGGTCGTGAGTTCGATCCTCACTCGGGGCATAATTTTTTGGATTTTTTCAAAAATTTTCAATTTTGCTATTCTTAGTTCTACAAAGGAATTATTTCAAAACCCAAATTTTCTAGATCATTTCGACAATAAATCATCATGATTTTGACTTGAATGAGATATAATAATAAGTAAGTGAAGAAAAGTCTAACTTACTTAACGCCTCGATAGCGCAGTAGGTAGCGCGTCAGTCTCATAATCTGAAGGTCGTGAGTTCGATCCTCACTCGGGGCATAATTTTTTGGATTTTTCAAAAATTTTCAATTTTGCTATTCTTAGTTCTACAAAGGAATTATTTTCAAAACCCAAATTTTCTAGATCATTTCGACAATAAATCATCATGATTTTGACTTGAATGAGATATAATAATAAGTAAGTGAAGAAAAGTCTAACTTACTTAACGCTCGATAGCGCAGTAGGTAGCGCGTCAGTCTCATAATCTGAAGGTCGTGAGTTCGATCCTCACTCGGGGCATAATTTTTTGGATTTTTTCAAAAATTTTCAATTTTGCTATTCTTAGTTCTACAAAGGAATTATTTTCAAAACCCAAATTTTCTAGATCATTTCGACAATAAATCATCATGATTTTGACTTGAATGAGATATAATAATAAGTAAGTGAAGAAAAGTCTAACTTACTTAACGCCTCGATAGCGCAGTAGGTAGCGCGTCAGTCTCATAATCTGAAGGTCGTGAGTTCGATCCTCACTCGGGGCATAATTTTTTGGATTTTTTCAAAAATTTTCAATTTTGCTATTCTTAGTTCTACAAAGGAATTATTTTCAAAACCCAAATTTTCTAGATCATTTCGACAATAAATCATCATGATTTTGACTTGAATGAGATATAATAATAAGTAAGTGAAGAAAAGTCTAACTTACTTAACGCCTCGATAGCGCAGTAGGTAGCGCGTCAGTCTCATAATCTGAAGGTCGTGAGTTCGATCCTCACTCGGGGCATAATTTTTTGGATTTTTTCAAAAATTTTCAATTTTGCTATTCTTAGTTCTACAAAGGAATTATTTTTCAAAACCCAAATTTTCTAGATCATTTCGACAATAAATCATCATGATTTTGACTTGAATGAGATATATAATAAGTAAGTGAAGAAAAGTCTAACTTACTTAACGCCTCGATAGCGCAGTAGGTAGCGCGTCAGTCTCATAATCTGAAGGTCGTGAGTTCGATCCTCACTCGGGGCATAATTTTTTGGATTTTTTCAAAATTTTCAATTTTGCTATTCTTAGTTCTACAAAGGAATTATTTTCAAAACCCAAATTTTCTAGATCATTTCGACAATAAATCATCATGATTTTGACTTGAATGAGATATAATAATAAGTAAGTGAAGAAAGTCTAACTTACTTAACGCCTCGATAGCGCAGTAGGTAGCGCGTCAGTCTCATAATCTGAAGGTCGTGAGTTCGATCCTCACTCGGGGCATAATTTTTGGATTTTTTCAAAAATTTTCAATTTTGCTATTCTTAGTTCTACAAAGGAATTATTTTCAAAACCAAATTTTCTAGATCATTTCGACAATAAATCATCATGATTTTGACTTGAATGAGATATAATAATAAGTAAGTGAAGAAAAGTCTAACTTACTTAACGCCTCGATAGCGCAGTAGGTAGCGCGTCAGTCTCATAATCTGAAGGTCGTGAGTTCGATCCTCACTCGGGCATAATTTTTTGGATTTTTTCAAAAATTTTCAATTTTGCTATTCTTAGTTCTACAAAGGAATTATTTTCAAAACCCAAATTTTCTAGATCATTTCGACAATAAATCATCATGATTTTGACTTGAATGAGATATAATAATAAGTAAGTGAAGAAAAGTCTAACTTACTTAACGCCTCGATAGCGCAGTAGGTAGCGCGTCAGTCTCATAATCTGAAGGTCGTGAGTTCGATCCTCACTCGGGGCATAATTTTTTGGATTTTTTCAAAAATTTTCAATTTTGCTATTCTTAGTTCTACAAAGGAATTATTTTCAAAACCCAAATTTTTCTAGATCATTTCGACAATAAATCATCATGATTTTGACTTGAATGAATATAATAATAAGTAAGTGAAGAAAAGTCTAACTTACTTAACGCCTCGATAGCGCAGTAGGTAGCGCGTCAGTCTCATAATCTGAAGGTCGTGAGTTCGATCCTCACTCGGGGCATAATTTTTTGGATTTTTTCAAAAATTTTCAATTTTGCTATTCTTAGTTCTACAAAGGAATTATTTTCAAAACCCAAATTTTCTAGATCATTTCGACAATAAATCATCATGATTTTGACTTGAATGAGATATAATAATAAGTAAGTGAAGAAAAGTCTAACTTACTTAACGCCTCGATAGCGCAGTAGGTAGCGCGTCAGTCTCATAATCTGAAGGTCGTGAGTTCGATCTCACTCGGGGCATAATTTTTTGGATTTTTTCAAAAATTTTCAATTTTGCTATTCTTAGTTCTACAAAGGAATTATTTTCAAAACCCAAATTTTCTAGATCATTTCGACAATAAATCATCATGATTTTGACTTGAATGAGATATAATAATAAGTAAGTGAAGAAAAGTCTAACTTACTTAACGCCTCGATAGCGCAGTAGGTAGCGCGTCAGTCTCATAATCTGAAGGTCGTGAGTTCGATCCTCACTCGGGCATAATTTTTTGGATTTTTTCAAAAATTTTCAATTTTGCTATTCTTAGTTCTACAAAGGAATTATTTTCAAAACCCAAATTTTCTAGATCATTTCGACAATAAATCATCATGATTTTGACTTGAATGAGATATAATAATAAGTAAGTGAAGAAAAGTCTAACTTACTTAACGCCTCGATAGCGCAGTAGGTAGCGCGTCAGTCTCATAATCTGAAGGTCGTGAGTTCGATCCTCACTCGGGGCATAATTTTTTGGATTTTTTCAAAAATTTTCAATTTTGCTATTCTTAGTTCTACAAAGGAATTATTTTCAAAACCCAAATTTTCTAGATCATTTCGACAATAAATCATCATGATTTTGACTTGAATGAGATATAATAATAAGTAAGTGAAGAAAAGTCTAACTTACTTAACGCCTCGATAGCGCAGTAGGTAGCGCGTCAGTCTCATAATCTGAAGGTCGTGAGTTCGATCCTCACTCGGGGCATAATTTTTTGGATTTTTTCAAAATTTTCAATTTTGCTATTCTTAGTTCTACAAAGGAATTATTTTCAAAACCCAAATTTCTAGATCATTTCGACAATAAATCATCATGATTTTGACTTGAATGAGATATAATAATAAGTAAGTGAAGAAAAGTCTAACTTACTTAACGCCTCGATAGCGCAGTAGGTAGCGCGTCAGTCTCATAATCTGAAGGTCGTGAGTTCGATCCTCACTCGGGGCATAATTTTTTGGATTTTTTCAAAAATTTTCAATTTTGCTATTCTTAGTTCTACAAAGGAATTATTTTCAAAACCCAAATTTTCTAGATCATTTCGACAATAAATCATCATGATTTTGACTTGAATGAGATATAATAATAAGTAAGTGAAGAAAAGTCTAACTTACTTAACGCCTCGATAGCGCAGTAGGTAGCGCGTCAGTCTCATAATCTGAAGGTCGTGAGTTCGATCCTCACTCGGGGCATAATTTTTTGGATTTTTTCAAAAATTTTCAATTTTGCTATTCTTAGTTCTACAAAGGAATTATTTTCAAAACCCAAATTTTCTAGATCATTTCGACAATAAATCATCATGATTTTGACTTGAATGAGATATAATAATAAGTAAGTGAAGAAAAGTCTAACTTACTTAACGCCTCGATAGCGCAGTAGGTAGCGCGTCAGTCTCATAATCTGAAGGTCGTGAGTTCGATCCTCACTCGGGGCATAATTTTTTGGATTTTTTCAAAAATTTTCAATTTTGCTATTCTTAGTTCTACAAAGGAATTATTTTCAAAACCCAAATTTTCTAGATCATTTCGACAATAAATCATCATGATTTTGACTTGAATGAGATATAATAATAAGTAAGTGAAGAAAAGTCTAACTTACTTAACGCCTCGATAGCGCAGTAGGTAGCGCGTCAGTCTCATAATCTGAAGGTCGTGAGTTCGATCCTCACTCGGGCATAATTTTTTGGATTTTTTCAAAATTTTCAATTTTGCTATTCTTAGTTCTACAAAGGAATTATTTTCAAAACCCAAATTTTCTAGATCATTTCGACAATAAATCATCATGATTTTGACTTGAATGAGATATAATAATAAGTAAGTGAAGAAAAGTCTAACTTACTTAACGCCTCGATAGCGCAGTAGGTAGCGCGTCAGTCTCATAATCTGAAGGTCGTGAGTTCGATCCTCACTCGGGGCATAATTTTTTGGATTTTTTCAAAAATTTTCAATTTTGCTATTCTTAGTTCTACAAAGGAATTATTTTCAAAACCCAAATTTTCTAGATCATTTCGACAATAAATCATCATGATTTTGACTTGAATGAGATATAATAATAAGTAAGTGAAGAAAAGTCTAACTTACTTAACGCCTCGATAGCGCAGTAGGTAGCGCGTCAGTCTCATAATCTGAAGGTCGTGAGTTCGATCCTCACTCGGGGCATAATTTTTTGGATTTTTTCAAAAATTTTCAATTTTGCTATTCTTAGTTCTACAAAGGAATTATTTTCAAAACCCAAATTTTCTAGATCATTTCGACAATAAATCATCATGATTTTGACTTGAATGAGATATAATAATAAGTAAGTGAAGAAAAGTCTAACTTACTTAACGCCTCGATAGCGCAGTAGGTAGCGCGTCAGTCTCATAATCTGAAGGTCGTGAGTTCGATCCTCACTCGGGGCATAATTTTTTGGATTTTTTCAAAAATTTTCAATTTTGCTATTCTTAGTTCTACAAAGGAATTATTTTCAAAACCCAAATTTTCTAGATCATTTCGACAATAAATCATCATGATTTTGACTTGAATGAGATATAATAATAAGTAAGTGAAGAAAAGTCTAACTTACTTAACGCCTCGATAGCGCAGTAGGTAGCGCGTCAGTCTCATAATCTGAAGGTCGTGAGTTCGATCCTCACTCGGGCATAATTTTTTTGGATTTTTTCAAAAATTTTCAATTTTGCTATTCTTAGTTCTACAAAGGAATTATTTTCAAAACCCAAATTTTCTAGATCATTTCGACAATAAATCATCATGATTTTGACTTGAATGAGATATAATAATAAGTAAGTGAAGAAAAGTCTAACTTACTTAACGCCTCGATAGCGCAGTAGGTAGCGCGTCAGTCTCATAATCTGAAGGTCGTGAGTTCGATCCTCACTCGGGGCATAATTTTTTGGATTTTTTCAAAAATTTTCAATTTTGCTATTCTTAGTTCTACAAAGGAATTATTTTCAAAACCCAAATTTTCTAGATCATTTCGACAATAAATCATCATGATTTTGACTTGAATGAGATATAATAATAAGTAAGTGAAGAAAAGTCTAACTTACTTAACGCCTCGATAGCGCAGTAGGTAGCGCGTCAGTCTCATAATCTGAAGGTCGTGAGTTCGATCCTCACTCGGGGCATAATTTTTTGGATTTTTTCAAAATTTTCAATTTTGCTATTCTTAGTTCTACAAAGGAATTATTTTCAAAACCCAAATTTTCTAGATCATTTCGACAATAAATCATCATGATTTTGACTTGAATGAGATATAATAATAAGTAAGTGAAGAAAAGTCTAACTTACTTAACGCCTCGATAGCGCAGTAGGTAGCGCGTCAGTCTCATAATCTGAAGGTCGTGAGTTCGATCCTCACTCGGGGCATAATTTTTTGGATTTTTTCAAAAATTTTCAATTTTGCTATTCTTAGTTCTACAAAGGAATTATTTTCAAAACCCAAATTTTCTAGATCATTTCGACAATAAATCATCATGATTTTGACTTGAATGAGATATAATAATAAGTAAGTGAAGAAAAGTCTAACTTACTTAACGCCTCGATAGCGCAGTAGGTAGCGCGTCAGTCTCATAATCTGAAGGTCGTGAGTTCGATCCTCACTCGGGCATAATTTTTTGGATTTTTTCAAAAAATTTTCAATTTTGCTATTCTTAGTTCTACAAAGGAATTATTTTCAAAACCCAAATTTTCTAGATCATTTCGACAATAAATCATCATGATTTTGACTTGAATGAGATATAATAATAAGTAAGTGAAGAAAAGTCTAACTTACTTAACGCCTCGATAGCGCAGTAGGTAGCGCGTCAGTCTCATAATCTGAAGGTCGTGAGTTCGATCCTCACTCGGGCATAATTTTTTGGATTTTTTCAAAAATTTTCAATTTTGCTATTCTTAGTTCTACAAAGGAATTATTTTCAAAACCCAAATTTTCTAGATCATTTCGACAATAAATCATCATGATTTTGACTTGAATGAGATATAATAATAAGTAAGTGAAGAAAAGTCTAACTTACTTAACGCCTCGATAGCGCAGTAGGTAGCGCGTCAGTCTCATAATCTGAAGGTCGTGAGTTCGATCCTCACTCGGGGCATAATTTTTTGGATTTTTTCAAAAATTTTCAATTTTGCTATTCTTAGTTCTACAAAGGAATTATTTTCAAAACCCAAATTTTCTAGATCATTTCGACAATAAATCATCATGATTTTGACTTGAATGAGATATAATAATAAGTAAGTGAAGAAAAGTCTAACTTACTTAACGCCTCGATAGCGCAGTAGGTAGCGCGTCAGTCTCATAATCTGAAGGTCGTGAGTTCGATCCTCACTCGGGCATAATTTTTTGGATTTTTTCAAAAATTTTCAATTTTGCTATTCTTAGTTCTACAAAGGAATTATTTTCAAACCCAAATTTTCTAGATCATTTCGACAATAAATCATCATGATTTTGACTTGAATGAGATATAATAATAAGTAAGTGAAGAAAAGTCTAACTTACTTAACGCCTCGATAGCGCAGTAGGTAGCGCGTCAGTCTCATAATCTGAAGGTCGTGAGTTCGATCCTCACTCGGGCATAATTTTTTGGATTTTTTCAAAATTTTCAATTTTGCTATTCTTAGTTCTACAAAGGAATTATTTTCAAAACCCAAATTTTCTAGATCATTTCGACAATAAATCATCATGATTTTGACTTGAATGAGATATAATAATAAGTAAGTGAAGAAAGTCTAACTTACTTAACGCCTCGATAGCGCAGTAGGTAGCGCGTCAGTCTCATAATCTGAAGGTCGTGAGTTCGATCCTCACTCGGGGCATAATTTTTTGGATTTTTTCAAAAATTTTCAATTTTGCTATTCTTAGTTCTACAAAGGAATTATTTTCAAAACCCAAATTTTCTAGATCATTTCGACAATAAATCATCATGATTTTGACTTGAATGAGATATAATAATAAGTAAGTGAAGAAAAGTCTAACTTACTTAACGCCTCGATAGCGCAGTAGGTAGCGCGTCAGTCTCATAATCTGAAGGTCGTGAGTTCGATCCTCACTCGGGGCATAATTTTTTGGATTTTTTCAAAAATTTTCAATTTTGCTATTCTTAGTTCTACAAAGGAATTATTTTCAAAACCCAAATTTTCTAGATCATTTCGACAATAAATCATCATGATTTTGACTTGAATGAGATATAATAATAAGTAAGTGAAGAAAAGTCTAACTTACTTAACGCCTCGATAGCGCAGTAGGTAGCGCGTCAGTCTCATAATCTGAAGGTCGTGAGTTCGATCCTCACTCGGGGCATAATTTTTTGGATTTTTTCAAAAATTTTCAATTTTGCTATTCTTAGTTCTACAAAGGAATTATTTTCAAAACCCAAATTTTCTAGATCATTTCGACAATAAATCATCATGATTTTGACTTGAATGAGATATAATAATAAGTAAGTGAAGAAAAGTCTAACTTACTTAACGCCTCGATAGCGCAGTAGGTAGCGCGTCAGTCTCATAATCTGAAGGTCGTGAGTTCGATCCTCACTCGGGCATAATTTTTTGGATTTTTTCAAAAATTTTCAATTTTGCTATTCTTAGTTCTACAAAGGAATTATTTTCAAAACCCAAATTTTCTAGATCATTTCGACAATAAATCATCATGATTTTGACTTGAATGAGATATAATAATAAGTAAGTGAAGAAAAGTCTAACTTACTTAACGCCTCGATAGCGCAGTAGGTAGCGCGTCACTCTCATAATCTGAAGGTCGTGAGTTCGATCCTCACTCGGGGCATAATTTTTTGGATTTTTTCAAAAATTTTCAATTTTGCTATTCTTAGTTCTACAAAGGAATTATTTTCAAAACCCAAATTTTCTAGATCATTTCGACAATAAATCATCATGATTTTGACTTGAATGAGATATAATAATAAGTAAGTGAAGAAAAGTCTAACTTACTTAACGCCTCGATAGCGCAGTAGGTAGCGCGTCAGTCTCATAATCTGAAGGTCGTGAGTTCGATCCTCACTCGGGGCATAATTTTTTGGATTTTTTCAAAAATTTTCAATTTTGCTATTCTTAGTTCTACAAAGGAATTATTTTCAAAACCCAAATTTTCTAGATCATTTCGACAATAAATCATCATGATTTTGACTTGAATGAGATATAATAATAAGTAAGTGAAGAAAAGTCTAACTTACTTAACGCCTCGATAGCGCAGTAGGTAGCGCGTCACTCTCATAATCTGTAGGTCGTGAGTTCGATCCTCACTCGGGGCATAATTTTTTGGATTTTTTCAAAAATTTTCAATTTTGCTATTCTTAGTTCTACAAAGGAATTATTTTCAAAACCCAAATTTTCTAGATCATTTCGACAATAAATCATCATGATTTTGACTTGAATGAGATATAATAATAAGTAAGTGAAGAAAAGTCTAACTTACTTAACGCCTCGATAGCGCAGTAGGTAGCGCGTCAGTCTCATAATCTGAAGGTCGTGAGTTCGATCCTCACTCGGGCATAATTTTTGGATTTTTCAAAAATTTTCAATTTTGCTATTCTTAGTTCTACAAAGGAATTATTTTCAAACCCAAATTTTCTAGATCATTTCGACAATAAATCATCATGATTTTGACTTGAATGAGATATAATAATAAGTAAGTGAAGAAAAGTCTAACTTACTTAACGCCTCGATAGCGCAGTAGGTAGCGCGTCACTCTCATAATCTGAAGGTCGTGAGTTCGATCCTCACTCGGGCATAATTTTTTGGATTTTTTCAAAAATTTTCAATTTTGCTATTCTTAGTTCTACAAAGGAATTATTTTCAAAACCCAAATTTTCTAGATCATTTCGACAATAAATCATCATGATTTTGACTTGAATGAGATATAATAATAAGTAAGTGAAGAAAAGTCTAACTTACTTAACGCCTCGATAGCGCAGTAGGTAGCGCGTCAGTCTCATAATCTGAAGGTCGTGAGTTCGATCCTCACTCGGGCATAATTTTTTGG
This sequence comes from Schmidtea mediterranea, assembly GCA_022537955.1. Classification (NCBI taxonomy): domain Eukaryota; kingdom Metazoa; phylum Platyhelminthes; order Tricladida; family Dugesiidae; genus Schmidtea; species Schmidtea mediterranea. Next base: position 34,940,992 of record CM039682.1, read on the forward strand.
ATTTTTTCAAAAATTTTCAATTTTGCTATTCTTAGTTCTACAAAGGAATTATTTTCAAAACCCAAATTTTCTAGATCATTTCGACAATAAATCATCATGATTTTGACTTGAATGAGATATAATAATAAGTAAGTGAAGAAAAGTCTAACTTACTTAACGCCTCGATAGCGCAGTAGGTAGCGCGTCAGTCTCATAATCTGAAGGTCGTGAGTTCGATCCTCACTCGGGGCATAATTTTTTGGATTTTTTCAAAAATTTTCAATTTTGCTATTCTTAGTTCTACAAAGGAATTATTTTCAAAACCCAAATTTTCTAGATCATTTCGACAATAAATCATCATGATTTTGACTTGAATGAGATATAATAATAAGTAAGTGAAGAAAAGTCTAACTTACTTAACGCCTCGATAGCGCAGTAGGTAGCGCGTCAGTCTCATAATCTGATGGAATACTTAGCGAAATTTCTTTCATCTTTGGAATTTAATGAATCCGAGGTCTTTTCCAAGTTGTATGCCAGGATCCAAATGATTGAGAAAATTTGTAGTAAGTTTAATGATAAATTAGATTTCATTATTTGTTACTTGAATGGTAATGTTAACACGGATTTTGAATCTGTTTTTGCTAATGATAAATTATCAACTTTTCACGAAAATAATTCAGATTTGTCGCATTTTCCTAAACCGGTTATTCTTACTTCAGAAGAGGGTAAGAATAATTTAAATATAAATAATAAAATCTTAAATTCATTATATAATAAAAGTGAAAATAACTATAATAATTTATTTCCGTCAAAACATTTGCAGGATGATGTTGATAACTCTGATGATTCCTTTTCTTCATCTCGTGTTGTTTCCGAGACTCATGATGGACAGAATGCTGCATTAAAGATAAAAATTAAAAATGATTTTCATAATTTTAATTTAAAAAATACCTACTTTAGTAATAGAGGCAATGAAGAAGGGAGTGAAAATCATTTGCAGAGTAATTCTGGTTCTGACAGTGAGGTGTTGACATCTTTGCGGCCAGATCCCAACTTAAAAATAACAATAAAAAATAATATTAAAAAAGTCAAATTTAATTTACCTTTAATTGAAAATGAAAATTTAAATTTGATTAAATCAGATGATTTTAATACAGTTGAATTTCAAAATAATTTTAATAAATTAAATTTTGTGAATTCAGATATTCCTGATATTACCAAAAGTAAAACTTTCACAATGGAAATTTGTAAAGATCCTATTAAAGAAATTTCTGAAAATAATATTCTAGAAAAAGTCAAAATTCTTAAATTAAATAAACTTCAAAGGAAATCAAAACTGGTAAAATCCAGTAATTTTAAAAATTATTTGAATAATGAAGTTAATGGAAATTTTAATAAATCTACTCGAATCTTGTCGAAAAAAGAGAGACATGATTTTAGTAAGACTTTTCCAAAAATTGCTCAACTTTTAAAATTAAAAGAAACTGCAGTCAAGTTCAAAGACATTAATTATGGACTTAGCAAAATAGTCCAGGCTAGAATCCTCTAAAAATAATGGGTTTTGTTAAATTATTCTATAGAAACCACAATATATGTGTTTCTCTGAACATTTCAAATCAAAACAAAGCCTCAAAATCCTTTACTTCAATAAAAAAACCAATGAAAACTTCATTAATAAGATCAAATATCGTAAAATCTTACATTGGTAAAAATAACTACATTCCTGCGTCCCCAACAATCAAGAAGTTCTTATATGCCCTTTCTCATAAGCTTGCTGAAACAGCCACCATCTCAAATATAAAGAGCAGGGGAATCCAGATAAACAACATTTTGAATAGTATGAAACTAAGAGGTGAACTTCCGGATTATTTATTAAAATGTCAAATTAAATTTTCTGAAGGCGACTTCTTGTTGTGCGACATTTTAAACAACTGTGATGAAGATGATAATAATATTACGCATATATCATCTGAGCTTTCCCGCTCACAGCTTAAAGATCTTTACAAATCTTTCAATGAAATTCCGGAACTACTGTTCGCCGAAAACATTGAAAAAAATCCTGAAAGTTTAACTAAGCTTATTAAAGAATTAAAACTAAAGAGTAATTTCCCTAACGAGATCTCATTTGTGGGGGGTAAATTTATTAAAACTCATATAGATAAAATTTCTGAACACTTACAAACTGAAAGTGAATCGGATATAATGTTCAACCTAGGTTTGCTTGACTTTATTCAGATGTCAAAAACTGACACTTTATTCCAATCACTTCTGACCCAGCCGAATTCTCCTTCAAAGCTCATAGACATTATATTCTACATTAACTATTTAAACCTTAAAGGAACTTTAGCATATATCTCAAACGCGACATTTGACGAATATGTCAAGAATTATTTGCGTAATTGCTTTTTAATGCATTCAATTACGAACATTGAAAGCTCTCACTCATTAGGTCGTGATAACATTGAAACCTGGGGTCCGGAGATGATCAATATGATCCCCAGTTCCTCATACTACTTTGCAAATTGTAAGGAGAGACTTTTAAAATTACGGCAATTAAATCTATCTCGAGAGATTGATAAAATTCACAACATTATCTCGCCAAGTACCATCTCGGAAATAAACAACTTTCTTGAAACTGTAGATGTTGCTTTACCAAAGAAAATAGATCAATTAAAAGCTCTCAGCAAATTAGGGAATAAAATCAACGAATTTAGTATTGAATCGAATTTCCCCGACATCGATAAAGCAAAGCGATTTCTTTACTTTATTATCAGAGACAAGAAGAACCTCCTTGTCAACAATCGGTTTTATTTCCGTATTTCACGAAATTGCAGTAAGATATGTAGCGCAAATATGAGCGCTTGTATAACTGAAATCATTGACTATCTTTCACCATATATAACCTCGGTAAAGGATAATCAAACAGTGAATACCTCTGTCTCTGCTACCGTTGAAAATGTCAGTGAGTCTGTTGATCCTCTTTTAGAAGTACCCTCTTCTCCTGTTACTGACACTGAAACTTTTGAATCACCGCTTAAAGTTGATAGTGAAACTTTAAAGCGAAAATTGTCAGTAGACATCGATGATAACCAATCAACTACAATAGTTACTAATGACGTTCAACAGGATGTTCCACAGCCAAAATTTATCAAAAAGACTAGAAGAAATACAGTGAAACCTAAATGAAGGTGCGTGCCTGTATCAGTCTCAATATCTGCCCCAATCTCAAAAGAGACTGATGCAGACAGCACAACAAATAAAATTTATAATAATTATAATAATCAAATAATTTCAATTCATGACCCAAAGATCTGGTTCACTGATGAAAATATTGATAAGTTTCTTGAAAATAACATTAGGAACTCAGACTTTGTGTCTATTAAATGCTTTATTGTAGAAATTCTGTGCGCTAACCTCGAAAAAGACATTTTTCCAATCCCGGAAAACGTCTTCAAAGCACAAGTAATATTATGTCCCCTTAATATAAATAATGCTCACTGGATCTTGTTCGTGTACTGTAAATCTTCTCTAATGTCTTACTTTGTCGATCCAATATTTAGCAACCGCCATAGATTTACAAATAAAACTATTGCTCTTAAAATCACCATGGCTTTAAATGAATTATTTGATCTTAAAGCAGCAATGACCTTTCACCCTCATGATGACTTTAAATATCAAAATAACAACTATGATTGTGGCCCTTTCATCTGTGCATATGCCATGATGATTAGTGGCGAATGGCAAAGTTTTCCTGAAAGCTTTGTCGAGATAATCCGAAAACAGGTCCACCAATTCAAACTTTTCCCACAACAAAAAGATCCCAAAATATCGGGTGGTGGCCTACCAAAATTCATGGAGATCATCAAGCGTAATGGAATTAAGAAAATCAGCAGTGCCACTCAAGCATTTCTCTTGAAACAGAACTCATGTGTTTCTTCCTTGTTAAGTGAATGGTTTAAAAATAAGAACAACACTACTGTTCTTTCTCCTGAATTGACATCGAAAGTGATTGCACAGAACAATAGATATATTAGAGAAAATGTAACATTCAAACAATTTTCTGGAATAGAACACGTCATCAGCGTCATTCCAAATGACATGAATTGGGGTCTTTATCTCTTCTCTCTTGTTTCAGGAATCAGTTACATATTCAATTTTAGAAACAGAATTTTAACTGAGAGACTAATTGGTATTGGAGAAAACATGACTGACTATTTGAACAAATTTTTCATTTCGGACAAAAAAGTCACTTTCAATCGTGACCACAACATCGATCACATTTCCATCACACTTGATGATCCACATTTATTTGCTTCGGCTTTTATTGAACTTGTTGAAATGTTGATTTTTGAAAACCAGGTTTCTCGTACAAGTATCAGTGAGTCCCTAAACTCTTTTAAAATTCACCAAGCAAATGAGATCTGCAAGAATTTAAATTTATTAAATTTCAAAATTACCGAGGAAATAACATCAAAATACTTTAAAATTTTAAAACTAGATGATAATTTCATGCTATTAAATGCGACAATGTGCTCTGCAATCCTTGATGACTGCACTCAATACTTGAACGAATACTTAAACTACGAGTGCGTCATTAAAGCACAAGTAATTTTTGCAATTGTTGCACCCCCAAAATATCGAGAATTTCTTTTAATTATTGATTATAATACTGATGAGTACTATATTCTTAATCCAACGACTCTGTCTGAAACTGAAAATCACCTATTCATCTGCAAGAGCCTTAGGAACAAATTAAATGAAATAAAGGAAACACCTGGTCGCGTATTAAATATTGGTGTTTTCCCGCACGATATCCGAGGATCCGGCCTTGTGAGTAAAGTCCTTATCTGCGCTTTCATGAAACATTACGTAAATGACTTACCACTTGTAAATTTAAACTTGCGCGAGATAGGTAACACAATCAGCTCATTGCTTCCTGTCATAAACGTATATAAAAAAGAACAAAATTCTTGTACAACTAAACTCAATAAAGTCAATGAGGGTAACATAAACCTAGAAATGCGCAAAATAAAAATTGCGATACTAATCAAGAAAGTATCGAACTTTAACGTTAATCAAATCATTGACGTCATCAATGAACAGTTCCCAAACAGAATAAAAGCCACACACAAGCCGTATTTGGGTAATAAAAAAAACACTGCGCATAAAATTAATAAAAGCATATTAATTGCCAATTTCATGACTGACATGAAATCAACAGTCAACAAACTTCTCAATAACATAGATGTTAGTATCCGTCCAACATTCGAGAAAATTGTTTCAAATTTCCTAATAAAATCTCCATTTCGTGGAAATTGGAATGCAATTTTCAATTTCAGCAAACGTTCCAGCGTAATACTTAATCTTGAACCTTTCACAAACGATGAAGTGATGTTTGAACTCAAGAAAGCTAACAATACAAGTCCGGGTATTGATGGAATACAATATCGTAATTTGTCGCTTCTTGATCCCGAGGGTAAATTACTAACTTTATTGTATAATAAAATCATTTCTGATAAGACCATACCAGACAGTTGGAAGACTTTCAAAACACTTCTAACTCCTAAACCTGATAAAGAAGATAAATATGATGATGTATCATCTTGGCGTCCAATTGCCTTGCTTTCTGTCATCTATAAAGTTTTCGCTTCTTGTTTAGCAAGTCGTTTGACAAGATGGATAGACTTGAATGAACTTTTACACATTGGCCAGAAAGGCGGTTCTAAACACGATGGATGTGTTGAGCATAATTCGATTCTTTCTGCTGCGTTAGAACACTCCAAGTACAGCACCAACAAACCGCTTGCGATTGCTTGGCTTGATATTAAAGATGCTTTTGGCAGTGTTCCCCACGAATACATGTGGTCTCTACTCCGATTTATTGGAGTGAGTGAGGGATTTGCATCTGTTATCCAGATTTTATACTCCAATACGAGCACTTTCTATAGTTGTGGCCACATTCAAACTCCAAACATTCCTATCGTACAAGGAGTCAAACAAGGATGCCCTATCTCCATGATCTTGTTTGCTTTGGCTATCAATCCAGTACTTGAAGCGGTATCACGATCTGATTGTAGACCTTTTATGATTGGAAATTCTCCAGTCAAGATTCTCGCATACGCTGATGACATCGCTCTTGTAGCTTGCTCTGTTAGTGAACTTCAAAAGATTACCGACATAGCTGTTGCAACTGCAGCTGAGATAGGGTTTGAATATCGCCCTGAAAAGTGTGGATATCTTCAAATGCCGAATGTTGAAATGGACACTGCAATTTCGATCAACGACATTCGAATTAAAAGGCTAGAATCTAATGAATTCTATCGATATCTTGGAGTGCCTGTAGGCGTAGACACTGATCAAAATCCATATGAAATTCTCCAAAAGGTAGTTTCTGACACGAAAATACTTGCTGATTCTGACCTACTTGGTTGGCAAAAACTAAAGGCTTATAAGATCTTTGTTCATTCACGTTTGATCTTTCCTTTTAGAACTCGAGAGATTAAGACTTATGCTCTTTCTAAACCAAATGGAAATAGTAATATTTCTGTCAATATAACCAGCCAACTAAGGAATAGCTTTAGAAAAATGCTACTTCTGCCAAAACATTCTGAAGTATGCTATCTCTATAATTCTACTGAGAATGGCGGAGCAAATTGTGTAGATGTTCTTGATGAATATCACACTCAGACGATAACACACTGTTTTCGATTACTAACATCAAAGTGTGACTTTGCTAGAAAGATCAACACTGATTCATTGAAATTTGTTACTGGACCTCGTCTTGGTATAAAAGAACCCACTCTTCAAGAAGGTCTTGATTGGCTTAATGGAAAAGATTCTATACCACTGCATTCTGGAAAGAAAACTCGATTTCAAAGAGTCAGAATTGCAATAGCGTTCTTTGCAAGAACTCATCAAATTGACATATCATTCGCTATGACAAACCATGAAACATCCCTATACATAACCACAGCAATGCGTGGAACTATGATTTTGACTTCTGATCTACGTCAGACGACTTCAAAAGTCTTACATATGGCACTTTGTGATTCATATCTTGTTAAATGGGAAACCGGTTGCACTTCTAACATCATAGCTTCAGCAATCAGACTTTCGCCCATGATAAATAAAGCAATATTTCGTGGTGATTTGTCTGAATTTGCCTGGAATTTCATTCATCGAGCTCGCACAAACACTCTTTCAGTCAATGCGAAGCCTTATAATAATGGTGAAAAGAGACTTTGTCGTCGGTGTAACAGTGAAGAGGAGACAATGTCACACGCACTCCAATCTTGTAAGGTTCATCAAACTTTAGCCTCTGAACGACACAACAACTGTCTCAAACTAATCACAAATCGTCTTATGAAAAAGCCTAACTTAATCGTCGTAGTTGATCACATCTGCTCACTCGTTCCAAATTCTAAAGAACGAGTTGATTTATTCATCACTGATGTATCCAAAAAAAGAATCTTCCTTGTTGACATGAAATGTCCGAATGATTCTGTTACTAGCTTTGAAAATGTTGATAAGGCAAACCTTAAAAAATATGATTCTCTAAAGAATGAAATACAGGCTGTCAAACCCGATTTCAAAATCGAACTTGACACATGTATCATTGGAGCTTTAGGATCTTTTCCTGCTAAAACTTCTGAAATCCTTCTAAAAATAGGAATTGCTCGTTCAGAAGTGCAAGGTCTTCTAAAGGAATGTGCAATTAGTAACATCACACACTCTGCAAGAAGGTGGTACTACCACAAGACAGGCACCTTAGTAGAAATAGATACAGATAAACATCCAATAAAAAATATAAAGAAATAGCTCTAAATCCTGTTAGCATTGCCATTTTCAAGTTATCTGTGTATAATTTAGTATTTTAATGTATATATTTAGAATTTTAGATATTCCCTTTATCACTTTAAATGTTTTTTATATGTACATAAATATGTTTGCTAACAGGCTTTTGCATTTTGCGAAAGTTTATTTTAGACACTATATACTGGGAATTCAAACTTCTATCACTGGTGCAGACATCAAGCACAAATCCAAAAAAGTGGTTTTCAATCTAAAAAAGCAGATCAACAATAATTTCCAATATATAAAGCCGGAAAATATCTCCGATGAATTAATCAGAAAGCCTAGGACAATTCACTGGATGGATAAACATTATGAGTCGAAATGGTTCTCAAACAAAACATGATTATTGATCTCTTTCTGACTCTTTTGTTTGTGTATGTCCTCTGAATGGCGTGCTCCATGCTGAGCATTGTCCGAATGTAATAAAAATCCAAATTTGTTATTATTAATAAATGTTTATCGATAGCGCAGTAGGTAGCGCGTCAGTCTCATAATCTGAAGGTCGTGAGTTCGATCCTCACTCGGGGCATAATTTTTTGGATTTTTTCAAAAATTTTCAATTTTGCTATTCTTAGTTCTACAAAGGAATTATTTTCAAAACCCAAATTTTCTAGATCATTTCGACAATAAATCATCATGATTTTGACTTGAATGAGATATAATAATAAGTAAGTGAAGAAAAGTCTAACTTACTTAACGCCTCGATAGCGCAGTAGGTAGAAAAGTGAAGATAATTTAATAAAAACTAAAAATTTAAGTCGAAACATTGTATTTTTTTATAAAAACTATCGACAAAATAATGAAATTTGTTCGCAAAATAATTCTGGTTCTGACAATGAAATTTTGACGTCTTTACGACCAAATCCCAACTTAAAAATTACAATTAAAAATAATACAAATAAAGTAAAATTTAATTTACCTGAAATTGAAAAAGATGATTTGAATTTTATTGAATCGGGTGACTTAAACATTGATAAATTTAATACTTATTTTCAAGAAATTATGACGAAAAAATTATTGTAAATAAAAAGACAAATAAAACTATGGGATCTGAGAATATTAATTTTAAAAATTATAATAATGATAAATTTAAAAGTGTAAATGTAAACGGTAATAACTGCAAAGATCAAATGTTATTTAACTCTAATAAAAAACATAATTTTCAAAATACGGAAAATATTAGCTTTACTCGATCTGCTCGAATCTTAACAAAATTTGAAAAGCGGGAATTCCTTAAATCTTTATATAAACCTACTCAGCTTAATAAATTGAAAGAATCCACGAGGAAGTTCAGTAAGCTAAACTTTGAACTTTCCAAAATAAATCAAGCTGAAAACCCTCTAAAAATAGCAGGACTTCTTAAATTCTTTTACAGAAATAAGAATATATGTGTTTCGTTAGATTATTCTAAAAGTATTAAAGCCTAACAGTCCCATAAACCAATGAATAGTTAACTTAAAACCTTTCTTATTTATTCTGGCATAGTAACATCATACATGAAAATAAATAAGTATGTTTCTGTCTCTTAAATCATCAAAAGGTTCCTATGTGCTCTCTCTCATAAGCTAACATAGACAGCTACTATATCAAATATTAAAAACAAGGGTATTCAAATAAATAAAATACTAAATGATTTAAAACAAAGCGGTAAACTCCTTGACTATTTAATGAAGTCATAAATTAAATATTCTGATGGGTAATTTATCATGCTTGACATTTTAAATAGCTGCGAAGGAGATAACAGTGATACTCTTTTTAAGTCAACTGACCTCACTCGCTCACAGCTAAAGAATCTTTATAAACAATTCCCTGACATACTGGAACTGTGCTTTGCGGACAACATGTATCACAAACACTTCTGAGACAAATAATTTCTCAAAAACAATAACTATTATATTTATTTGAATATGTCTTTTTTGTTCATGTGTTCCATTGATTGGCATGCTCCATGTAGAGCATTTTCCTGTTGTTAAAATTGTCAAACTTATTATAAATAAATAATTAAATAAATTTGGCAACAATTTAATTAAAAGATAACGCCAATAAAAAACTTTTCGTACGATATATTTCGATAGCATAACTATCATCTTCTGGTACTCAAAACCAACTAAAAATATTATGAATTAACATTTAATTTAAACAAATTGATAAATTAGTTGAGTTGTTGATAAAGAATGGATATTCTAAATCATTTTTATTGTTGATGATAAAAGAGACTGTTGATAAATTGAGTCTAAATATGTGTTAGAATTGCCGTACTCTGAAGGTTTTTCAAATTATAAGATGAAGTTAAGTAAACAGATGGGAAATTTAGAATATAAGATCGTCTCTAATTCGTGTAAGGTACGCAATATGTTTATTAATAAATCAAAAACTCCGGTTGGATTGGGTTCTGATCTCGTTTATCAATTTACATGTAATGGGTGTAATGCCACATACATTGGAGAGACTTCCCGTCATCTCTGTACTCGAGTTCTAGAGCATTGTCGATTGAAGGTTTTGACCAATATTAGTGAGCACAATAGAGGCTGTAAAAGTGAAATAGGAATGTCTGATTTTAGAATTTTGTTGAAAAGTTTTAATAATTATTGGGAACGCGTGATATGTGAAGCATTGTTGATAAGGTCATTGGATCCAAAGATTAATGTGCAAAGTGCTGTAAACAGCAAAATGCTGTTTATTCTTTGATTAGAATCAGACATAGTGATTAATAAATATACACCTAATTCTGTTTTTACACGAATTATTTTTACACGAATTTGAAATAACACGAGTAAATACGAAAAAATATTTCTATTTTTACACGACATAATTTGAAATAACACGAATACAAAAAAAACAAAATTACTTTTTTTACATGAATTATTGGATTTAACACGTTTTTTTTCAATGAATTTTTTTAAAGTAAAAAGAGAGCAACTCACCACGATGACAGTCAACTCACCACGCAGAATTAGGTGTATTATTTTTGTACTTGGCCAGTATCTTTTTTTACACGATTTTTTTTTACACGAATTTCTCGGGAACCATTCTATCGTGTAAAAACAGAATTGGGTGTATTATTTTTGTACTTGGCCAGTATCTTTTTTTACACGATTTTTTTTTACACGAATTTCTCGGGAACCATTCTATCGTGTAAAAACAGAATTGGGTGTATATATATATTTAAAGAATCACACAAATTTGGCTTTGAATTAAATAAAAGAAAGCACCAATCTTAAAATATATATTCTACCTCAATTTATTTCGATATCCTCTCTGTCACTCTAATTTAAAAAATTATTCTTATTAAAAATATCAAATTCTATTTTTTAAAAATATAATTTAATAAATTTCATAAAATTGAAATTTATAGTTCATATCTACCTGATAATGACAGTGAGGCTATATTGTAGTAGAATATATATTTTTGGATTGGTGCTTTCTTTTACATATGTTGTTATGGATGAGTTACTCAGATTCTGGTCTTTACCGAAGTGGAACGTTTCCAGCTATCAACAAATTTGTTGGATATTTACAAACTAGATTAAAATCTACATTTCCAAATTTCCAAAAGTATTTTTATGAATTTGCGAAACTATTTTGGACCCGAAGAATGTTCTTGTCAGCAGTTAGGAGAAAGGAAACTTTTTTCGACGAAATCTGATATACATACCAATTTTACAGAAAGAATTATACGACATTAAGAAGAGCGATTTTTAATAGTGTTATAGGAACAATTGAATTGAAAATAATATTTTATGTAAAATAAATTTAATTTCAATACAGTTTTTTCCTTGTTTTCGAATATTATTTTATTAGTAAATTAAAGATTTTACAATCAAATTTGTCCTTCAATTGAATTGTTAAACTAAAATCAGTTCACTTTTTAACCGTATAACGCCGAGTGTAACGCTTTCATAACGCTCCATAACCAAGCGTCCAGTATTGCAAATTCGTGAATCCAATGACGGATTTGGTAACATTTATGTGTGAATATTTTTTTTATGTAATCCATTTTCTATTTTGCTAAATACTATGAAAATAAAGAATGAAAGTATTATTATTTTTTGTAATCAAATTTCAGGCGTTATTGGGTTAATATATCTCACAGTAATTCGATCAAACATTCAAATTGTGTACTTAATAAAGACAAAAACAAATCATCATTCAACATATGCAGAACTCTATTAAATAAATAAATTTGGATATTTGAATTTGTTATTTTTAAAGTTTCAATTCAAAAGACGCTCAATAAAGAACGATTTTTCACTGTTTATAACTTTATTTTGGTTTTTTGAATTGTAATTTGTGATTTCTGGATAGAGTCTACTAAAATAATTTTGATACAAGGAAATTTCTTCAGATTTTCCACTTCCAAATACTCCTAAATTCTTTTTGAGCTGAAAATTATTATTATTATTATTATTATTATTATTATTATTATTATTATTCTTATTATTATTATTATTATTATTATTATTATTATTATTATTATTATTATTATTATTATTATTATTATTATTATTATTATTATTATTATTATTATTATTATATTATTATTATTATTATTATATTATTATTATTATTATTATTATTATTATTATTATTATTATTATTATTATTATTATTATTATTATTATTATTATTATTATTATTATTATTATTATTATTATTATTATTATTATTATTATTATTATTATTATTATTATTATTATTAACCTGTTCCATCCAGAACTTTAATTGTTCACTGACCATATTGTGATACACCTCTTTGAAATTGTCATTTTTGTTTAAATTATATATTAAATAATTGGAATTTTCAACTTTCGTTGAATATATTAACGAATTTAGTTGATTGTTTAAACTGGAAATTGAATCAAGATTTTCATCAGCAAATGCTTTTCGTTTCCGAAGACGTTCAGTAAATTGAGTTCCAAGATCAACGGGTAACCGTTCTAAAATGCTTTCGACCGACCCAGATGAATTGTTCTTCATATTCGATTCTTTTTCTCAATGAAATAGAATTGAAAAATTTTGTTCAAAAATCATTTTACAATTAAATTAAAAAGTTTACATTTTAATTTGCATGCAATTTTCTGATTCCATATAACTTACTTTCAGATTGCTTCCTAAATATGGTATGGGATTTTTTGGATTTCACTGTCGATATGCTTTGTCTGATAAGCCGTTTATACGAACTCTTTTCCGTCTTGGTGTTCGTTGGCAGTTTACAAGCGCTTGTAGTCTGCTGACGCCTCAGAGCAACTTGGGCAGCCATAACTCTTTGTCTTTCGATTACCAGTAAACAGTTACTACAGTGACAATCTCTCCAGTGACAAAAACGCTTATGCCCTTTTAAACAAGATACAACACCGTGGTTTCGACATCTGGCGCATTTTGGTGTTCTCGAGACATTGTATAATTTCATTGCAAAATAATTTCTATATCTTTGTGAAAATTCGGGTTTAAAATTTGAAATAAATTCTCCCGTGAATGGCTTCTATTGATTAAGGATAAGCTGCTTAATTCGGATTGGTCCGGAAATTGCACACAATCTTTTGCACCCAAAATGTGCAAATAACCAATCAAAACAAATTGAATTTTTTTTTTAATTCGATCTCCCTTTATGGATTTTTAATTGATTTTAAGTTTATGTATGATTTGAATTAAATGTTTTTAGTGTCTTTCATTAGGTACTTAGTCTTAATAAATTATAAACAGTGATATGAAAGAACTGTGGCAAAATTAAGGAAAATTACAATTTTACACAAATGAAATAACCAGAGTTTTTCTTATCGAAAAATTAAATGTTATTTTTTTCTCAATTAATTTTTTTCAATTTTCTATTCAATTAACTTTAGCATCCATTTATTCAGAATTGTTTCCTTGATTGCCTCTTCGTCTTATCTTGTACTATAATCGACTGAATTCATCAATTATGTATTTCTTTTTCCTAAATGTTTCCGGCAATGGGCTACATATATCGATGTACATTTTCTGGAATGGTTCACTGGACGATTATTTTATTGTTTCTTCTTTTGTAGCTGTTGTTACTACCTTTATTCCCTGAAAAAGTTCACATTGTTTAGTTGTTTCACTAATCATCACATTCTTCAAATCATAATTGGTTCCAATATTTTTCATTACTTTTCCTAGTTCCACATGTGACAGTGAACTATGTATCATCTTTATCATATCCTGGCGTTTATTTTTTGGAGTTCATGTTTTTCTTTTCTTGGATTTTACTACATTGCGATATTAGGAACAAAAAGATAATTTTTAAAGTTTTTCTGAGCACGTTTTCAATAATTCTAGTAATGTGTTAAAAAGCCAATTCATAATTTGCAGAGATGCAACATGTGAAAAGTCTAGATTAAATTATAATTCCTTTGACTTCCATTTAAAACAAAATAGCATTTAAGTAGTGGTGTTGTCGAGCCGGAACGCTCCGGTACTTCCTTTTTGGGTAGGAACGCGTTCCGGAACTAAAGATGATTTCTGATAACGAGAATTGGCTGACGTATTGAAAAAAAAATTAAAAAGAATTGCTGATTTTTTTTTCTAATTTTTGACGAATTTTTATATGTATTATTATTACGTTTTTTTAGGTCTAATTGAGACCTAAAAAAACGTCGCCGCCAGGATTATCATGGAAAATCACCCCTCGTCGTTAAATTTACACATGAGATCGCACAGAGCGGCCGCCTACCCAGGATCGGCCCTGTCTATATAATTATATATACGCGTTCCGGTAAAAAAAAATTAGCACAACACCACTGCATTTAAGACACGGAAAATGTTGATATACATGTTGATAATCATGTCTGTTAATCTCGAAACTAAATAATAAATAATTTGAAAAAATTATTATTATTTACCCTAAAATTTGGACATCTGTATAACCTTTTATTTTTAGTTTTCAAGTGAAATTATATTTATTAAAAATATAATGTCATTAGAAAATGAAAAGAAATCAGTGATAGAAAAGTAAAAGAAGTTGTTATATTTTTATTTTTAGAATGTTAAGGTTAGACATTATAATTAAATTGTAATTAGGCAGCGAAGCGTGATGAATTTGGAAGAAAGCGCAAATTTAAGATTAAATATAAAAATGATGAGCCCAAGGTAGATGTTCTGGTAAAAAGCGACAAGCCTACTTATTACATTGAAAATAAATTTTTCTTAACTTTAAAAGTGTCGTACTTTTTAACATAAATTTTATGCACTACTGTTATTATTATTATTTAAAAACCTTTTATCAAAAATATTTGTTAATTATTTCACTGAAGGACTCACGCATTTTATGGCTTCATCAAAGGAGTAGTTAAGATAAAAAACCGACTATCACCAATTAAGGCATGATAGTAAAATTATTAAAGTTCCCACAACATTGGCGTTCGCAGGATTTTTTTCCCAGTGAATACCCAATAACAAATTTTTCATTTAAATACAGAAACGGCAAACTCTTTCTCTAACGAAAAAATACTTAATAGTTTTACTCAAATTTCCTTTTAATTTTTTTATTGTATGCATTCTAATACTTATTTCAAATAAAAGTTTACTATAAAAAAATACATTTGTTATTTAGACCAGGGCTTCTCAAAACCTTTTACTTGGCAATCCCTTTAACACAAACAGATATTTTTGTCACCTCCAAAATTAATCACTTGACCCAAAATCGCGTAGCGACCCATATTTTGAGAAGCCCTGGTATAGAAGTAAGTGTAGGAATATGAATTAAAACATAAGATGATATAAAATTCAAAATCATAATTTATTCGAAATTTTTTTTTGGTCATACTAAAAAAACAAAACTTGATATTTATACTAATGAGTTGGGTGCACTTATTTACTTTTACAAAAATCTAAAAAAATTTAATCATTAAACTATGATGAAATGGTGTTGGTCACAGTCACAGTTGGCGAGTAAACGCAAACTCAAAGACCTAATATAAGTATAATTTTGCCATTAAACTTATAATGTTCCATTAATGTTACATTAAATAATGTTCCAATGATATTCGGTCATTGTGCTAGCAGATTTTTTTGGTTTTGCTATAATTTCTGCGACCCAAAAATTAAAGACACAATTTTTTAATCATAAACAATAATCATCAAATGATGAAAAAATTAACAAAAATTTTACTTTCCGATCTGTTTTTATCAAAAACTTTTGTCTCATAATGGCAAAATCGGTTTTTTCTGATGTTATTTTCTATATATATATATATATATATTCAGTTACTGAATTTCAGTAAAATCAATAGTTGACAGTTATCGAATTTCAATGAATCAATTCAAATTTTAGAGTTTTATTTATCTAGCAAATTCCATATCGAGAATTTACTCTATTTATTTTTAAATAAATGTTTTCTTTATAATTTCCAATATTTTTAATTTAATAAGGCTTAAAATTATTAAAAATTATTATTACTGACTTTCAGGACTTTTGATTTCAATCAAAAAGTAATTAAAAAAATAATCGTGATTTATAATTATTTGTTTGTGAACGATTTTAATATATTTCTAGCATTTGTTAACTTCTGAAACCCAACACTAAGCTCAGCATGAATATAATAAATTCTTTTCAAATAAATTTTCAATATTCCATAGAGAAATTTTCCGTCGAGTTATGTTTATATTTAAAGAACATTTCGCTCATAATTAATCTCGACAGATTGCAAGGAGAATAATGTTACTGATCTTTGTATCAACGAGACAACAACATAATACTTTCACGTAAGGATTTATTGTAAACAACTTGTTATACTTTCTACGTACCACCAACAGATTCTTAGGAAATGGAAACATGTCACGCTGTTAGTATTTAATATCAAATTTCTCTTTTAACCAATATATCGTCATTAATAGTATAAGTTTACTGCTTCATTCCATATAATTTTAAGACCGAGAAGGCCATTTATTTGAAAAATCAACTATAAATTGTAACGTTTTAAAATTTTCTGATTTTTAGTCGCCAGTTGTTAATATTTCTTTATATATATTTAAATTTTAGTTAATTATTTGCTCTTGTTTTATTCTAGTAAATTCTCCACAAAAAATAACAATAATATTTAAAAAAATTATTAAATTGTTTCAACATTTATTAAAGGCTTCTTTGTCATTTCACGTCCAAAGTACTGATTTAAACTAAATGAAAATGCGCCACTAGCTCCTTACCATCAAAGTCATATTATGTAATATGCCAAGATAATATTACATAGTAATTCCGGGTCCTATTAAATAATGTGCCAAGGTAATTTTTAGAGGAATGTCCGCCATTTTAATTTTTGTTTTAATGAAGTTGTCGATAAACAAAAAGTGTCGATAATGAGCAATAAATAAGGGTAAACCCGGAATATCATCAAAATAATTAATGGCCATAAATTAAGTACAGGTGTGATTTTAAAGTCATTTTCTTTGTTGGATATGGGTCAGAAATACATTATCGAACTGTGTAAGTGCGTGTAAAATCGCCAATAGTTCGTGCCCGTGAAGGCCCGGCGTGCGGAACGCAGGAGCCGAAACGTCAATATTATCCGTACATAGGGGAAATTGGAGGGTAAATGAGTAGTCCCTTGGCTGCTCCTTCATCATCCGTTTCCTGTAAAATTGACATAAATTTTTTACAACAATCGGCTCAAAATATCTAACACCGAGTAGTCCAGTGGGCACTCATTAAATATAATATGAACATACATAGATCTTAAGGACAAAAAGAGGGAATGGGTAGCGGGGAAAATTGCGAAATCGTTGCAACAGTTAAAATGAATAGCCATCGGAAAAAGATTAATCCGAACGACCAAAATCATGAAAAATAATGTTTTTAAATAAGAATTAAATTAATTAATTTGAGTTGAGGCGGAAAATATGGGTGGAACGCTGCTCAAATTTTCCGAATTAATTCAAATACTTAACAAAAATAGTAACGTAAAAATGGAACGTGTAAAATAAGGGTGGTACGCTGCTCAAATTTTCCGAGTCAATGAAAATACTTTGTCGAAAACTGTAGAATAGGGATGAACCGTAAAATAAGGGCGGAACGCTGCTAAAATTTTCGAATTTACAAAAATACTTTATCGAAAACCGAAAAATATAGATGGACTACGGCTAATGTTGTATATCAATAAAAAAATTTTAACGCTGACGAATAAGGACGGATCCCTACAAAATCTTAATAATAATAACGATAATGATAAGGGTAATGGTGATTATAATAATAATAATAATAATAATAATAATAATAATAATAATAATAATAATAATAATAATAATAATAATAATAATAATAATAATAATAATAATATTAATAATAATAATAATAATAATAATAATAATCATGGTATTTGTAGTAATGATGATAATAATTATGATAATAATAGTAGTAGTAATAATCATAGTAGTAATAACAATAAATATAATGGTAGTTATAGTAATAAAAATAATAATAAAGGTAATAGTAGTAACAATTAAGAAAGGTAATATATATAATAGTAACAATGATGATGCTAGTAATGATAATAGGGAACATTGTAGTTATAATAAGGATAAGGGTAAGAGATGTACTGTGTTTACTTAACATAACCAAGGGTGTACAGACCATAAAAAATCATCAACATGGACAATAATAAGAAGGACCAAACGAATGGACATAAAGATAGATGATATGAGAGTATAGGTTAACATTCGAAAGAGATAGGAGAATAATAAGACCTAAGAATCAAAAGCGAGCACAGGTCTTCTATCGACAGCTCGTTGGACCCAGAGATCGTTCGGTCAATTATAGCATTAGCAATAACGCTCACTTTTTGCGGACGATCTACCCACTCGAACACAGTTCCAACGTTGATTAGCAACGGGTGCCGAGTGGTAAGTGAAAGAATATTTGTATGGGGTTGTCTGGGTAACAACCATATAGTTTCAAAATATCAAAACCCAGAAACCCACCAGCTTTATTAACATTTCGGATTCAAAAATTACCTCACTTCTGACAGAAGCAGCACTGACAACGAGTGCATTGCACATCTGATATCATGTAAGTCAAATGATAAGATACAGAAAATTACGAATCAGTTACATCGTCTATGAATTGTTCTGCTGCAGCGATTATTCAGCCCTTACGTGTGATTAAGGTTCATTAATGATACTGATTCTATAGACATTTAGGGCGTTCTTTTTATCTAAAGGCATAATAATAATACATCTTTTGAGTAATTTCTAGTGTTATAGGTTAAGATTATTTAATTTTTTAACCATTGTTTTATGAAAAAAGATTTAAACCAAAATAAATTGGCGAAAAGCATTGGGTATGAATCTCCCAACGCTTTTCATCACAGGGTTAAATGATTCTATATTTACAGATACTATTTGCAAAGTAAAACAGCGTTAAAACAAAAATAAGTGCTATAAATAATTTACCATATTAAATTTGAAAATAATAAATTTTCATAATAATTAAAACAAAAAATAAAGAGAAAATTCATAATCTGATAACTAAAAATGTTGTATTTTTTGTCATTGCATGTTGTATTTATGCTAAACTGTATCTTTGTATTACAAAAGCAATTTGAGAGAACTAATTTTCTATGACAACTAAGGTGTGGTCAAAATACACTTTTGTTACATTTATTATTATAATCATTTTTGATAAAAAGTTTATCAGAGTTAATCTGTTTAAAAAAATAACAATGTCTTGCTGTTTCAATGCTGAATATCAGGAAC
This sequence comes from Schmidtea mediterranea, assembly GCA_022537955.1. Classification (NCBI taxonomy): domain Eukaryota; kingdom Metazoa; phylum Platyhelminthes; order Tricladida; family Dugesiidae; genus Schmidtea; species Schmidtea mediterranea. The sequence continues at coordinate 34,960,528 of CM039682.1, forward strand.
AAATGCGAATAAATAAAGAAATCGAAAGACAACTGCAAAAGGACAAGAAGAACTTTCGAAATGAATTGAAGCTTTTACTATTAGGTAAGATTCAAGATTTTTAGTTAGAATTTTTCTTTTTTCTAACAATGATTACTAAATTTTATTATTTTAGAATTTATTATAAATATAATATCAAAATAGTGCAAAATCTCAATGCAATTTTATGAATCTAGTCAACACTATAGATAAGTAGTTAGTTATAAAAAATTCACAATTTTTTTCATTTGAAACTCTTTTTTTTTATTTGTGACTCAAAAATACAAAAAAGTCTAACTATTTTTCAAATTAATATAAATACGATCTAAAATTTCAATCTTACTGAAACATAAAACTTTATAAATAGAATTTTATCTAGGGGTTGAAAAACATTTTACCTCCTGGTACAAATAAAAGGTTAAACTATGAATGTCAAACCTTTTGATCTATCTAGCCACTTAATCTAGCAAAAATGTAAGATTGACCGAATAGAGAATTTAATATTCATTACCAAATATAATTTACTTCAGTAAGGACACGCTTACAAGAGCGTACATCAATAAAAGCGATTTATATTGTAAAAAGATTTAAATGTGTCTAAATGAGCAAATTCAAATTGTGTGCTATTCCGAGAAAATCTATCTTTTTCCTTAATCATCTACAACCTGCTTAACTAGAAATATAGTTCGTTGCCTTTATACAGTAGCTGACTTACAAATTTGACTGACCCTGGTAGACGATTTTGAAATGCGCTTTATAGGATAGTAAAAAAAACTAATAGCACATATTATAGCAAATGAAGGTTGTTATTATTAAATACTAAAAAGTAGAGCAAATAAATATTGCATATTTAAAAATAGTTATTAAAAAAACATTTAAATTTTTTTATTTCTAATATATATATATATATATATATATATATATATATTTAAATTCACCGGCCTTTCATCTGACTTTATAGCCAGGCCCTCCGACATGTTTCCAGTTGTCTCGCCGGCTCATGAAGCGTCTCTCTTCATACATTTTCTAATATTTTGAATTATACTCAAGTTATTTATTTTAAAATGAACAGATACTAATTTATTGAATATGCAATCACAATTTCCATATAATTAATTAATCACTATATTTATTAGTCAATCTTAATTTTATTTTGTATCTTTAAATTTGACTATTTATTTAATTATTTTGCGTTTGCGCCATTTTATGATCGCGCTTGTGCAATTCGTTGTTTTATGCTAGCCTGTATTGATGTGCTCCCTTTTGCACGGCCCTTTTGACACGGGCCCTTATTGGGTATACCACCAAAAATACAAGTGTGTATCACAAAACTACATTTAATGTTTTAATCAAAAATTATTTATTAAAAATATTATTAATATAACTATTTTAACGTGATAATTAATCGAGGATCTTGAATATCGGGTAGTATATGTCTAATTTGATAAACTTTTGAGTAAAGTGAAGAGTATTTCAAATATATTTCTCTGAAATATCTGTTCTTGTATTACATTTTTTGTATGTTCCGTACATCCAGAAAGTTTCTTTCAAAATATAAGTCACATTCATATCAGCTCGAGAAGTGTTAGATATTTTCTTTGCAAGAATTTACTCATAGAGTGGCGAACTAAGGCTGAAAGTGGGCAACATTGTAATTCCGGCCTTATTTTTCAGTCATGACATGTACTTTGCGTTTGGTAGTTTGGTGTTAAAGCATATAGTATGTAGTTCTATTTAATTATCGGATTCCAAGAAAAAGAAGGAAAAAATAATATACATGTACAAAAATTAACTAAACAAAATTTATTAAAACAAACAATAATACTTAAACAAATATACCCAGATTGATTAGTTATATTGTCTTTTTTCTCGCTTTTAATTCTGCCACCTCTGCAATTAGTTTGTCATAATTAATAGAGTTATTTAATATTTCTTTTTCTTTATAAAGTAATGATAAACTATTTAATTTTTGTTGGCCTAATGTGGAAGCACGGGAACGCTCGTCCACACTTGTTGACATAATTTGGATACGTTTCAGCAACAATTATGAATATCACGTTTTTCTGTTAAATAAAAATAAAAATTAATTATAAAAATTAAAAACCTAATTTTCGGGCCCCAAAAATTACTGGCCCTAGGCACGTGCCTAGGTTGCCTAGGCCTTATTCCGCCCCTGCGCTCATAGAATACCAATAAAGACACCTGAATAAAATTTTCTTAAAATTAGATATGTTACTCAATTTATAAGTAACGCTATGATGTCAACTAATAATATGGTGGACAATAAACAGAAATGAAATTTGCGCTTTTTAAAAATTTAAAGTCTATTTCAAAGTACTGCCACACAATGGCAATTAAATTCCGCAAACATTTCGCTTTTTAGATAACTTTATCATGGCAGAATTTAAATAAGAATTAAATTATTATTCCTAAACCAAAAATGTTATAGTTTCCGTTTAATTTAGAATGTTGTTACTGTTTAAACATAATTTATTAGTTGATTTTGCCCAATAAATCCTTCTGTATTCCTCGATAAAGCAAATAATATCTCAAAACGTAAAGGTAAACATTGACTCAACTGGCGAATCCATCAAATCTTTCCTTCAATCAGCATTTATATCCATCAACATAGGATATGTTAGCAGTGCCAGTCACGCATGACCTTATTTAATGGAATAAATAACCGATAAAATCTTCGATAAATTGCTATATGATCTCTACGATTTGAACCCCTTAATAAATGAATGGCAAAATGCAGAAGCAAAACTCAATAAAAATTGTAGCACCTCAGATATTCAACAAAAAAGAGAATGATAAAATTCCCAGAAGACACTACGGTTCACTAAAACTAAAAACAGACCTGTTTGCTTCTATCACGCAAAATTTAGCATGCGAACATTCCAGTAAAGAAACAGACCTTCAGCAAACTAATTCCTTCCACTTCCTATCTGTTATACAAAACATTATTGAATATGATGCATTTGTCTTGAAAAATGTAAGCATTAAAACACCTTCAAAACGACATGAAAACAACAAAAACGAATAAATTCATCTCTGACAAGAACAGCAGAAAATGGAATGCCGGTATATTTCATCACATTTTTTATCTCTCCTATTATTTTGCATAAATTTGTTCTTATTTTATTCTCTCTTCCTCAAAAACGTTCTTTGTTAAAGTCAGTTCAGAATCTTTCAGTCAAAATGCAAAATTAAAATAAGAAGATGAAGTACCTTTACTGGCACTCGCTCACTATTTCAATTCTCACAAAAGCATTTATAAGTAAATAAAATACACCGATGTTTTCAGAAATGTCTTCAATGAAACTCTCTTTACTCACTCTACCTGAAAAATTGAATTCATAATTGGAGAACTCTCACAAACATGTTCATGGAAATTCCACTGTACTCCAATATCTTTCACAATTCTAGAATTTGATTTCAAATCAACATAAAAAATATAAAGAATGATCTCGACAGTTTATGTTACATTCACGTCTTAATTATGGCACTCAAAAATGGACATTGGCTAGCTCAAAACCCACTTAACAGATTGATATCAGAGTTCATAGAGCTTGAAGGTGTTGGTATTATTTACCGATTATATTCACCTTGGGCTTCTCCGATTTATTTTTCATTGGGAAGATGGCACATACACCTTGTTTAGAACTATCCCTGACTCAATATAATAAGGATTCAATATGAATATCCAATTCCGTTACCATCTGACATCCTTGACGGTCTCACATTATTGCAAATATTCATAATACTAGACTTATGCAAGGTATAACTCAAGATTATAATAAATTCCGCAGATATTATTACTTTCCACAATCCATTTAATATTTTAAAGCTAGCTCAAATCATATAGAATGACGAAATAACAAAAGCTTTCGTACATACTAATTAGACTCTTATAACCAAGCAAACACGAAGTAAACATTAAAATTGGAGAGAAACAAGAATAAACCTAAAATTAAACAAAAAAAGTAAAATAAAATCTATACAAAATGCACCAAGATCAGCATGGAATTTACGTAAACATAACACGATAAAATAAAAATAATTTTTAAAACGCTATACAGCAAAATAATTAACGGGAATATAAATAAAAAGTTATCAAAAATTCTAATTATTATAATTGGAAAAAACACCGGGTAGTTCAGTGAGTACCCAAGAAACATAATATCAACATATATAGAATTTTAGGATCAATTTAGGAACTCACCAAAAAATTGCAATTACAGCTCTAGCGTTGAAACCGAGTCGAATATCCAGTCGAAATTAATTAAGCTACTTTCCGAGTGTTAAAACAAATCTTCAGAGTCGCTTATTAGGGGCCAGGATCCCACGCGAGTTTTGTAACCATCAGTAGAGAGTCTAAACACCGATTCGCCGAGTAAATCGCCTACGTATGTATTCGAGCTACGATCGACGGCTCAATATAGCACAAAGTTTTCGCATGTAGTCACACAAATCGATATTGCAATGAAGTAGTGAGTCGCCGTAACTAATACATTTAAGTGCTAACAGTACATAATTTAAACAATTAATGTCCACTGATCGAATGGCACATGCGATCCAAAGCAATCGCTAATACGCCTCCAGATCGAAATCCATGATACTCTTTACGAGGCACCAACGTCGTATAATAACTGAATTAAATAATTCTGAACCACACATTTGTCAGCGAATGCTCATTTAAAAATCAGTGGTTAGTTGTTCATGATATCGTAAGGTCATATTAAACCGCTGATCGATTAAAGACCGTAAAGACCGATGACTCACAGGGTCACTAAATATAGTGACATCGTGAGTGATTATTAAACGAAGTCAATCTCAATCTACGACCATGATGGGTAAAGTCTAGTGTCATTCGGGTAGGGAAATTAACCAAATATTTTAGACGTTGACGAAAGTATTCGATTTCATGAGCAAATTCTTAGCCGAAGGTGGTAAAAACGAAGGTCTATGTAAGATCAGGTGGGATTCAGTTCAATCCCCGAATCAGTTTCGCTGTACTCCTAGACATTATATAGTACCAAAAGACTTCTCAGGATATTTATCCAAGGATATTTTCTTCATTGGTGATCATTGCAGGTTGATCTAAATGGGCACGCATGATATTGTAAGAGAAATAAGAATCATGATTTTCACTTTATTTCAGTGTCCAATTTGAATACTTACCTGAAATTAGAGACCAAGGATCTCAAGACCAAAAACAGTAACCTACATCGGCAAGTGGTTCCAACCGGCCTAAGTACAAAAAATTTATCAAAAACTGGAATCAGCACAAGAAGCTCTGAAGGTCGAGAAACAAAGGCTCAAGCGTAGCGGATACAAATAAAGGCATTCGAGATGGAACTTTCAGCAAGTCAAGAGAGGGAACACATCACTTATCTTTCGTATTCGCCCCCAGTTTAACTAGCGTATTGTGAGAACAGCAAGACACGCATAAGTTCATAGCCATGTAAAGCAAAACGAGCTCACAACCGTTCCTATGAACTAGAATCAATAGACATAATTGAAATTTGAGGGAGTATCCATGAGCCACTCGACTTTTGAATAAATGTATTATGTATTTATGTAATTTGTAATAGCTAAATGTTGACGATTTTAAAAAGGGAGGAAGTGAAGAACTTTCAGGTAGACGGAAATTAGCGTTTAAGAAGTGTTCATATGAGATAGATCCAGAATAAATTAGGGCCTGCACAAGCCTTCTATCGGCAGCTCGTTGGACTCGTGGATCGTTCGGGCTAGAACAGTCTTGGCGACAAAGCTCACTTTTGGTGGAAGTACAACCCTCTGTACAGTACCAACGTCGCCTAGCTACGGGTAACAAGCGGGCATAATGAATTGCTTGTATATATGGATTGCTCAAGGCCAGCAGTCTTGACCTTGCAGTAACCCACCAGTATTATTAAATTCAAACCCGTCTTCAAAAATCATTTACTATTATAACCCATAATTAAATTTGTCTACTATAATTTAATGTTTCTTTTAAAATATAAATTTTATGATTTTTTTTCAAACTGGGTTTTCTAAAAGTCTAAATGGATTATAATCCCCTTTTGCACTTCTTTCGGCCTATATATATAATGCGTGTGATATTTATATATTTAAAATAATTTATGTTTAATTTAAATAGTAATTTGACTGTTAAATATTTCACTTTAAAGGAAACACTTTAAATTTAGTAAAAGTATTATTTATTTTATAAATTTAAAAAAATAATGCTGAACGAAGGTCATATTTGTTTTAATACTTTGTATAGATTATTATAAATAATAATAACACTAGTGATTATAAAATGATTTTTTAAGTCTTAGTATATTTTTAAATAATAATATTAAAGTATGGCATGTTGTAATAGTGAAGAATTTAAAGAACAAAGTAGAATTAATAAGGAAATAGAAAAGCAGTTGAAACGAGACAAAAAAGATGCACGTCGTGAATTAAAACTTTTACTTTTAGGTAAGTACATTTATTCAACTTTGATGGTTAATTTTTTTAAAGGAACTGGAGAATCTGGTAAAAGTACATTTATTAAACAAATGAGAATTATTCATGGTACCGGTTATTCTGATGATGATAAACGTAGTTTCATAAAGTTGATCTACCAAAATATCTATCTAGCCACATACACTCTAATTAGAGCGATGGAAGTACTGAAGATTCCATATGAAAATCCCGATAATTTGGTAAATTCATGATATTTTAAAAATAAATTCTTTGTATTTTTCAAAGTGTAAATATGTAATTTAATTTAAATTTAAGCAGAACAAAATTTTCTTAAAATTATTTTAAACAATTTCATTCTTACTCTAAATGAATAAAATTCAAAAATTATAAAAATTTAAATACACAAATTTTTTTATAATCAATAAAATGATGCTTTCGGTTCTATTGATACAATATTCCGATATTTTACATGTGGTTATGCTTGGTTTCGATTTTATTAAATCTCCCTCTGATCTGAACCGGTACTCAGCAGGCATATCCCGGTAATCATTAATTGCTGTTGTATATCCTTTGTCCAATTGAATCAGACAGCTTGTGGTAAACTTAAGTTCCGTAAAAGTGGTGTATAAATACTTATTGGGTATTTAAAGGAAATTAAAAAAAGAGTAAACGATAGTTAATAGCAAACGTGACAAAGGAACACTCATATCTCTGTTGCGTGCTCATATCATTCCGGGATCGTATATTATGGGCGGGCTTAGAGAAGGATATGAAATATCTAAATGCTAATTATTACTATACGATAAATGAATTCAAAAATTTAATAAAATATTGAATCGATAATAAATGCAATAATATTAGATTGATTAGAATTTCATTTATTTTCATTTAAATTTCGACTATAGATCAAAGCAAATTTTAATTATTACCGTATTTAATTTCTTACAAAAGGCACCTTTTATTCAGAGGTGGGCAAATTACGGCCTGCACACGCGTTTTGACAGGCCCCAAAAATTCCAGCAGTCAGCCAAAAAAATTTGGATCTTGTTTTCTTTAAATTTGTATATGATCATTTTATTTGTTTGCTCCGGTTTAAACATGTTTGGCGCTTAAAAAATTGGCAAAAATTAGCAACCCGGCCCTCAAAAGTTTTATAAAACTACAAGTGGCCCCAGATCCAAAAAGTTTGCCCATCTCCGCTTAAAAACTTTTCTATCTTTTATAAGAAAATAAATTTTTAAACCAAGAATTTGAATAATATTATAAATAAAACGCTATTTCTCTAACCAATTGCCATTGGGATCCAAACACTTCTCTCAGTATACACGTAAAGTATCAAATGCACCATGGTAAAAAATACTTCAAACATCAATGAAATGTTGCAATCTCAGTTTCTTTTTCAATTCGCTAAACTAGCAATAATCAGAAGGGGACAAATCCGGAATATATAGTGAATTTACTTCAAATCCAGCAAATCTAATCTTATCTTGACTAACCCGTCTGCAGTGCACCGGCACACTGTCGTGCTGAAACCAGTGTTGAGGTTTCCGAGGGTTTCGAGCACTATTTTTCTTATTTGTCAATGACGTGGGACGCCCTTTTCTTTCTTCATCATTCACACTTTGATAATTCCTCTTAAATTCTGAAAAGCAGAATTTAATTGTAGACTTCAACGGACATTTATATCAAATTTTCAATAGTTCCTGGCTTCCATTTCCAAGAACAAAGCAAAACCGAATGGAACTTCAATACTCCATTTTATCCACAACTTCCAATTGCATTGACATAATTGTGTGATCCACCTTAAAATAAAAGGCAAAAGTCAATAATATATCCTGCAAACAGTCAATAAATTATCTAAAAAATGATGACAATAAAGTTTATAAGTCCATTTCTAATTCGAGTAACCTTTTGGGCTCATTATCTAACTATGCTTTTTGTATTTAATTTCTTTAGCCTTGAATGCTTACTTCCTGAAATTTCTTTTCCCCTTCCACTTGCAGTTCAATCAATGTTTAATTTCTAATAATCTTTAGATGTATTTAACTTAAACAGGTACTTTAATTGTCTGAAAATAAAAGAAAGCATAAAAAATATACGCTAGTAGAACACGTCTGATTTAAGAAAATAATTACGATATTTTAAAATCAATGAAGTTCTAAAGGATAAAAAAATTAATCTAAGATGGAAAAATGATTTTACTGATAAAATGGTTTTAATTAGAAAATTAATAAAAATTTCTATTTTACAAATAAATTACAAAATTGTTATTTTTTCTTTTCCATCAACTTTTTAAATAAATATTTATAAATGATTATTAAATTGGTTATTAAATAAATAAAAATTAAGCAATATAATATCTTAAATGCGTTTTTTGTTGTTGGAATAACTCGATTATCTTTGGACGATAAAGCAACAGAATAATTTTTCAATTAATCGATTTGATTTTATTATATCACACTGGTTAATTAAATTAAATTTAATCATAATAATAAGTTTTTTCTTGAATTTAAAATTTCTTTTTCAACCATAATGATATAGTAAAGTCCAACGGATTTTTTGGGTATTTTATAGTCCTTTTTAAAAGTCATTTAAAATGTAAACAAAAAAGACTTTAGCTAATCTATCAAAATTCTTTTGTCTAGTATAAAATTGGATAAGTTTTCTTCGTTATAATTAAACGTGCTGACTTCGAATAGAAATTGAATTTTAAATTGGTTTATAATTCATTTAAAACAAATTGTACAAAGAAATTGAGGAAGAATTCACGCCAAAATTTATGAAGTTAGAAGAGATTTTGTAAAAAATATATGTAAAATTTGCGTAGCTATTAATAAATAAATTTGATCTCAAATTTGGCAAAATGCAGTTCCTATTCTATAGAAAATTAAATAAACATTACACGGTATTTATGTTCTATTAAAATAATAATCAATTATATATTTTCATTTTTAAAATTATATATTCACATTGTTTTTTCTTTCAATAATAAATTATTTCACTATCTAACTTTGATTTTCATATAACCCAACTTGCCAATGATGAAGTTTTACATTCGGTTTTAATGTCTCTTTTTTAATTTATTAGTTATCCAGACATTTTTTGAAATAATGTAATTGTTAGTTCTTTATTACAAGATACTGGTTCCTCTTTATTCCTTGAATACCTAATTTATTTGCAAAACTCCTTGTGCAAGATTTAAAATTGAACATTCACCTTCAGAAGTAATATGATATTTGATAATATGAGTGTATTCCTAAATAAACAAGATAAACATACTTTGTCATTAAATCTTAATTCTGCAAATCATAATTTAATTGTAGACTTTGAGGGGCTTTTATCTTAAATTTTCAATAATTTTCTGGCTGTCATAACCAAGAAGAAAGCAAAAACCGAATGTAACTTCAATACTCCATTTTATTAACAATTTCAAATTGCATTGATATAATTATGTGTTCCACCTAAAATAAAAGGTAAAAATCAATAATGCATTATCATCAAAACAGTCAATAAATTATCTAAACAATGATGAAAATTGGGGCGCACCAGGCAGCCATGCTTATTGTATTTAATTTCTTTTACTTTGAAAGCTTTTTATTGCTTACTTCCCGAAACTTCTTTATTCTATCAATCTTTAATTACCTTTTAATAAAAGGCGAAGTGTATATGTTACGAAATAATTCCAAATTTATTTGATCGCAAAGTAATCCGAACTATCCTTAAGTATAGTTTTCTTATTGCTAATATTTTTTTATTTTCAACTAGTTTTATCTTCAAAACTTCAACTTGTGTAATTTATTCATATCAAGACAATAACCAATAACAAAATTTAGTTAAAGGGAAGACATAAAAAGGCTTTCTTAATAACTTTATTTGAAAATTTCACACAAATTTATCCTATTTCAAATACTATTTCACTCATCAAAAACCAAAGCAAATATTTAAAATGTAATTTTATGTTTGTTAAATGTGAAATATTTTTGAAAAAAGGAAAAAAGTAAGATTTATTGAAAAGCCTTTTGTAAAGATAAATGGTAGTTTCCACTTATAGCTTCTCACTGTTTCCACTCGTAATCATTACATTACACCGGTTCAACATTTGATTTTCACAGTATTTACAAATAAATTTTCACGGGTTGATTGTTTTTTTGAATAACACATTCAATCAGGCGTGGGTCATCGGTGACTCTTCATGCATATTATGAACATGTTAAATAAAAATGAATAAATTGATGTTTTGGCTGGTAAATACATTAGAGAAATCTATCCTAGTTAACTATGCGTTTTTGCATTATATATTTGCGTTTTAACAGCTCTTGTGCAAGGTCAACAAATTACCATATGAGTAATATTTTTTGTGATTAAACTTTAAATCTAAGCTTGGAGATTTATAGGGAATTCTGATGTCATTTTTATCCAACTCTTTAACTACCATACTAATGTCAATGATAATAATACTAATACTAATAATAATAACAATAATAATAATAATAATAATAATAATAATAATAATAAAATATAATAATAATAATAATTAAAAAAATAATAATAATAAGAGTATTATTGAAAATAATCTTTTATATAGTTTGATAAAGTAAATGAAAATATTTCAATTTCAACACAATATTGATTAGGCACCGACATAGTGTGAAATTCGAAACGGAACAGATTTAATTTAATCAGCAGGATATAGCAAATCCAAGATTCCTTGATTTTTCGTTATCTAATTGGAATGTGACAAACTGATAATTGAAAAATTAAGTAAACATCAATCAAATTGGGGTTAAAATTTAAGAAAATAATAACATTTTCTGTTGGCATATACATGAGATAGTTTCTATAAAAAGTGTGCTCGGGTTATGTAGATTTCACTATCAATAATACATATTCATTTTCCGTTTTGCTAAAAATAGTATTTCATTTATTAATTAAATTTTATAAATATCCAATTTTTATTCAATTTTCATCTGTTAGGTTTAATTTATTATTACTGGTTTTCATATCTTTTTCTAGATAGTGTTGAAATTTGTTTAACTGACGCAATAATTAGATTAGATTTAATTTATTTTAAATGTAAATTTAACTGAACCAAAACTTTATTTTAGACAACTTCTTTTAATTATATTTCTTGTAGAAAAAAAATAAAAAAGACCATTATTCATCTCACTATATTTTTAGATCTTTCACATTAATGTGAAGAATATAAAAGATTAATCAGGAAAATCTACCCTCCTTATATTTGATTTTTATAAATAAAATTATTTTTTGGATCATTCACCATATTTTCCTATTTTTCTAATAACTATAGAAGAATTAATTTTTAGCTGATTTTATAATCATTTGTAACTTGCTTGACATTCGTAGCTCCAGTTATCGCTTCTTATGTATGCATTGAGTTTACAGGTCCAAAATTATAAATATAAATTGCTAATAAGGTTCAATGGGTGTTGTCTAAAAGTAAACTATAAGCATAAAAAATAACCCGTTTTGGATGTTTTCAATTTAAAATCAACCATTTTCCAGAAAATAAGGTTTACAGTGCAAAACTCCAACAATAATATTTAAAAAAAATTATTATTTGAATTATAAATTTATACGCATTTTATTAATTATATTATTTGAATTATCAATTGTATTATTCAATATTATCAATTTTTATATTCAATATTATCAATTGTATCATTCAATATTATCAATTTTATCATTGTAAAAGAATGTTTACTACAAAAGCTACGCCATCTCTTCGAAAATCAAAAAACTAAATTATACACCCATTAGGTAATGTGACTTATGGAAATAAATAAATCCACACAAATATACTTTTATTTACAATAAGTAAGCTACGCTGGATTTATTTCTCAAAATAATTTCCATTTGCATCGACAATTTCCCATTGGTATTCCAAAACACATTCAACATTAGCGGCCTTCGGTGACTTATTGATGCCCTCATTTTTTTGGAACATACCTCTCTAGGCAGTTTCCATTCTTCATATTTCCGTTTAAACTGCAGCCATTAATTTTGCATTTCAACGGTTAAAAACGTGTTACTAAACAAGACCATAATTTTCTTATGCCACTTTCACTGAGTAATATAATAATAGTGCTTTTAGTCACATTCAGATGCATTGTTAGATCTTTGGTTGTAATTTTCCTCAGTCAGAAGTTTTTTCCAGGTACAAGTAATTGTTCAAACGGTAAAGTTTCTTTTGATGGGCACTCTCCACCATTGACAACATTCAGCTTTGTATTGACTTCGAGTCTACTCTTGCGTTTCATAAATATAAAAACAATCATGCTGCGATATTACATGTTTTCAATTAAATAATAACTGATTAAAACAAATATCAGTATTACAGTTTGGCTTATTTTATTTATTTACTTATAAAAGAGTCTCACTACTTATTGGGTGCGCATACTCACACTTTTATATCCTATAAATCATTTTTACGACGTCTAAAACAGAATTTCTATTATTGCAGGAATATGCAAAAGACCTTCGAGATATTGATTATGAGACAGTTACGACGTTTGAACCAAGCCACATTGTCGCTACTAGGTCATTGTGGAACGATTCTGGGGTTAAAGAATGCTATGACCGTCGAAGAGAGTATCAGCTAACGGATTCTGCTAAATAGTAATTTATTATAATTGTATTTTTCACATATGCTAAATTTCGTGTTTCCAAGACTGTTATTGTAGTTGAGTAGTTAGAAATTCGAAAATGTTGATTTAATGACAAAATTTTGATTCTAGATTTTTTTTTGATTATTTCACTCTATTGTTATTAATTTATATGTTACATACAGAATTTTCTATTTGTCAATTGATTTATTTAAAAATTTTCAAATATTTCGAATAGTATTATTTCAATTAATTGGTGTGTTTTAATCGATTTTACGGATGATTTGACTTATACTCAATTAAAAAATCATTCACCAATCATATAAGACTTAATTTAGACATTAATGATTATTTTTTGTATTACATTTTATTGATAGGTTGTTAAACTAACAAGAAAGTTGAATAATTTTTAGGATCACTAGTTAAAATTTTGATATTTCTTTATCTATCTACCTACTATATATATATATATATATATATATATATATATATATATATATATATGAAGATAAATTAAGTTATGAAAAGGTTATGTATGAGCAACTGTTTAAACATAATAATTCACACTTGTAATCTCAATTTTATTAATAAAGGCTGGGGTTTTGTTATTTCAGAAATTGCCTGTGGCAACACAGTCTCTATCTAAACTTACATTTCTGAAATACAGTAAATCGACAACAACAACTCCACCAGTGGCTCAATGCAGCTGTAACTTCAAAAATCAACATGGTCAAGAAAATCTGTTTAATTCACCAGAACTCTTTCCGTCTCATTTATTAGGCATCGAAATTGCTTTAAATTTAATGCTTATACACCTTATGGTACCAAAGCATATTCGAGCATTTCTTTTATCATTTCTTGTGTTATTAAAATTTATTAATATTTAAAAAAATAGAAAAATATACAAACAAGAAAAAATGTATTTTAAAAATTACAAAAACTTCAACCAGGGATGACCAACCTAAATGAGCTTGCGGGCCACTTTGGAAATGCTTCATAACTCCGCAAACTATTATTCTTAAATGTAAATTTTAAACTTTAAACTTTAGACTAATAGTAAACACAAAAAAGTTTATAGTGTATTTAAATCCAATATTAGAATATATATTTTTAGGAGTTATTATCTGGTGTTGTTGAATAAGAATTTTAAATTTTATAATTTAAATGTTTTTGAAGTTAAATGTTTTTTGTATATTGAAAACTTTTAAAAAGTATTAAAAAAGGTATAATTAATATATATTATTTTGATTACAAAATACAAAACAACTTACTAAAAAATAATCATCAAAATCAAATTATATTATATTATTGCTAGGAATCGCTGTCGCTTTCACCTATTAAATTAATTAAAAATGAATTTATATTATTACACTTAAAAATGTTTGTTTATTGATATAATTAGAATGTTTAAAATATCTCGGCCTTTATTAAATAAATATATTTTGTAAAGGTGTGATTAATCTCGCGGGCCGCTGGTTAGCCGTCCTTGGCTTAAACCCTAATAATTCATAATATTTAAACAACTTTACAAAATATACAATTTCACTCTAATAAAATTTTTAACACCCAATTTCTTATTCAAGATTAACAGACCAATTTAAATAAAAAAGTTTTCAATATAGAAAATATTACTTTTGTAGAAAATGGAATATCAATTTTATTTCTTTTTATGTTTGATTGCAAAAACCATTTACGAAAAGATTGGATTGTTAATTAAATATATATAATTTTGTTAGTTACAAAGCTACAAATTACAAATTTTTCTTGTATATTTATAAAAAGTAAACTTTAAAAATGTTTAATGCAACCATGGCAAGTTGCATTATCAACTAATAAGGGTCTCGACAAAATTTTTAAATTATCAGAGACATGTAACTTGTGTATAAATAAATCTTTCTATCAGTCCTTAAAAATTGAACTGATTTCCCAAGAGACAGGTTAGTTTTATCCTACTATATAATTTGTCATTTAGATGACTTGTAACATAGTGTCAATTCTATGGTTTTGAAACAATGAGGAGATCTTGCTTTACCTATCATTATTAAGTCAAGTAGTTTTTACAAACCTATTAGCATTAGTTTTCTTGTAAATTTTTGTAAACAAGACCGGTTTCATCACTGTTATAAATCTGTTTGGGTAATAGACCATTTTCTGTAATAACCCATTTGAATTCGTGAATGAAGCGGCTTTTTCAACATTACAGAAGAGACTCCAGAAACTGACAATTCATCACTTGCCACTAATTATTCAGCTCTATTGATTGGTTCTTTCACCTCAAGCGCTTTTACTTTTCACAATTCGTTTGAAACCAAATTATTGAATTATCACAGTTTTAAAATGGATTAATATGGATTTTATAGATTATATTTCTAACAAATTTTTTTTGGTTTCTCATCTTCAAGTTCTTATAGAATCGAGACTCTTCTCTTCATCTTCATTATTTACGGCAGAATTAAAAATTCTAAATGAATTTGTTTCAAAATTTATTACAATTTAGAAGTTGCAGCTACTAGTGGCTCTGTGTTATAATTGAAAAACGATGTATATTTCATTAGGCTTATTAAGTAATATTAGCCACTACTAGGTTACAGATCAACTCCAGAGGGTCACATACATTTGCATCTATTGTAATCAAATTTGAAGGTGTCAAGTGTCAAATACAGATTTATTTCATATCATACACATGACCCTTATGTCATGGTGACTCCCGTATTAATCTGATTTCTAACCTGAAGAAGACTGATGAACGTTCAAAATATATAGGAAATGTCATATAACAGTTAGCGATTTTCAATTATAAAAAATATAATTCCCCCATTTTACTTATAATCTGTTAGTAATATATATTTCAGTGACAAATTTTTAGTAAAATATTTACAAATTTATTTTTATTTTTCGCTGTTTTAAACGAAACTAATTTTATATCATATTTTATTATGAAACAATGGTCTATAAAATATTTTGGTAAACTATAGAAAGAAGAATTACTTTATTTATGATTTCTCCTTATTTATATAATCAAATTAGTTACATTTAAACCATTATTAACCTAACATCATTCGTTTTACTATTTATTTGTAAAAACTACTTGGTAAAATAAATGCCTGCCCAACAATTAAACAGAATATAGAAAGGAGCTAAACTTCATGGTAAAAGATTGTTTAAGTTAAATTTATAGAAAAAATGCTTAACAGTCCTTAAAGAGCGCCTAAAGCTATTTTAAAAAACAATTCTAAATCTGATTTTCCATTTAAGTACATAAAAATTCAGTAAAATTTTGTATGATATAAAATTTAGCTTGAAATCATTTTTTCAGTTAAATTTTCATTGGACTTTATGGTGGCAATAATTTCGAGTTTTGTGCGTCATTTAAATTAGTGTAATATAACTTAACGTCTTTTAGCTAATAATTAGTGAAATTTCTCCACGAAAATGTTCAACGAATTTAATGTAAGCTGTGATTCTCGACAATAAATGTATCAATATTTTCACATTTCCATTTCAAGGAAATATTGGTACAGGTATTTTTCATAGAATATCTGATTTTATTTGAAAGTTTATTAGCAAAATTTTATTAATGGTCTCTTAATTCATTATTGAGGCATGGATAGTTGGACTAGAATCGGCCAGCTAAACAGTCACAGTTTTTGGTTAAGTAACTTTCCAAATAAATCAAATTTTATTGAATAAAAAAGAATCTGTTCGAATTTAGACAATTTCTAATTTTTCTATTAATTTTCAGTTTATCTTTTTACATAGTAGATTAAAAATTTTTTAAATAACCGATAATTTATGACTGAACCAGAACTAGACTTTGAAAAAATACCCTAAATTGCTACTAAAAATATATAAACTTAGCTGTTAGAAGACTTTGGAAACATAAGATTTATGATTTCAAACAAGTAAGTAACTCCCAAGATGAAATTATTATATTGTAAGTATCTTGAGAAAGATACGCACATGCTTACATAAATCACACCTTTGACATTCAGACTTGGTAAAAAAAGGCCTGTCCAACAATTAAACAGAATATAGAAAAGATCTAAACTTCATGTTAAAAGATTTCGTAAGTTAAATTTATAGAAAAAAATGCTTAACAGTCCTTAAAGAGCGCCAAAAACTATTTTAAAAAACAATCCTAAATTTGATTTTCCATTTTAGTGCATAAAAATAAAGTCAAATTTTGTATGATAATCTTCATTCATACAACTTCAACTTACACACATGCATACATATATAATTCAGAATATTTATTATTTTTAGTTATCCTACACCCCCCCCCCTCATTTTAAAATGATTGATCCATTCAACATTTCTAATTTTCCATTCTGAAATTCAATCATGAAACTTCTGTCATGCAGTTTCTTTATTATTTTAACTGGACCCTCATTTCTATCTTCACTTTTATTTACAACATCTTTTGTTACCAATACGACATATCCAACATTGAAGATTCGGTTTTGTCGTATTTCTTCGGAAAATAGTTCAGTTTATTTTTCCCTTTTCCGCTTTTTTAATTCTAATCTTTCTGATTTACGCTTTTCCATAAATAATTGTATGTCACATGGTTCGTCATTTTCATAACGCTCCCTAAAGATTTTATCTCTTTTGCATCCCAAAACACTGAACACGAAAGATTTCCTATAAGATGTTCCTCACTGAAGCATTTTTGTGATTTTTCCGTGGAAATACACATTCACGAGACTCACAGTTACTGTAAATGCTAAATGGTGTCTCATCCTTCATCATAATGTTTCTCAAAGAGCATTGAAGATGAGCATCAGATTTTATTGACATTGATTTTTCTCACATCTTCTGTTTTCGACTGCATGATTTTCTGAATCCAATTGCCTCCATGTTTTACACAATCTTTTTGTTTAAACTACGTCTAATCAACAGTTCTCTGTGGGTATAATTCGTCTCTAATATTTTCCAATAATCTTTATATTTTACGAACTTCTCCAATTTCCTGGAATCGTCCACTTCTTTCTTCAGCCAACAGATTGTTCCTGCCAAATGAAAATTCTATAATCCAACTATGCTTCATCCAGCTGATGAATGCTGTCCTTCTTTTCTATTTTCTTCAAAAGCAAAAAACAGATGAACAATTCGACTTGCTGGTACATTTTTCTAAAACACGTCGTAATCAATGTCAATAGGCGCTCATTGGGTAAAAAAATTCAATGATATCTACCAATAGATATTAATTGTCTTGTTTTTAAAATTTCACGGATTTCTTAATTTCATTTTTGTACGAATCTTAGGGCTTATCCACGCCACGTAATTCTATTTTCAGGGGTTTTTGAACAAAAAAATTAAAATTTTTTTTAATTTTCAAATTCTTTTCGAGGCCACTTTCATCTTTGCAACACACTAAAAATCTTTAGCCAGTAACGACTGCTAATATTGGATTATTCAAACAATCATTGTCAAGTTTGATTATGGTTATTATTGTTATAGAAGTAAAATTAACACAAAACTCAGCGCCATGTAGAACTAATATGCTGACTTAATAGTGATAAAACTTTATAAACTTTTCTACACAGCTTTTCGAAAGTATGTATCACTGTGTTTTATATAAAAAGCACATTTATGTCAACATAAAAATTAGAACTTGGTATATAGTGTTAATTAAATTAGCATTTTCTGAAATTCGTTATAAATTGCGTAACACTTACACAAATAAATAATTTATTATTGCTTAGTTAAAATAAACTTTATCCCTCTCAATTTAGCTACCTCGATGATCTCGATAGAATAGTTACTCCTGATTACTTACCGACTTTGCAAGATATTCTCCGAGTACGGGTTCCTACAACTGGGATCATTGAATATCCATTTGATCTAGACTCAATTATATTTAGGTAAGTTATTTTTATTTCTTTTTAATTCTAATGATATTTTTACATATAAGATTCTCATTTTTAATTCTATGTCGAATATAGTAAGTAAGAATAGAATTGCCATATGTTAAATATTTGCATCGAATTAGCTTGCGTTTTGTAGGCAGCTTTTTTCTACATTAGAAATAACATTCGTAAAATTATCAATAAATTTTCATTCATTTCCTTTAAAACTCATTTATTTGATTTTATTGCTTAATTGGCGTAGATCGAAAAATTTATGATCCCAAAAAAATATATTTGTATCTATATTCGAAAATTTATTATAATGCTTTTGAAAATTATTATGAAATTAACGAAAACTAATATTTATAGTTTTTGTAATAAAATTTAAAATTTATTCTCCAATCATGTGCAAAGGTTTGGTAACTCTTTGACTCTATGTCCCTGATTGAAGTAAAGAGGTTATTAATGAGAAATATGAGAAAGGAAACAGATTAAACATGAAATGAAAACATTTTAATTCATATTAAATATATGTTAGGTAAAATAGTTAAGTTAGGTTTCCCAAATGAGTTCTTTTGTCATAAAAATATTGAACTGCTATATTTTATACATCAATTGTGAGAACTTCAATATCAGTGCTGATTAAAGCTAGATTATTCAAACGCTCTTTTGACATGAAAGACCTCAGATTTGTTTTTATTAATTTTAGTTTTAAAAATTATTTTACAACTTGTGTTTAAAAATGCGATGATAAACAATAATACGAAAGATATCTTTTCCAAACTGTTGTAACGACTCCAGGGCACTTTTAGGATCAATGGGAACTTTGTCCTTCCAGCTCGATGGATCATCACGTAAACAAAAATCCCATCATAAAATTGAATGGGTATCATAATAATCTACTAAGTCCGATTATTCATTGTTAATGTTTTTCATTTTTAATCATGACTAGTTCAAATTCAGAATAAATTTTTTGCACCAATAAATCATTAGAATAAATTTAATAGCGAAATATATCAAGCTAATTTCAGATCAGTACACAATCGAGGACAAAAGATAATTTAACAATAATTATTTCAAAAAATCGATTTTTATTTCCCTCTTTCATTGGACCCCCCTGACCATCGCAGCTTCTGCACGCAGCCGGCCCATATTAAAAAGCTACGCACTATACGCATCACGTAGAAAGACATTTGATGCTAATTTTGTAAATTAATGTTGGAAGGGATGTGATGGAAATTTAAAGAATGTTGACAGGAGCAGAAGGGGTTTTCAATTTATTTGACTTAGTGCTATTGAAGAAAGTGATGCATTGATATATTATGACATCTATTTGGCAAATGTCAAACATCTTATAAATTATAAAATAAAAATGCACACTTGATAAAGGTTGTGCTGAAATATTGTGTATGAGAAAAAAAATTGTTTTACGATTATAAATATGAAAATTATTGAATTAAATAAAAGGTCAAAAGGAAATTATATGTATTATTTTATACTATAAAAATTTAGTTTAAAGGTGGAAACTAAACATTTTGCGCAAAATTATGACCTGACAATTTGCGAAAATATATTTTAATTACCGGATTTTATAAAATATTAATCTTTTTATTTTCGTTTATTTTTTAATTTTTTTAAAAGTTTAAAGTAATAGCTCAATTTATTGAAAAAAGTTCTTTGATCTGATTTCTTTCAGACTAAATAAATGTTTGTCTTCTATTTAACCAATTTTTCTCGACAGTCTTTCTTAAGTGTTTGAGAAAGGCAGTGTCGAAAATTCGTGTAAAATAGAAAGCAAAATATTACTGTTTTATATCCAGAAATGAAAATTAACGAAATTGTCAATAATATTAATAATATTATATTCATATCGTATGCAAAATTTTGACACGGAGTGCACTAAAGATCGATTATTCGCGTGATATTTTTGATTTTCTTATACGGCAGAAATTCCTTCTGAATAAAATTTTAATTGATAATTCTATTTTGAATAAGAAAACATGAATTTGAAATGTGTCATTTTTGTTTTTTTTTCATAATTTCATTACTCATTGATTTTATACAGTATGAACCAGATTTTTATGACATGTTTATTAAATCTTTTATAATTATGCGGATTATGGCAATAATTATGAGTACACCGATTGAGTCTTGTGGCGATCGTATTTTATATACTCAAATAATAAATTATAAATTATATATTGTTTCTAAACATTAAAAATCATGAAAATTTTTATACTTCATTGGATATACATATTCAAAATATTTTTACTTATTCATATAGTTCTTGTTTTTATATTTATTATTGCATTTATACTTATTCTTATTTGATGAAATTTTTGCAAGAAAATTAATCAAAAAAATATTAATGGGAACCTTATGAGCAAATGATTAAATTTAAATGAAATTACTGTTTGAAATTACAGCAGTTTTCTTTATCCAATAACATTATACACTAACTTTGCTAAAGATAAATAGAAAATATTATATGTAAAGCCTTTTAATACAGTTTGACTATTTACAACAAGTACGCGAGGTTAGCGGTCGCCACGAGTCTTTGTCAAGAATAAAGATGCCATACCATTATCAATTTGCAAACTTAATATGGGTATTTAAATGATTTTTTAATAAACAAAAAGTTTTTTTCCCACAAACCCATTTTCTTTCCTAGTCATTTTCAATGCTGATTCTCATTTATCTGCGACCTTAAATAAACACTAGGCAATATGTATACATTCTAAAAATATTTTATTCTTGAATTTTTTAAAAAACAATGTTATTTAAAGTCGAAATTTTATCATGATCGATCTGGATATATTTACCTGTATAGTTTGGCTAAAATATTTTTATTCATTTTAAATATGAGTACATTTATTTGAAGATGATCTATGGCTATCTATGTAGCTCGTTCACTAGTTTATCAACGTTATTGAACACTCGAATCGAAGCAAAGGAAATGTATTTAGAAAAAGCAGTTAATAATTTACTCAAATATTTTAATTTTACTAATTGATAATATGTTCTTTAGATATTACTCTAATTTATATTTTAATATAATCTATCGAAAGAAGTTTGGAAGGTTTTTGATCAATAAGAATAATACTGGCACTTGGAGAATATAGTAAAATTAAATTTCATATCTTTACAAAATTTAATATGATAATTTGAAATATTGAAAACTTCTCGATCTTCATTATACTCACAAGTAATTCAGGAATAAATCGAGAAAAAAGACGCTGTATTTGATTCATAAATTTATCTTTAAGGAGTCATTAATGTAGTGTGGTACGCAAACCTTTTACTTCACAGCACAGAAAATATTGAAAAAATATGGCAGAACACAAATGAAAAGAAAGTCTAAAATTAATTAAGTTTAAAATAGAAAAATTGAACTGCATCCTGTTGCAAAATTCGCAGAAGTAACCTTCTATCAAATGTTACTAAACAAAATTTGAAATAAATTTGTTTTATTACTAAAATAAAAACTCTAATTAAAAATTTTGTAGCTGCACCTAGGTTGCTGGTTTATTGATCTGTGAGAAAAAAAGAGTGCTGGCAGCGCCAAAACGTTTGCAGCATTTAAAATTATTGTCCATAAAATTTGTAGATTTTTCCGAATATTTTATCTGATCTAACATTTGAATTATTTGATCGGCTTTTTGTCGTATAGATAGTTATGTATTGCGGTACTTATTTTTTGTCGGTGTATTTTATAGTCTCAATTGCTTTAAATTTATAGAAATGCTAAATTTTATTATGGATTTCTGAAAAGAGTATCATAAAATTTGTTTATATTTCCTGTAATGTTTATGTTTTTATAAAATGAATATTTATACAATGAATATCATTATAGAATGGTTGATGTTGGAGGTCAGAGATCTGAAAGAAGAAAATGGATTCATTGTTTCGAAAGCGTGACAAGCATTATGTTTCTCGTTGCCTTGTCAGAATATGACCAAGTTCTTGTGGAATCAGATAATGAAGTGAATCAATTTATTATTATCTGTTATTTATAGATACGTTTTTATAAAAAAATGTTTCAAATATTTAATTTTAAGTAAAACTTCATCTAAATTTTCTATATTATTTTATGTATAATTTTCCCATTTCTTATATTTAACAAAATTAGGTTACATTTTTCAAAGTATGAAGTTTGTTTTAGTATTGATATAATAAGTGTTTCTGGCAATAAATCAATTGATGCCAACTGTCGATGACAAATCATGTTGAATTTGACCGTTCTGTGTTTTTCAATTAGCCTTTCAATTAGCCGCCTTGCATTCCATGCGCATTTCGATTTATATCAATAACCATAATAATAATAATAATAATAATAATAATAATAATAATAATAATAATAATAGTAGAGTAATTTTCTTATGGAAAGTGTTCTAAAGATCAGTAAACTGAAGAAATCTATGTGTTTTGATAATAATAATTATTGTATTTTAAAGCATTTTTCTATATTTTGTTTAATTTTTTATCTCAAAAATTTTGGGGATTCATAATACAATTTACATTAAATCAAAATTTTTAAAATGCTTCAATTTAAGTGACTATTTTATAATTATATGCAGTGATTACTTATATGTTGATGTTGTTGCTTTATTAAAGAAAGCCAATGATACTTTGATTTACCTAATGAACGTGTATTGCTTTTGAGGAAGATATCATTTATCGGCTGCATGAATTAGAGAATTTCCCTCTAGTAGAAACATTGTGCTTGTTGAAGGTATAAGTGGACGTTCACAGGAAATTGGCAAGGAGAAATTCGAAAAACTGAAGATTATTGTAAAAGAAGAGAGGCAAATTACTGCTGTGTACTGGTTATTGATGTGAGAAACTTGCAATGGAAACCCAGGAATCAAGATCTCTATCTCTTGTATGATAAGGCTCATCGACTTTTAAAGTAATAAAAAAATGATGGCGAGCCGGTTTTCACCCACCTCATATAGCCTTGATTTAGATCCCAGTGATTTTTCACTTTTAATCCCTAGAAGAAACTTTGGCGATGGAAGATCATTGAGTTCTTTAAGTACGATTACGACTGGTAATTAGTAGTTGATTTGGATATAAAAGTTATTTTATTTCAATACAACCCTTGAGTTTTAAAAACAATGTTAATTTATTTTAAATTAGAAATATAGATGAAGTACCAGTTAGTTTTGACACGACAGACACGAAGACATTTGATCTTAGAAAAGATGAAAAAGATGTCATCACATTGATTAGGTATGGTGATGAAGTTGATATGTACCAAGAAATTATTTCGTTATCAGAAATGTTTTCAAAGTTAAATATTTTCAATTCATTTCGAAAAAAGAAAGAAATTTGAATATCTGTCAGAAATTGGATTACTTGAACTCTAAATCTGACTCCTAAACATATGTATTTAAAATTGAATTTAATTCTAAAAATAATAAATTTTAATCGAATTTTAATTCTTCAAAATGTGGTAACTTGAAATTTTATTAGAGTTTCCTTTTAATTATCATTACTTTGCATGATATTTAATTTTTATTTATAAGTCGAACTGATTAATATTTATTATTGTTATTATTATTATATTTTCTACTAAATTTGACTATGAATCAGATTTTGTAGAAAATATTATGCCACTTATAAAGAAATCAGAGGTGAAAAACAAAAAAAGTCCTTATAATATTATTATTATTATTTCTTAATCTTTTAAAGAAATATATTCTTTGTATTGATATCAAACATTCCTCAATTCTTAAGAAATTGGCATAGTATATTTCATAAGTTTCTTATTTTGAAAAAAACTAATTTTTGTAAAACCATTTTCCTTAAAATTTCAATTATCAGAATCGAATGGAAGAAAGCAAAGCCTTGTTTCGTACTATTATCACATATCCATGGTTTCAAGATTCATCAGTCATATTATTTTTGAATAAAAAAGACCTTCTCGAAGAGAAAATTCAATATTCACATTTAGTAGACTATTTTCCTCAATTTGAAGGTAATTTATAATTTTAGAAAAAGGTGAAATATTTTACCAATAAGTAAAGAAATAGGCTTATTTAATTGCGGTTTTTTTTTCTTTAGGACCCCAAAGAGATGCTGAAGCTGCTAGAGATTTCATTTTAAAAATGTTCGTTGATCTTAATCCCGATCCTGAAAAGATCATTTATTCTCATTTCACTTGTGCAACTGGTAATTTATGTATTATACATCATAAACATGTTTCATATGCAATCAACAATTAAATCATATACATATATTGAATACTCTATTGTAATTTGATATATCCATTTTAACGACCATTGTTTTGGGTGTTATAACACGGCGACCAATTGGAAGCAGAACTGATAGTTGAAAGGTAATAATTCGATAATCAATATATATCTCAGTGATTAGATGAAATTTTAATTTAATTAATATTAAAAACATAAATAATTCCAATTAAATAATTTTAATCTTCTGTTTTAAGCTCAATAACTATTTATCTATGGTGATGATGATGATAATGTAAATCTATTCTAATAAACAAACAGTTCGGATTTTACCTGAAAATTAAAATTAATGTGTATTTTTTACTTAGGATGGCGGGTTGATGATTAAATTTCCTTATATTTATAATTATTATTGTTTCGAGAAATTTTTTTGCAAGAAAATTACTCTGAAAACATGTTCATGGGAACTTCATGAGCAAAATTAATTTTAAATAATGAAAAAAAAATATAGGATAAAAATGGATCATTTCTAAATAAGATTTAAATGTTTCATGACTTTATATTTAATAGTTTAAATTTGTGTTTAAATAAAATAAATTCTAGAACAGTCATGACTGACCAAATTTATGTTGTGGGACACTTTGGAAATGCATTATATATATATATATATATATATATAATTATAATGATTGCAATCAATAAATAATTATTATGGTTTACAATTATTATTCATAAATAAGCAGTATAACAGTCAAACATATATATATATATATATATATATATATTATTTTAATAATTATAATGATTGCAATAAAGCAATCAAATTCTGTTTTCTTTCACTAGATTTCTCAAATCGACTTAAACACTTGTATTTCCATATGTAATCAATGTTTAAAACATTTTCATAAAAATAATATTAAGTAGGGCGACGGTAATATACACGATACGCATCCCAAAAAATAATTAAATAATAATTTTATTTTAAACCTTAAAAATGCAAAATTATCCTGCCTTATACACAATTTTTAAAATTAGCTTTGATAAATTGGAAAGTATTGAATACTTTCAGAGAATAAAGGTTTTAAAAAGTAATTTTAATTGTTTTTATAATCAACAAATGACTTAAATAAAAAGAAATAATATTACAGGTGGATATACTTATAGATTGTCAAGAAAATGCTCTTCTTGCAGTGTAAGGAAAGATTCTTTTTTTGAGAAATCAAAGCTGCCACTTTCTACATTGCTTCTTTTGAATTATTTTTGGGTATTGGGGTGCCTAGCAATAAAATTTTAACAATGTTAAAGTTATCAAAAAAACTTTGGCAGATTGGAATAATTTCTTTTCAGAAATTTGTTCGACCTCTTTGCTAAATTTAAATAACGATGATCTCATGATTGGGGAGAAGGAGTAATCGTTGAAATCGACGAAACTCTTATCTCTAAAAAACCAAATATAACAGAGTTCGGAGATACAGGGAAGTTTGGATGATGGGTGGTATTGACAGAGTTTCAAAAAAATGGTTTGCGAGAGTTGACGAAATAAGAGATCGTGAAACTCTTGTTCCTTTAATCACTAGATTTATAAGGCCAGGCTCTATTATTCACTCTGATATTTGGCGTGGCTATTATACCGAAACCCTCAATCTCGGAAATTTACCTGGATTAAATTACACACACCGTGCTGTTAATCACGAATTGGAATATGTTAACCAAGAAACTGGTGTTCATAGCAACACTATTGAAGGATTATGGGGTAATTTAAAGACTGACATAAGAAGTAGAAGAGGAATGTCGTTTACCGAAAAAATGGCTTATATTGATTTTAAAATGTAGTTATCAAGACAAAATACAACAGACAATCATTTATTAGATATGTATTGGTACGCAATTTCTGCCATTTGTTAGTTAAAGTTAATGGTTTAAAATAAAATTATTATTTAATTGACTTATTTATTATTTAATTATTTTTGGGGGATGCGTATAGTAAACCGTCGCCCAAAGCAGTTTTGTGAAATTTTTTTGAATCCACCTCTGTTCTAGGGAAATATTCAGTTATCGTGTGATAGAAATGAGTACTGTTTTGGTTAGCAATATCATTTCTAGCCAATGTAGTAGCACATATACTTCAAAATTGAAAAGAACTTTCAACGGGAGAATCAATTAAATATTATAAATTAAACATTTATTTTATTAAACAAATTTTTTTTAAGAAAATTGGGTTGCTTTAATATAAATAGAATAATTTGCTCAAAAATGATTTTAAAAATATTTAATCTTGTTTAAAATGAAGTGGATTTTATTTGTTTATATAAAGTGATTTTGTTAATTTTTTAAAAACACATGGGTTTTGGTTTCGTTAATAACTCTATAGTCAGAGGTATTTTGATTCTCTAAATAATAATAGACTCGTCAGTAGCCCACTTTGGCTTAATGGCCAATTTAAAGGTCACTCTATAGTGAGTTCATTTCTGATTTACTGCGCCATGGGATATTCTTTGCTTGTACACTGTTCCGTAAAAAGTCAATTATTATTTTGAATTTGATTTGAAAATAGATAGAAATTTATAACTGATAATATAAAGATAACTAAATACAAACAACTTAATCAGAATGTCAGCAACAACATAATTAATCAAAAATAATTTTTTTTTTAATCTAATTTTCTCAATTATTTCGAATTGCAATCATTTCAAAGTGAATATTATGCCATTTTGTTATTGATTGTTTATTTCACTTTTATCTCGGTTGTTGCTTATTGTTTGGCTTTTTGTTTTCAGATACAGAAAATATTAGATTCGTATTTGCTGCTGTGAAAGATACGATTCTTCAATTGAACCTGAAGGAATATAATTTGGTATAGATTATTTGCTTGCACTTGACACTTGTCTGAATAATAATAATAACAACAACAACAACAAAACGCTACACTGAAAAGTAACCACATCTTCTGATATATTAAAAAGGCAATAGAAATCAATTTTATCTCATCAGAAATATTTAAAACAAAGATGTTGTTTAAAAGTGTGATTTCTCAAAACGTTTTGCTGATATATAATTGATTTGTATATAAATATCAATATTTATTATAATAATAATGATAATAATAATTCTTGGACAATCAAATAATTGACAAGAGTAAATTGCTGTTTTAGATCTGTGTTTATAAGTCTGAGATTAATAATAATAATAATAATAATTGGCTTGTGTATGTGTGTGTGTTTGTTTGTTTGTTTCGGAGAATATTAACGAAAGGAAAACGCACAATTTGTTTATTGTATTTTTCTCGATGTAAAATCAATGTATTTTTATGGTAAGCAAATTAATGACATTGGTGAACATTTATTTATTGATTTTTTTGTTTTATTATAATATATATGCCTTGATTATTGGGCATTGATTTTGATAACAATTGATATTCGTTAATCGGACAGTGTTTTGTTGAGGCGAGACTGTAAGCCAAAATTATTGATATATATATATATTATATATATATATATATACTATTGATTTCCAATGGTGAAGGTGGAATGATTATAATTATTAAACACTTATTTGCAGTATTTTTAATGCTTAATTAAAGTTGACTTTACGTGGTTCATATGGCTTGCTTTTGTATTTTATTATTTTTGAAATGTCATGAAAAAAAGATAACGGTTTGTAAAAGTTAATTTTATTAATTGGTTTATTCATGGTTTTTCGTGAAATATCTGGGGTTAATGGAGAAATCTGATATATTTTGTCGTGGTCATGGTAACAATATTTCTCACAAAAGGTTTTCGATTTGAAGCTCCATCTAAAGTTCTCTCACAGCATAGCCTGGGGTGCTCAACCTTTTTAACATGCGCATCTCCAAATCACTAGCCTAGAAAACCTGTGCCGTTTCTGGAAATAAGTTCTAAACTGTCTGTTTAAAAAAATAAAGATTAGAAACAAAGAAAAAAGTATAGCAGAAGCTTTTTAATGAGATGGTTGTGCATGCTTGAATGAACACAACTTTTTAATTTTTTTCGCGTACTCCATGTTGAGAACCTCTGATTTAGCCGATATTTTCGAATGGGATTTTATTAGATTTTAGGGTTTTTTGGATAATGGTAAGTATTCTAGTTTCTTCCTGATATAAGCAGAAATTTATAAAATATAATTGTTGCTAGTGATTGTGATAGAGAAATGAAAAATTATTATAATATTTTTAAAATATAAATGGGATACACGTGGTAGGAAAGTTGTTAGAAACATCCTATAGAAATCCTGGTGATGGACTTTATCGACATTTAGTTTGAAAATTTCCCGAAGCACATGAAGAAATTAGACGCCAAACATGGTTTTAGTTTTTTGGGTATACGTATTGCTCAGTTCTTAGAATTAAAATGCTAAAAGAACAAAATCATAGATTTACTTTGTCTAAACAAACGATTCATGCATGTCTACTTAAATTTTGAAATATTGGATTTTTTAAGGAAATATAAAATAAATATTTTCAAAGGAAAAATCAAATGTATTTTATAATGATAATTTGACATTTGGAATTCGCATTTATTTATCACTTCAAGAAAGGAAAGAATTTGCTCAGTTATTTCACTATCTAAAAATCTCTTTTTATGAAGGAATTATCAGAGAAATTCAATGTTGAGAGTGATTTGTTTTGTTTCAAATTTGATAATACAAGCTTGGAATAAAATCACAATGCAGCAAGTCCTGACCGTCCACCAGACAACCGAATGGCATAAGTCTCGTACGACTACGCGTACCTGCCTCAAATCGAACTGAGTCGCGGAGTGTACATCGACTGCTTTTTTCAGTGGATATAAGAACATTCAAGACCATCCAGAATATGATTAAAAATAAACCATAAACACAGGAAAATTACCAATTAAAGCTATTTTCAATTTAAGTTTCACAAATGTTCTCGACAAAATTAAATTTTTTTAAAAATTGGCATAAGATTCAGATTTTATGAATATAGCTGCTGGATATATAGTAACTGCGTGCATGCGTGCGACCAATCAGTGAATTTTGAGTCTTTTTGGCCATTTTCTATGGTCCTTTTTTAAATTTAAATTATTTCTAATATTTTGATAAATTCCTTTTATTTTCCCCTATTTTTTGATATTATTTTTATATTTTTTATTATTTTGCTATTTTCTTGGTTGTTTCTTCTTTTCGTTCCTTTACTTTTAGATTTTTGGTCGCGGCTCCCGCCTGTATATTTTCTGAACCTTTTTGCGAAGTTTTGGCGGTTTTATGTTTTGTTTATGTATTTCCTTCTGCAGCTGTAGGCTTTCTACAATTTTAATTAATATTTGTTTTAATTTAATTTTGTTATATTTTTATTTTGTTTATTAAATGTTTTTATTTTTGGAATTAATTTTCTTGTGGCAGCAGCCATATTTAAATCAGACTATTTTTTTTAATTACACAAAATTTATACAATTTTATTTAAACCATGTCTTATAGCCCAATAAAAGAAGCTATCAGGAGCATATGTATAGTGGTGCTAGAGGTGAAATTTTGGGTCATCAGCAGACAAAACAAGCGAAACTTTTGCTGCCATTTTAGTACTGACCATAAACTCTTCATAATTTTTTTAAAAATTATACTTGAATTTTTAAAATTAAATGATAAAATAGCAAAAAGAGCAAATCATTATGATTGTATTAACAGGTGAAAAGGTACTTCACCAGCGCTGATTGGTCAATTTTATAAAGGTTAAAATAATTAAATAATTCAAAAAATAATGAATCATTAAACAATAATTATAAATATTAAAATAAACCTGGTTGGGTATACCGAACAAGTACCAATGAAAGACCATAATTCTGCAACAATTGAATGATTTTGAATTGTATTAACAAATTATATATCCATAGTTAAATCAGTCACGTTGGATAATAATTTTAAAAAACTTATAGTATTATAGCCCAAAATGACTTCTGTATGTGTAAGATTCATACTTACATCAGTTAAAATATGTTAGAAATTTTATTTACTTATTTTCGTGGGTCTCTCAATTTTGGGCATATGTTTTATATGTGCAGCATCGGGATCTCGAGAACGTTGTCAAAAAATTCCGTCAAATTTTATTGAGCAAAAATTTTAAAAGCAATATTGTTGGATTATTATTATTTGTCGGTGATTATTAAATTACCAATTACCGGTCACACTCCGAGCGTGGACTATTAATATATATATATTGACGAACTCCAACGATGTAAAATTTTATTGACTATCATAATTGATTAGAAGATGATATTAATTTCAACACACTTCAAATAGTTGGGTTCTTATTACAACCCTTCGGGAGACATTGCACAATAATAATTGTAAGAAGTTAAAATTAAAATATTATATTAAAATTATTTCGTAATTAATTTTGTAAAATTAAAAGTGAAACCTTAAATTATTTAAAATTTATTAGAATTAAAATGGTTTAAAATAAAATGATTTTTTAACTACTTCTGATTATTATATCGATTCCCACCACTTTATAAATTTAGTACGCAGATTCTTCCCTTGTTTCCCTTTCTTTTTATTATAATTAGGTTTTAGTTTTTAATTATTTATCCTTGTAATTTCTTCTGCCATCCAGTACCTTGGATCTGGTTTTCATACATTTCCATCTAAAGGCACTTATTGATAATGCATTTATTTTCCAACCTTTTTCATTGGGCATTGTAATCTCTGACAATTGTCGAGACCGTTTCTCAGCTTCCTAATGTCATTTCTTTTCTTTATCTCAAATAGGCTATTGAGATAACAAGATAAATTAAAATTTGCTTTTGCTTTTTGTTTTTCTTCTTTTGCACTTGTACTTGTTAATTAGGAATGACCTTCTTTTATTCAATTGTCTGCTTTTATTGATTTTCTTCTATTCCCTGCTCATTTTTTTATATCGCTTTTCCACTCTTATTTTACTGAGTTTCAGAACAAAGCCCATTCATTTATCATCATTTCCCCCAATCATTTTATGCGTTGTATAATTATTTTTGTTTAATTATTTAGGTATCCCCAGTATTCTTAAACCACCGCGATTGACTATTTGCAATCAGCTTCTTTTGGTTGCAGTACTGAATCGACGTTCCACTAAATATGATAAAAGAAATGGAATTAAGAGCTTTTGAATTACAGCCCATATTTCAGGATAAGCTAAAGTGATCTCTTTTTGTAGTCAGAATTGTTCGTAGCCACTTTTGAATATAAATTTCAATTCTAATGAATTCAATAAATACTAATGAAATAAATATACATGATATTATTAATTGTAAAGCGCTTATAATTATTACAAAATAAATAAATAATGCTCACCAGTTATATCTGTTAGTTAACTTTAACTTGTCAATATCACAACAACCTAACTTAGAGTTATATTATGCCGTAATTTTCCAGTAATAATAGTTACTGGAAATCTCCTGATTCATAGCGTTCTCCTAAGTCAGTGGGTAATACTGCCACTTCCGTTCCAGGCTTTGGCCTTGCAATCTACCAATCTCAAGAATCAAAGTTGCCTGTAGCATTGATTGTAGTTCTGTAACGGTAATGCTTTTAATACTTTATGCAAGTTATTCACAGCCCCCAAATGCGCCTGTGACCATTACCGCCCTCTGAAACGCTGCAGCATTCACCAGGATGCGGTAGCGTCCCCTTTGAGAATTTCTGTTATAATACAAGCTGACGTGTAAATCCAACTTGGTAACTAAAAACAAAACTAAATTTATGTGTCAGACAACTGATAAAACATTTTCAAATATGTAACTCATGTGAAGCAATCTTAATTTTTTTGAATTGATAAATTATTAGTTTAATTTAGATATTAATTTTAATGAACATTTACTAAATAAAATTATAATATATTGTAGACGTGATAAAACGCAGATAAAACCTTTAAAGTTGGTTCTTTAATCGAATCAAAATTAAATAATTTGACAGTTAAGTTTAATAATAATTTAAAATATTTTAATAGCGATTAGTAAGTTTTAACTATTTAACTAATAATTTTCAATGACTGAGTTAAATATGATTAACAATATTTCCGAATTTATTAAATAATTATTTTATTTAACCTTCTATTCACATTAAATTAATTAATATTTGTTATGTAATTCATAATAATCTTAATTACTTCAACATTTGTAATTGTTTAATTTTCAGCAATTCTAAACAAATTATAGTTTGTAATGAGTGAAGATTTTGAATCTATTCCAAATAATTCCAATTCTTTACAATTATTTGACAGAGAATCTAAACTTTCGTTAAAAACAGATAAAAGATCACAGCAGGTTATTTATTCTAAACTAATTCCTGAATGCAAAGAAATATCAAAATTTATAATGGAACTTCTGGAGAAATTTGTTGATGAACTTTCAAAGTACAATTCTGAATCACCCGAACGACGAAACTCAATTTATCACAAAGTTTCCAAAATATTAGCTTGTCAAATCGTAGAACATTTGAAAATGAGATCTATCGCTACGGAAAAGTGTAAATTCGTTAATATTGTTAAAATTGGATCTTTAGAAGACATCAAAATCGATTTATTTCATTTTGGTTGTCAATGTGTTTGGGACCCAGATAAAGATTTCATGGTTAATATGAAATTTATTAAAAATGGACTTTTCATTTTAGTAGATATCATTAAACTTGGTTATGTTTAAATGCTAAACATTTAAATTTTATTTTGTGATACTTTAAACAATTTCATTGTCAATTGTTTCTATTTTTACAATTGAATTGTAAATAAATTTCTGAATTGATATGCAATTAAATGTTGTCTAATTTGCATTTGATGAAAGTTATTATAAATTTAAGGCTTAAAATTTACAATTTTAAATTTGTTCGATATTTTATTGATTTCTTTTGAATTATAAATTTATTGATTTTTGATAATAATATTTGGTTTTAAAATAGAAGACAGTTTTTTTATTTATATTCTCTGTTTCTTGTCAGATGGTGAACAACTGGTCGGCAGAACATTTAAATATTGTATTTCCCCTTCAGTTTTTAGCTTCAGCTAAAAAATTCTGAATAATATATTCAGGAGGTATTTTTGACTCTTGATTAAACAGCCATGAATTCAAAAACACTAAACTCTTGCACTATAGCGAGGGGATATTTTCGACTTTCGTTAAAAAATACTAGACTTTCATGCTACAGTGAGGTCTTTTGGGGTATATTAGAATCACTGTCTCAAACAACATTGTTAATATCACATTTGAATTCATTGCGATATTTTTCCAATTCTTCATACTGCAGATGGTACATACTAAGTTTATATAGATCCAGTACGGTTTGTCCAATCATCTAAGCACACCGATTCCTTATAATTTAGAATCTGTAACACACATATTTTTAGTAGCTACTGAAAAAGCATCCAATTTCTTATGAATAAATGTGGGGATTTCTAAATCTACTTCAAATGTAATTCAAGATTCACATTCATCAAATTAATTAAATTATTTAATTTATTATTGTTAGTAACCCATTTCTATTTTTTGTAAGGCAACCTTTGAGATTAGGCACAACCATATGAATTATTTATTTTTATATACAAAAGTTCAGCAGTGCCAGAGCTTACAACGTGATGTTTGTTAACATCTTCATATCGTTGCGACTAATTTGCTGGAAGAAATCAGTCAAGAGAAAAACATCTAATTTGAGTTTATTCATCCCACAATCGAGTAAAGTCTCGCAATTGGTTTCATTCCAAATAGATTTTGACTTATTATATTCATCATCATTGACCCATTCCAGATTAGTTGAAGTTTATAAACATTTTCTAAAACTGCTAACGAAGTTGCAAAACTATAAGGAAAAATCCCTTTGTTATCAGCAAAGGAAAATTGGTTAACATTTTGAAAGCACTATCTAACAAACTATTAATGAATTGATAAGAATCAATGAATTTTACTGTTAAACCACCGATTCTTGCCGCCAAACAAATTAATTTTTCATTTTTGTTGGATTAAAACTTATTTTCCAAGACTTAAAGTCACTTACACCATTTTTGAAGATATGAAGATCATGCCCCTTTAAATAATGGAAAACAATAGGGGATTTATAACGTGTCTGTCTTGAAAAATTGATACAAGCTGCTCTCATATATTTACCGGTAAAATGGTCATAGTCTCAAGTCGGTATAAATAAAGGTTTCTTATATAGATAGCATGTAGTAGCTGAAGAAAAAGAATGTGTTGAAGTTCGCAAGATATCAACTTGACACCCTATATAAATAAGAGCACAAATGCATGTTTAAATATTTATATTTATGATAACAATTATGTACACTGAATAAAAAATGTTTACCTTTAATAAAAATTATAAAATTATATTGCTTATCTTCTTCATTATGTTCCATTTTGCTTCATGTCCTTAGTTGTTATTACTTGAGATAGGTTGTGTAATTTTGTATGCTCGAATTTGTATTGCAATATCAATTACTGATTTTGCTTACTATTGTTGGGCCACAACGTAAACGGCCTTGAGAAATGTTTAAATGGATCAGAAACACACACGCAAAAATAACACGCAATTTAAATAAACCCACTGAAACATCAAGTAAACCCGATAAAATCTGAGAAATAAAAGAATTAAATATAAAATAATAAACATAAAAATAAATTAAAATATTAACAAAATGCACCAAGATTCGCACGATACCTATACAAATATAACAAGAAAACACAACAAATTCGACAAAATTAGAAAAATTAATAAAAGTTCATTAAAGTGAAAGTTAAATCGAAAAATTTGAATTAGCAATAATTCAATAAAAATTCTAAATAAAAAATTATAAAAAATAAATCGAAAAATAATAAAAATAAATAATAGAATTTGCTAGAAAAGAACAAGGTCGAATTTTGTTTTACTGCATCAAATTTCACACGTCACACAAATAGGTATATATACTGATCCATTTTCACATTTAACTTAACCATACAACCATTTTTGAAAATTAACCATTTTTCAAACCAATTTTGGGCTTTAACCAATTTTGAAAACTAACCATATTTTCAAACTAATTAAAACCATTTTTAGAAACTATTTTGAAATCGTTTGTAGACTATTTTGAAATCTTATTTTCCAATCGTTGTGAAGCTATTTTAGAACTTTATTTTCAAGCTATTTGAGCTAATTCAATTGATTTTAGGTGAGAAATATTTTGGTTGGAGCCCTCTTTCCACGTCACGTTCATAGCATCTCTGTAGAGCTCTGCTTGACGGCGACGTGGGGAGAGAGGCATTTATGCTTTCTGTTATGATGTTTTATGCTATTATTTGAAAATATTTGGAATGGTTATGATGGGTAATTCTGTTATTTTGTCCTAATTAATAAATATTATTAATATACATGAATTATTTGATATATAATTTTTTTTATAAACTAAATTGAAATGTCGAAATTTTTCCGGCCCACAGCCGACACATCACGCAAGATAGTAAAATCAACATAGTACAGATGCATGTAAGTGCGTGGAAAATCGCCAATGACATGTACCCGTGAGGACTCGGCGTTGAGAAACGCAGGGGTCGTAACGTCAATATTATCCCTATAGCTGAAGCGAGAAATAAGGAAGAAGTCTCGGGCTGCTTCCTCGTTTCTCAATTCTGTAAAATCGACCTAAAATTATGTTACATACGGCTAAAAATTATCACACCGAGTAGTCCAGTGGGCACTCAATAAATATAATATGAACACAATATGCGTCTAAGGCCTATTAAAGGGAAAGGGTACTTGGGTTAAACTAACTGAAATCGTTGTTATAACTATTTTTGATTAACATTTTGAAATAAATAAAATTTGTTGGGAATCATTGAATTCGATTAAACTGAAATTATTGATAAAAATTAAAATAGCCATTAATTGTAGCAGTAAAGTGTCTTATTTAGATTAACAGCTTGAAGTAAATAAAATTTATTGGGAATCATTGAATTCGATTGAATTGAAATTATTGATAAAAATTAAAATAACCATTAATTGTAGAAGTAAAGTGTTTTATTTGGATTAACATTTTGAAATAAATAAAATTTGTTGGGAATCATTGAATTCGATTAAACTGAAATTATTGATAAAAATTAAAATAGCCATTAATTGTAGCAGTAAAGTGTCTTATTTAGATTAACAGCTTGAAGTAAATAAAATTTATTGGGAATCATTGAATTCGATTAAATTGAAAATTATTGATAAAAATTAAAATAACCATTAATTGTAGAAGTAAAGTGTTTTATTTGGATTAACATTTTGAAATAAATAAAATTTATTGGGAATCATTGAATTCGATTAAATTGAAATTATTGGTAAAATTAAAATAACCATCAATTGTAGAAGTAAAGTGTTTTATGGCTAAAAATTAAAGTAAATATTGGGTAAAGAAAAGTTAAATGCTCGTAAATTATTGATTAGGGTATTAGCAAATAATTCCATCAGTTAAATTTTCATAATTCATTTCAATAAAAGCAATCTGATCTTTGGGTAAGAACGAGTAATGTGTTGATCTAATCCAAACCAACCCCGATAAAAATGAAAGTAGTTAAGAATAGAATCCATTGATTTCAAATAAAGAAACGTATCAATTAAAGGTAAAACGATTTTCGAATAACAGTATGAAATCCCTTAATTAAATTGTTGATTAAAAATTTAATATCACCCCACATAATTCACCGTTAATTCATTTTGATAAAATGGAAGAAGTGATTGAGTAAATCAAGTATTTAGATTAAATTATTGATTAAAAAATACAATGAATACAAATAAATATAGCGTTGATTAACTTGAAACAATTTATTGATAACAGTAAAAATGATTAAATTAGTGCAAATAACTATTGAGGAAAAACCCAAATAATCTAGTGCTGGTAAAGTAAAATATTGAATAAGGATAGACACAATAAGTTCCTTAACGAGCTATGATTAGTGGATTAAAGTAACTCATAGATTAAGATTAGAGATGAATTGAATAACCGTAAAAATGTAAATTAAAGTAAAACTGGATTCACGGATTTAAAACGATTAGCATTAAAATAACTTTGTGGGCTAAAGTAATAGTTGATCCAAATAGCCTTAAGGAAGACTATTAGAAATCGGAATAACAGATGTCGATATTTATTACTGATAATACAATCTCGTAATTAGAACTAGAATAGTTTATAAATTTCTAACTATCGTAAATTCAGGATTTATAGCAAAATAATTAGCGGTGAAGTGAATGAATATTTACGTACATTTAAATCAATATAATTGAAAAAACACCAAAGTTTAAGACAAGCGAAAATTTGTATTGAACAGACAAAATTCTACATAGCGAAATTATTCTAACAAAAGGGTATCACATCTATTTAGAAACTTCAATAAGCGTAGAAGTTTTCCTAAAGGTTGCTAATAAAGTACATTTAACTAGTCAACGAAATAACTTACCGGAAATTGAGATAATCAGGTGTAGGCGAACATTTGACCAGTAGTTCTGAAAATACGACACGAATCATACAATCACCGGATGTAAACAACGTAATTCGCCTTTAGTCAACCGCTTAAGTTGTAATGGTAAAATCCGCCGGAAATCATTCGCCCACCAGGATACACCTACACGCAACCAAGTTATCTCGGATCAACATCCGGCCTGAATCTTAAAATGCGGGCAACTGTAATTAAAGTTAGTAAACAAACTTTAAATCAATGTCCAAATTCCCTTAAGTTAACGGACGAGTATCCGCCTACATGAAAAACTTTTATGTTAAGACGCATGTATCGAATAAGTTAAACATCAGGTTACCACATCCATACGATTAATCATATAGTTCCTCTATAAAGGAGTGCACCTTAAGGAACCAGACCCACAAAGTGACCCAACCTGCCTGATAATAGTAACCTGGTAGTTAGTGAATTGGATACCCAACCCGAGAGATTATCGAAATGAAACTGTTTTCTCATTATATACGCCAACATTTGATTTTGATGCGTTTTAGAATATGCCGATCGAAATGACTGACATCCAAATGCCCGACGACCACTGCCGGAAGGAACCACAATCAAAACGAGACATATTCGATAGGATTCAGCAACGGTGGCCGTACCCCACTATCTGGAGGGTACTGGGCCTAAACAGTGACCCATGCGGACTCGCCGGACAACAATACCCGGCCGCAGAAACGTACATGAATGCGCGAGAACTCCTCACCCAATGGGAACGGGTGCAGGAACAAGTGGACCTACAGGTGGTCAAGGCGAGGATGTATCTCGCCAACGTAGAAGATGACATCCTCGCCGGGCGAATCGCAGAAGCATACCCACCTCGCCCAGTCCGAGATACCCGACGCCCATACCCAGTGGTTCCTCCGAGAAAGAGCCGAAGGAAGTCCTTTCCGAAGAAATTAGAACTCCAGAGACTCTAGCAATTGATATGAACTAGTTGATGTTTGTTATTTAGTGAAATAGAAATGTTCTTCACCCCGTTTTTACGTTTGCTCATTTGTTTAAGAATATTCGCTTCAATTGATATGTTTGCGATAAATGATAAAAATAACTTGTATAAATTATTAACAGTAAATTTAACGAACTTATCCATTATAGTTATGGCCACTAACCAAATATTACAAGCGGAACTAGATCGCGCGCGGAGCACAAATGCGGATCTCCTCCATCAAATACTCCAACTGACAAGAGAGGTCCAACAAATCAAAGCGACTTGGTCGGACCCGAAAAGAGTCAAGATGTTGTACCATCGAATATCTGCAGCACAGAAAGGTTGGGCCGAGGAGCGACAGCTCAATCAGAGCCTGCGCACCCAGATACGAGGATTAGAAGTGGCCCTAGCTGTTTGTCGGGAGGGGGAAGCGGTCACCTACCCGCTCATATTCGCCCCGACACAGAGGATACAGAAAGATCCTCAACCAGTGGAGCAGTCCTCAACTCAACCAATAAATCGTCGGCCGGGACGCAAAGAACGTGCTCG
This sequence comes from Schmidtea mediterranea, assembly GCA_022537955.1. Lineage (NCBI taxonomy): Eukaryota > Metazoa > Platyhelminthes > Tricladida > Dugesiidae > Schmidtea > Schmidtea mediterranea. The sequence continues at coordinate 35,000,608 of CM039682.1, forward strand.
ACGCCGAGCTGCTCAGCAAGCAAAACCGTCTCATTAACTGTTGATAATTCACATTTCTGTCGATTTAAAATAAAATAGTTGTGCTTACGGTTACAGTTCTTCTTAAAAGGTGCTTACACGCAGATATTATTATGAGTACCCGCGTCGCAACTTTAAGCCATCTCTCCACATTCGATCGTGAATATACTTCCACAGGGACAGAGCTAAGCGAGCACAGGTCTTCTATCGACAGCTCGTGAACCCGAGGGTTGTCCGAGCAACTATAGTACTAGCACATGGTACTCAATTTTTGCGGGCAATCCACCACTTGAACACATTACCAACGTTGCCTAGCAACGGGTGCCAAGTGGCGATTAGTATCATTTTGTATGGCGTTACGAGGGCAACCACCGATTAGTTCAAACAAACAATGAAACCCTGTAACCCACCACTATTTTCGGGTGGTTTGACTGTAGAAAACGTTAGTTTATATACTAAGATTTTGCTGCTCTTGATTTGAAGTGGCATGGATGCATAATTGTCAATATTATTTGTTTTCAATAAATAATTTTCTATTTTTAAAAGTGTAATCAACAGTCATTATTTTTAGTGTCATTTCGATTTCTAGCATCCGTGAGGTTATAAATGTAAGTGGATATCTGTATATCATTCGTCATTTTGGATCATATTTTTCTATCCTAAATCATCTGAATTAATTTTTTGTTAACATTAGCTATTTATGATAATACACTTATTTTAATGGTTCTTCACAAAAATATATACCATATTCCATGATTACAATAATCCATTGCCTTTGTTAATTATAATTATTATTAAAATTTATTTATAAACAATATTGTTATTGCCATTTTTATCATTATTAGTTATTATTATCAAGTGTCAGTGGGCACTCAGATTGCCAATAATTTCTTTATTCAGTGGTACAATAGTCGATAGGCATATAGCGCAAAGCTTATGTTTAACGTTTTTACTATTTTATTATTAATAAATTATTCCTACTTTCATTTAATTTATGTTTTATATCGTATTGATATCTTGCAGTTTATTTACTAAGTTATCAATAACCTATAATACTAACAAAATAAAGTAAGACTATGTACCCATGTCACGCTTCATTATATAAATATTACTTATTACATGTTTCTTTTTATAAACGCCAGCAGTATATATTTATTTACATTAAATTTTTCAATCTACTAGATAATCCAACCGATTATGGATAATACTCAGTCGGATTAGCGAGAGAATACTGTGAAAATATTTATAGATTTTATTAATTTTTTAAATCAATATTTTATTTTTTGAATTTAATATGGATGAAGCTATAGCCGAAGAAAATATTCCAGAACCGGAACCTGAAAAAGTGAGACAAAATACCACGCATTTATTCCATAAATATTTAGATTGTAGATTTCCCTTTATCGGTTGAACTAATAGAGAGCAATATTGAATTATTATTAAAAAGTTTATTTGGAGAAGGATATATATATACAAGAGTAAATCTCAACAAAAAGTAATTTTTCTATCTTTATATTTATCCTAACTTGAAAGATTAAATTTCAGAAAATTAACAGACATAGAAGCTTTAAGGTCATATATAAATTTATTTTATGTGAATATTTCTAAAAATTATTTGGAAAATATCAATGCTTTAGAAGAAATGAAATTCCTGCTAACATTAGATGCATCTTTTAACAGGATTACTGATATTTCTTTGATTGACAGCCATCAATTTCTCAGTGAACTAAATTTAGAACGAAATCAAATTGAGGTGCTTCCGATATTTAATATTCCATTTTTAAGAAAGCTTAATCTAAATTGTAAGTTGAAATAAATGAGTGATTTCATTAAATTTTCAGTTAACAAGATCAGCAAATTAATTGATGATGAAGGCCAATATTGTATTCAGGGAAATAACATTCGGATTTTAGAAATACGAAACAATTTGTTGACTTCAACTCTTGGAATAAACTTACCATGGCTTACGTTTCTGTATTTAGCAGCAAATCAGATCACTGAAATTCATGATCTATTGGATCATCGTAGTTTAACAACACTCCATTTGAGGGATAATAAAATTGAAAACCTTGATGGTTTGCATGAAAGTATTCCATTTTTGAAATATATTAATCTCAGGTTAGAGTTTTAAAACAAATATTGTATTTCTGACCTTTCAGCTAAATATAAAATATAAATTCTTCAAATTGCTTAATATTAAAATCGCAGTTATTTCCCACAATCTACGATTTTTATTCCATTTTCTAATTATTAAACTAATTTAAAATCTGAAAAAATGAAAATATATGAAATCTTCAAAACAAAATCCAATGCGAAGAAGTTGAATAATTTTAATATTTTACATAAAAAATAATTTAATTCTGTATAAATAATAATTTCTCAATAAAAATTTATTTAAAAAATGTTAAATTAATAAGTTATTTGGTATATAATTTTGATTGCATATTTCATTGAAATATCTGGTTGGTAGCGAATAAGATAGAATGCTAAAGAATTTTCACAGCCAATTTGGACAAGTTCTAAAAAACAAGGATTTGTTGAGAATGTCGGTGAGATTTTAATTGAAGAATTATTTATCTGACTTCAAAGCGTGTTTTGTTGTTGAAAACAAAAATGAATTCCAGATAATATAAACTTTTATTAATCAGCATAATTGATTATCAATTTACAGTGAAAGATGAATTTATATTACAACAACGACTTGGAGTACTTATTGCGACCATCAGCCAGGAACAGCACATCTTCAATAAACTTAACATATAGAATCACCTGGTTACTACTGGTGGGTTACAGGGTTTCATATCTTGCTTATCCTCCTGGTGACCCTAGTAACGCCATACAAAATGATGCTGATCGCCACTTGGCACCCGTTGCTAAGCAACGTTGGTAATGTGTTCAAGTGGTGGATTGTCCGCAAAAATTGAGTACCATTGGCTAGTACTATAGTTGCTCGGACAACCCTCGGGTTCACGAGCTGTCGATAGAAGACCTAGGCTCGCTTTGTTATGTCCCTCGTAACTATTCAAGATTAGGTTCTTATTAGACTGTGGAACGAATGTAATGGAAATGTTTATGACAATGTTGGCATGCGATTATGTTAAGGTAACAACTCAACTAAGGCTAAAACTATTCTATTCGATTTGAACACATGTATAACATTTACTACTCGACGCGTTGGAGTTGTGTTGCGCGACGTCGGGCACGTTCCTTACGTCCCGGTCGACGATTGTTTGTTGGAGTGATAGGTTGCTCTGCTGGCTTGGTGGTTGTCTGCGGCATTTGGGTTGGGGCGAAGATGAGCGGGTAAGTTACCGCTTCACCTTCCCGGCATACCGCTAGGGCGACTTCGAGTCCCCGAATCTGCGTGCGCAGGCTCTGGTTGAGCTGCCGCTCTTCTCCCCATCCTTTCTGGGCCGCTGTGAGTCGGTGGTATAATGTCTTTACCTTCCCCGGCTCCTTCCAGGTTGCTTTAATTCGTTGGATTTCGCGGTTCAATTGCATAATTTGGGCCAGTAATTCCTCATTTGCTTGTCTTGCGCGGTCTAATTCGGTCTGTAGGATCCTTAGAGAGGACATCACTGTAATTAAATGGGTTATTGCAACTTCAATTTATGATTAGTCAAGTTGAGTAATCTTTAATTTTATCAAACAAATCAAGAGTTAATCCCAGTTATATGAGAGAGAAGAAAACACAAATTTCTAACTATTATTGATTAGTCATTACATCAAGTTGTCTCTGTTATCTCATTTGTCTGGGTCGAATCGCTCTAGGCTTCGCTTGAGGGCTTCTACAGTGTATGGTCGCCTGGTGTCTCGAACTGGGCGGTGTGGATAGGCGACTGCGATTCGTCCGGCAAGGATGTCCTCCATCACGTTTGCAAGATACATCCTTGCCTTGACTACTTGCAAATCCACCCGCTCCTGCACCCGCTCCCATTGGGTGAGGAGGTCCTGTGCGTGAGAAAATATCTCGGCCGCTGGGTACTGTTGTCTTTCGGGTTCATAAGGATTGTTATTCAGATCCAGTGCCTTTCGAGGAAGAGGGTAAGGCCATTGTGATCGGAGTTCGGCTATGGCGTCTGCGGCCTTTGGTGTCTTTCTCGAGTGCCTTTTGCCAGATGATTGTACAGTTGTCTGTTTGAATGACATGATCTGAAACAATTAGGTAATAATCCATGAAAATTAATATTAATAGGAGAAATATCTCCACGTCGGTCGTAACGCGTTCACCTATGTGGGTTCAAAACTGGCGTACTTATGGTTAATAGAGGCTAAGCAACGTTGAAGGTTCCTCCGCTAGCAGTCGGCACACTAGAGTTCATGTGAAGTCTTAGGTTAACATTTTGGTCGTGGATCAGCAAGATCTATCATAGATTAATGTATTCGGGTATTGTTATCGGGTTCGAAGATATTGTTGGTAGCAATTGATTTGAGGGTTTTAAGTTAATTATCAGTTGATTTATGCGAAAATTTCTTTTATTGTGATGTAATAGGTCAACTATCATATGCTATGTTAAATTTGCGAATAATGTTGATCGATTCTCTCAAGAAAAGTCAAGGATGGTTTGCCATTACAACGGTGCGTTTCCGTTGAATGGATTATTAGCTTAAGCTTTGTCGTCAGTGATCGGCAGGATATCCGGTGATTTTGCCAATGTCGAATATCACGGCTTGGAAGTGATATCCTGTTGATATTGATTATGTCGTCGTTAATTGTGGGGATATCCGTTTCAGTTTAATCAGTTTGGTTACGGCGATTCTTATGTTATCTCTCGTTTTAATGCTATCATGGATTACGTTCGAGAAAAGGAAAACACTTGCAATTCACTGTGAGCTTCGGGGAAATCTATCTCGCGCAGCTGAAGCTTTATCATCCAGATGCTTTGAAATTTTTCGTCAATGTTTCGCCAGGAATATTGGGACTAAATTTATTGTTATGCTCGAATTTATTGGGTCGGCGGTAAGCTTTTTATGTATGTTGTCTCATGATTAGGTTTTTTTATCTACAATAAATTTTGTTTGTTATTTTAATTGAACTTAAAGTTTCTGATCATTTTATATTAAATCGCTGTTTGGTTTTCCCCTCATTTTTGATTTTAACCGGTTTTCAGCTCTATGTTATTCATCTGGTCAATTTTATCTCATCTTTTGGGAACATTAATCAACGACTTCGGGATAACTTTATGAATTATATACACGTTTCGTTATTTGGAATCGATAACTTCAATTTTAAATTACTCTAGTTTTATCAATAGATAATTTTAAACATATCATTCCCTACCTTTATTTTAACGAATTATAATAACTTAAATGATGGGCTATTTGTTATTACGCTATTACTAATCCACAGTTAAGATCCTCTAATTACTTTTACTCACTAGTTAATCAATGAATTAATCTAATCTAATTACCTTTATTCTATCTTTACTTCAATTTTAATTAAACGAAATTGTACTAATTTGATCAAGGAGTTATTCGTCGTCATTTTTCTCTTCATTAAAAATTTATAATAATTTAACCACTTTACTGTTAATAAATTATAATAACTTGATTACGTGATAACTACTCTAATTTTAAGTCATAAAATACTTTAATTGTTACTTTATCTGTAGTAAACAGTTATTTCAATTCATATTTTAATTTATTTGAATCGTTGAATTATTTATTTGATACTTTCTACAAATTTAGGAAAAAATAAAAACAATTTAATTATACCAATGATTTTTCTAGTTTATCTAAAACTCTTAGTTCGCCGTGGTTATATCAACGATTTTAACTTAATTTATTCCAGTACCCTTCCCTTTAATAGACCTTAGGCGCACATTGTGTTCATATTATATTTATTGAGTGCCCACTGGACTACTCGGTGTGATGATTTTAAGCCGTATGTAATATGATTTTAGGTCGATTTTACAGAACTGAAAAACGAGGAAGCAGCCAGAGACTTCTTCCTTATTCCTCGGTTCAACTATAGGGATAAATATTGACGTTACGACCGCTGCGTTGCGCACGCTGAGTCTTCACGGGTGCATATCATTGGCGATTTTCCACGCTCTTACATGCATCTGCACTATGTTGATTTTACTATCTTGCGTTATGTGTTGGCTGTGGGCCGGAAAAATTTCGACATTTTTAATTTATGAAAACATATAAAACAAGTTATATATATGTAAAACAATTTAGGTATATTAATAATATTTATTAGTTATAAAACAACATAGTTACCCATTTTTAACCATTCCATAAATTGAAAAACATCATAGCATAAAATAACATAAAATAACATAAATACCTCTCTCCCCACGTCGCCGCCAAGCAGAGCTCTACAGAGATGCTATGGACGTGACGTGGAAAGAGGGTTCCAACCAAAATGTTTCTCACCTAAAAATTAAGATTTTCCGAGATAATAACGATTTCAAAATGTTTTGCAAAATGGTTTTTAAATCAACTTGAACAATGCTTAACAATTTTCAAAAATTGGTTTGTTTCGAAAAACGGTTAAATTTAATGTGAAAATGGATCAGTATATATACCTAATTTTTTGGTGTGTGAAATTTGATGTAGTAAAACAAAATTCGACCTTGTTATTTTCTAGCAAATTCTATTATTTATTTTTTATTATTTTTTGATTTATTTTTATAATCTTCCATTTAGAATTTTTATTGAATTATTACTAATTCAAATTTTTCAATTTAACTTTCGCGTTAATGAACTTTAATGGATTTTTTCAATTTCGTCGATTTTGTTATGTTTTCTTGTTGTATTTGTGTAGGTATCGTGCGAATCTTGGTGCATTTTGTTATTATTTTAATTTATTTTTATGTTTGTTAATTTATATTTAATTCTTTTATTTCTCAGATTTTACATGGTTTAATTGATGTTTCAGTGGGTTTATTTAAATTGCGTGTTATTTTTGCGTGTGTGTTTCTGATCCATTTAAACATTTTTCAAGGCCGTTTATGTTCTGGCCCAACACTACTGCTGGTTTCGGAAATTGGTATAATTGATTTATTTGCTTTTATCAAACTTTAAAATAATCGGAACTCGACACAAACAATTTTGATCACTGGCTTAAATTGTTTTTTTAATATAATGAGGTTTTTCCGATAATTTCGTGCTTAAATTTATTCGCCTCTATTCACAACCTTTCCTATAATCTAAGTTGTGATTTTAGGTTTTTTCCTCTCGTGTATCTTCTACGGTTATCACTAGTTCATTTATTATCTCTGACAGCTTTCGAGATGTACAATTTTTAAAGGGCTCCATTTCTTAACTTTTTCAGTGATCCATTTTCTTTATTTCAATCAGGCTATCAAAAAATGAAAATTTTATTTTGATTTTGCTTTTCTTTCTTCACTCTGTACTTATTAAATAAGAACGACCTTATAACATTGCATTGTATGATTTTCTCAATTCTTTGCCGTTTCCTTTTGATATTTCTTCATTTCTTCCCCTTGCTCTTGCTTCTCAAAATTCTGGAGCAAGATAAGCTTTATTTTATACATTTCTTCCACTTTAATTATTATTTGGCCATATAATTTAGGTATCCTCAACAGATTTAAGTCATAGAATGTTATATGGTAATATTGTGGGAAATTAAGGGCGATTGCGATAATTTACGTGCATATACTACAAAAGAGCGGGAAAATAACATATGAACACGCAAACATTACACGCAATAGCCATATAATAAAAATACGCACAAATTGACATAAATTATGAGCACAATAACTTATTATGAGAATTTTCAATTAGATAGAAATGCAATTTAAGGATATTTCAAGTGATTTATCACATTCCATCTCCTATGAGTAGAAGAAGAGCAAAGTGGAGAAAAATTATAAAATTCCAATTTAAAACTAAGAAATTCAGAAAATAATGATAAATTACTGAAAATTAGGGAAAATGTAAAAAAAATCATAGAAAAATGTAATTTTACGTAGAAATATTAAATTTTAAATGAAATATTTGTATGTATTCAAAAATCGGTAAAAAAGATTGATCCAAGTCATGTGATTGGAAGAAAACTACAGCAATCACATAAGGGGAAATTTGTTACTGAAATGACACTGACATAATAATTGATAAATTTTATAAAAAAATATGTTTTTTCACAAATTTATTTAATGCCGTGTGGTTATTTTTCTTTTTTTGTCAATAACTTAATGAGAGCTTTATTGAAAATTTATTTTCTAACTTCAGAAATAATAAATTATCAAATTTTGACGAGGTCAAGAAATTAATCAGCTTGCCAGAATTGGAACATTTGGTTTTGAGAGGTGATTTTATTAAAATTTATCGATTAATTTCTTCAATTGGTCAAAATGTTCCCTCCGTTTTTCTGAATAATTTTGTGCAGTATTTTTAATAAAAAAATAACATAAGATAAAGAAAAATAATCATTTTATTAAACAATATAATATTTACCGCATTTACTTGCGCATTTCATATAACATAGGTGGCCAATTGTGATTAAGTTGGAAATTGTAATATTTTTTTTTGATCCTTCCAAAAATATTGTTGGTTTTAATTTTGTAATTTCATTTGTCTGTTGTAACAAAGGTTTTTATGTTAAATCTTGGGCATTAATTTTTAAGGAATCGACCAGTATAAATGAGCACAACACGGACGGATATTATGAGTAAAATAGGAATGCCTGCTTATTATTATGTTATCAAAATGATTTAATAATAATTTGGAAAGTGTTATTTGTGAAGCGCTGTCAATAAGGTCATTGGATACAAAGATTAATGTGCAGAATGCTGTGAATATGAATGTTTTTAAATAGCTTAATTGTGTAAAACTGGAATAAAATTGGTTTAAAAAAGAATTTAAATTTTTAATATTATTTTAATTATTTTTAGTAAGCGATATAAATTTTAATTTTTAATATTAATTAAGGATTTTTATTTTAGCAATGAATTTATATTATTTAATAAGTTTTAAAATTGATGTAAAAATTGTTAAAAATTGATTAAAAAAAAATTTTTAATAATTATTTGGAACGTGTTATTTGTGAATCGCTGTCAATAAGGTCATTGGATACAAAGATTAATGTGCAGACTGCTGTGAATATGAATGTTTTTAAATAGCTTAATTGTGTAAAACTGGAATAAAATTGGTTTAAAAAAGAATTTAAATTTTTAATATTATTTTAATTATTTTTAGTAAGCGATATAAATTTTAATTTTTAATATTAATTACGGATTTTTATTTTAGCAATGAATTTATATTATTTAATAAGTTTTAAAATTGATGTAAAAATTGTTAAAAATTGATTAAAAAAAATTTTTTAATAATTATTTGGAACGTGTTATTTGTGAATCGCTTCCGATAAGGTTGTCATTAGATCCAAAAATTAATGTGCAAAGTGCTAAATCTACGAATGTTTGTAAAATTAGATAAGTAAAAATATTTTAGTTTGTGTTTTAAATTTTATTATTATTTTTATTATATTTTATTTAAAATAAAATATAATATTGCATTTTTGAATAACTTAAAAAAATCCCAAATTTATACTAAAAATTTTAATTTAAGTAGTGAATTAATTTTGAGTGAAATATTATTTTTTGGGGGCTCGCGCAAGCCCTAGGTTAAATTATTCTATTATTTGCGAGCCCCTTGTTCATTTTGGTATACTATTTTTTCAAAAAGAAAATATAATACTTTGAAATATAATACTTATGTAATGAATATAATATATAAAAATTTGAAACAACACTAAATTTAGAACATTAATATTTAAAATTATTACATTAAAGTATTATCAGAATTTGTTTTTAATAATTCTACAAACATTTTTACTCATTAAAATGAAAAGACAGTTAAATTTATTAAACTTATAAATGTATAAATCATACCTGATTGTGAAAGTGACCATGTCAAAATATATCGAAGAAAAGTGTGTTTAAATAGTGCTAAATTGAATTATTTTGATAATAATTTTATTTAAATGAGCATTGATTTATATGAAATGATACTTATTAAAAATTGGCATTAATTTATTTAACGGGCATTACTTATATTGAAAAATTAATGATACAGCAACAATGGCACAGTCACAACGCATAGCACATATCGAAAGCGAAAGTGAAGATGAGATAACCAATTTGAAAGAAAATCAAGTGTCAGCCGCAAGCAAGAAACGTTTGAAATTGGACTAACGCATAAAGCTTGGTAAAATCTAACAAAGTCATTATTTCAATACCAGATATTGATACAGATACTACAAAATACTACATCCCAGCCAATGAAACTGCTAAAATCACAAACAAATATGTCAACAGATATGAAAATGAAGATGCAGTACATTTGAAAGATTCGAAGCAGTTCAATACAGCATATGGCTTGTATCTCTACCAGAAAGCGACGAAGAATGGAGGAAAGGGACTTGTACCTGACTTTCATTTCTAAAGCACGACATTTCCAAGCACATTATCGGCATGGTGATCAGACTCAAATATTGTAAACCACCATCAGAAGCTAAAATTGTCGAGATCGGTACCAACTGAAAAACAGATAGACATACCAAAGCTAGAAAAGCTTTGTTGAAACAATAATTTTTTATTACTGATCGTTGTTGAGTAATTTAAATTTCATTTTTATATTTAAAAATGTTAAATTTTTTTTCTTTAGTCTTCAAATTAAATAACTAATGTACTTTTCTTAAAAATTAATATTGATCCTAAATAAAATTAATGCTCATTCGATATATTTTTAATGCTCAATTAAATACAAGCCTTTTATAATTAAGGAGAATTTGAATTTTCTTGGATTCGTTTTTCACTGGTTTAATTATTTTCTATTGTTATTTATTTCACAATGAGTCAAAGAGCTTTATGAACCTGCTGATAATTGCAAATCCTGCCGCAAAAAAATAGTTTTTTTAAAAGCCTGTTTCCTGGAAATGTAGCTATTTTCGAAATTATTGCGATTTGGTATTACAAAATCAACCCTCAGTAACTCAGTAGAGGAATTTTGTTGAAGTTTTTGTTGTCAGCAGGTTTCTTCTTAGTTCCATTGACAAATTTCACACTCCCCTAGTTCTGGCAGGGACTGTCCATAAATGACGTCACGTGATTTTGGCCGATTTTTACCCCTTTACTCCTATTCGTTACAAAAGTCGAACTCCCCATTAAATATGACGTCACAAATCTTTGCTCCCACTAAAAAGCCGTATTTCATATTTGAAAATGAGCATGTTTCAAATCACTTTATTGAAATTTTAGTATGTATTTAGTGTAATGCTGCACTAATATCGTATGATAAAACATGTATTAAAAGGAGGCCCTGGAAAGCTAAAATTAGTATAAAATGATGTTGAAAAAATACAAAATTTAAGAGTGACGTGACAGTGCTTAAATGCTTCTCTCCCCACATGATTTATGGACGGCCCCTTACCAAACTGTCAATTTCTATTTTAAATTAGCAAGTTAATATAGGAACTTTACCTATCAGTTATCACTGGTGATTTTCTGTCTTTCCCGGGTTTGCGTTTTAGGGAATCAGTTCAATTTCTAACCTTAATCCACTTAAAAATCACATACATGTCGATTTTGATTCCATATTGATAAAAAAGGACATGTTTTCCTTTATTAGTAGGATCGCTAGAATTTTTATTTATTAATAAATTTGTATTTTACATAATTATTTTCTCATTCGGAACCCATTGTCAATGTTAAGTTATTACTTTTGGATTAAGTTTGTAATAATTTATGACATATCTTAAGCACCGTTTTAATTTTTGAAAAATTTACACTGCCTTTTATGCAACCTCAACCGCAGATAATAACCTTGGTATATTTTGAATGTTTAGTTGTTTAAAACAACTTAAAACAATATAAATCTTTCTTCCAGTCATCAATCATCGTATAAAAATAAATGGGAAAATAAATAGAAAATAATCGATTAATGGTAAAGAAGAAAAAATAAAATTTTATTGGATATGAAAGTTATAATTATTTTAGAAAATCCAATTGAAGAAAACGAAGAATACAGAATCGCATCATTGAGATGCATTCCACATTTAAAAAGACTCGATAAAGCGGAATATGAAGAGGAGGAAAAAGAACAATTGAAAACTGAACTAGTTCCAGAGAATGAAAAAGAACTAAAGTTGTAATTGGTTGTTTAATATGATAAATAAAGAAAATGATTTATTTAATTGTTTTGACAAACAAAATATTTTGTGATAACTATTCGCTTTTTTTTATCTATTTTACAATTTGTTTATTATTAAATATCAACGAAAGTTTTCATTTTTTTATTTAGATAATATAAAGACAATAACAGAATTATTAAAATGTTGGTTTAATGAAAATAAATGAAATACTTAACAAAAATCGATAAAAAGTGAATTATAAAAAAAATTAGTTTCTGTTGTTATTTAATTATATTTTTGTTTGTAGAACTAGAGCATATTTTTATATTTTGTGAAAGTTATTCTATTTTTATTTTGAATGAAAGATCAGATTAAAAACTAATTTCAAGTGACACTTAAAATTTATTTTAAAGCTTCAAAGAAGTGACGAACTTTATTCTTAGGACTACAACAACATATAATTACTTTTTCTGTACCCACGGAAAATTCAGAAAGTAGCAACAATAAAATATCAGATTTGCATTTTAAACTGAAAAAAATAAGTTTCATAAAAAAATGTTTTCTATTCAAATGTGATTACAACAAAACTTATTTACAAAACTTACTAAGATTGACCTTACTTTGCTGGTCAATCTTGATAAAATGATAAACCTCTATACAGTTTGATTTACAATATATTAATTATTCAATATTTGTAAAATCATGTTTAGGATCCATCCGCGGTCTGGCAGTCTGTTGATTCTTCAAATAATTGTGATTAATAACTTTGGAAGGTTCCGCTATCATCCGTAAATGATCTCAACTTCCTTAATGGTTGAGGAATTCATACATCTGATTCTACTGATTTCCATGTTACATTACTTCTGTTTTTATTTCAATGTTCAAAACCAAATAAGACATTCCAGTATATTAAACCTTATTGTACATTAGAAGTTCCACAGACAATTGAAATTATGAATTCTAAAGTAACTTTTCAAAGAAAGTTCAAAACGAATTTTCACCGTATTCGTGATTCTGATGATTCTATAGATTTGACAAACTTCATCAATTATTGGTTGCTTTGTCACAATCAAAATGAATAATTTTTAAAATAGTCGAAAAATAATTGTTATATAAAGTTATAAATTGTTAGAGTAATATTTTTTTCATAATTGAGAAATCTATCCTTCTTTATTCATCCCTATTAATCGACAGTTCAAATTATCTCATCATAAACTAAGTAAAAACCCCCAAGTTATTTTAAGTGTAATCATTTTAATGATAAAATATAGGTGAAATTATTAAAATTTAAAAATTTAAAAAGCCATTGAAAATTTTTATTATGTTATTGATACTTTGAATGGATTTTATTTTTAAATAAATTGTTTTGAATGAAATATATGACACTTACATTATCAAGTTATGAGAATTCTATGAAATTTGTGATAAATTTTACAATAAATTCTAAAGTGAATTGAATATGTTATCTAAAATTAAAATAAATTTCGATAATTTAATATTTTTCTACTTTTTAAATTTGTAAAATCGATTTATTTTCACAATCAATTTTAATTATTAAAATCAAAGCAATGTTGAAAATTAATAAAATATAAACATTTTTATCTATGGTGTTTGCACATTTGTTTTAAAACTAATAGTCTGTTGATAAAAGCTGCACGATAAATTTAAAACTGTAAAATTAAATTTTTATTTTTCAAAGGTTTTGAAAGAATAACGTTAAAGCTTAAACTTAGATGAGTACGAATAAAGATTTTAATCGCCCAAAAGGTGCTATGTCTGCATATGCGTGTTTTGTTCAGGTTATTAGAGAAAAATATAAAAATAAGCATCCAGATGAAGCTGTAGTTTTCAGTGAATTCTCCAAAAAATGTGCAGAAAAATGGCGAGTAAATAATTTTGTACTTATTTTTTAAATAAATTTTTATTATAATTTAAAATAAAATTTTACAAATATATAGCAATTAGGTCCTAAAGAGAAAAAGCAATTTGAAGATATGGCGGCTGTTGATAAAGCTAGATATATTAAAGAAATGAATGAATATGTCCCACCTGGTGGCGTTAAGCCAAATAAACGTAAGCAACCCCGAGATCCAGCCCAGCCGAAACGCGGGTTATCGGCTTTTTTTCTCTACAGTCAAGAATTCAGAGGTCAAATTAAAGACGAACACCCAGATTGGAGAGTTGGTGATATTGCCAAAGAATTAGGCAAACGATGGGAGACCTGCGCAGACAAGGGCAAATATGAAGAATTAGCACGGAGAGAAAAGGAAAGATTTGAGAGAGAAATGGATGAATATAAAAGTGGTACATTTGTTCCATATTGTAAAAAAGATAAAATTATGAGAGACGGTAATGAAACTATAGGAGATTAATTTATGTGTTGTTGATTCGGCAATTTGAAGTATTTGTAAAGATTTAACCCGAATTTTATGATAGTTTGTTATTTTGCATTTCGAATGTTGTCTGGTATGATTGTAGCGAAAATATCGCTTGCGATTGATTGCGATTGTGTAGATAATCGACTATTTGTTTTTTGAATAAAAATAATTGTTTTTACATTTGTCATTAATTAATTAAATTACAAATTTGTTATTAATTGAGTTATTAATTGAAGAGTTCAAAATTTTGATCATTTTTAATTGGCTTATTAAAATGATTGCTTCATATTAATATGCATTTTATTTTTGTCAATTTTAAATTGTTGCTAACATATTAAATATAAATCTTGAAATAAAATTATTTAATATCGTTAAAATGGAAACTTACTGTGTTATAAATATTATAAATAATCAATTTTTATTTCTTTTGACAAAGAATAATTGGTAATTTACTTAAATTTTAATTTATTTATTAGTCAAAAGTTGGTTGATACATTTTTAAGTTAATTCCAGGTTTAATCCATTTGTTGTTGACCACCTAATTGATCAAGAGTTAGTTAGTTTCATTCAAATGGAACTTTCGTCATTCTGTTTTCAATGATTATCGGTTAATGCATAGAATATATGGGGAAATGGTGAAACAATAAATAAACTACAAATAATTGTTGGAAACGAGCCAGGTAGTGGAAGTTATTATAAATTCTCAACAGATCATTAGTAATTTGCGCCAGACCTGTGTTAAAAACGTTTACTACCAGTAGAATATATGAAAGCTAGCGCCGTCTCGCAAGTAATTAATTACTTTTATACACGCCACATATTTATAAAATGCATAGATTCAGGTGATTTAGGTTCTAAATGCCAGTTGAATGAATAAGTGAGACAAAGATTCGGCCAAGTTATGGAATGTCAATATCAAAATTAATGAACATGGAGTGATGGAAAGCAGTCAAGTAGGACGCTAAATTCTATGAATAAATAGACAACAAAGATTTTTTTTTGGTTTGATGTAGAGTCATGGACTGAAATGGAATTAATTCGAGAACATTCCAGAGGCGCTGATGACTTTGATATTTTAGTATAAAGTTTCCCACAAAGTCTAGGACGAAATTAATGAGACTGTATAAGGTGGTTGGGGCCTCATATCAGTGAGATTAAGGAAGTGTTTCCTGTAATGGCGCTAATTAAATAAAATGAAGCAAAAGTGAGACCTGTCTTGTATTGTCGAAAAATCAACGAATGTATCAAGCTAAAATAAGCAGGCGGATGCTTGTCAGAAAAATTGAGGAAATGGTGGAGAATGGGTGAGGGTATTGTTATCGTTTTTTTAATAATCACCATATCTATAAGCACAAAAGACCCATCTTTCTAGGCGCCCCATTGGTTCATTTCAAGTAGAAAAAGTTTGGATTTAGTCATTACGCTGAGTCGAAAATCATGATATCGGTTTTAAAACATATTCTGTCATAAAATTTAGGTACCATAAAAACACATACATTATATTTGAAAATATGTCTGGTGTCGGTGGAATTTATGGTCAAACACCTGCGAAAGTTTGAATTAAAGGTGACAGATCCTGCTCTTATTAACGATTTTCGAGTTCTTGAATTAAATGTGTTAAAAACATTGAAAACTTTTATAGAGCCGAAATAATTAAATAAATGATATTCAGGTGAGTATCATCAAGCCTCAACTGTTTTCAATGGCTGGACAAATGATCATGAATGTTCATGTAGCACGATGACTGAGACTGGGTTGTTAATTCATAAAACTTTTCGTGATAGAGGATGGGATCAATGACAGCAAATGTAATGAGAGAGATTGCAGATAAAGTACAGAAACAAGATTCAGTGGGATGATACTGGAACCAAAAGGTAACTGATTCATGAATTGTTTGGCGTGATGCAAACCATCTTGTCGAATCCGAGGCGGAATTGATTGAAATTAAGATAGCCATCTGTTAAAAATTGAAGACTGTTGTATTTAAGAAATATTCAGCTCAAGTGTTTAGGTGGTTGAAGTTGATGCTCAACATTGATTCCAGACAAAAAGTTAAGATTTTACAGTTAGAAGGATAGATCCACCTGTGATAAAATCCTTAGTCAAATGTGTAAATTATTCAATTCATCGCATATTAAATAAATGAAGAGAAACTTGAATACATGAAAAGTTTGACAGAGTCTTGGAGTGGATGCATCGCATTAAAGAAAATTTAAAAAATGTGGTGAAAATAGATATGGAGTGTTCAATATAACGACAAAAATAATTATAACAAAGGAAATTATTGAGATAATTCAAATTTTTTCAAAAAGCGTTTCTGAAACCATTGATACTAAATCTGAAGTAGTCAGTGAAGAAACATAAATAATTTTTGAATCTGCAATTCCATCGACTTCAAGACATAATAAAAACTGTTAATGAACGAAAAATAAAATTTCAAGAAATCAACTGGGTTTCCTATTTATTTTTTGTCTTTTTAAAATTAAATTTATTGTAAAAAGTAAAATTGTTGGCGTCAATTTATTTGCAACTCCCCTTCCACCATGTCAATATTTGTCAAACTTCTTCAAACCCCCTCCATTATTTTGTTGAAATAATTTATGGACGTCCCCTTAAGCATAACATTCTAAGACAATAACTATGCACAATTTAGGATAGTAACTGTATAACTGGAAAAGAACTAGTTACTTAATTGGAAAACTATTCCTTAACATGACTAAAACCAACTAAAAACCATTTTAAAACCGGATTAATTATTTAGGAAGCTTAGATATGAAACTAGAGATCATGAAGAGTATATGTATAACAACACATAACATAAGGGCCTTTAGGGTTACCCATCATACAGTTCAAACCTAATACTAAAAGTTTTTCAATCGTCAAATTCTTGAAGAAAGAACTGGAGGACATATATTGACAATAATCATGTTCTATAGTCAAACAAATAAATGACTTGAAGAATTATTCATGTATTTTCCACAATAAGAAATATCCCAAACTTGCAACTCGCTGGTAAATATAAATATATATAATTGCTGAAAATGATTCCAATAATATTATGTTGAAATATGACTTCTCTGGTTCTTTTCCGTATAACTTAGTCTTATCAGTTAGTAATAGAATTAAAAATCTTTGACTGAATTAAGTCAACGCAAATTATTTTAAAAATTCATATTGTAAAATTTACAATATGAATTTTTAAAATAATTTACAATATAAATGAACAAAATTTAAATCTAAAAATTATTTTTATTAATCTTAAAATTAGTTTTTTTGCTTTTGAGCTTGTGAAGTTCCAGAAAAAATAAAATTATTTGCATATTAAATAAATAAAATTATTTTGTTCTATTTATATTGCTGCATAAGGCTAAGGGAAAAAACTTCTCCATAAATACGGATAAATTTGAACTAATTTCTAATGCAAATTAATTTCAATTTATATAGAACAATGTAAGAGACTGGAGGTTTTTATCATTTGTTGCTTCTGAGCTAGAAAGTAAAGAAATTGGACCTAAACCTGAAGTTTTTAGAATTGAATCCCATTTGAAAATGAAGATAAAAATATTCTTACTGAAAATCTGTAAAAGTGATTGATTGTGGAAATGTGGGGAATGTTTTTAAAATCTGGCAACCCTGTTTATGTTCGATTTGAAAGAGGTTTTTGTCAGTTCGCCAATGAAATTGTTTAAGTAAAATTCAAATATTATCATTTTTATAATAAATAAATTCTGAAACAGTTTCCAATAACACCTAATTATCCTTAACCTTCACTCTGTAAATTTGGGTCAAAAAGACCCGAAATTTAACACAAATTATGTTTTTTTATTTCAATTATTTAAGTTTAATTATCTTTTGTATGAGTTTTTATTATTGCGCTATTATAATTAGTATAAATTTAAATTAAAATTTTATTCGTTTTCCTTACAAAATATATCAAACTGTATATGAAGTCCGATTGTCTCCTATGAACACAGGCTGAAAATTTCATTGCAGAGTGAAGGTTAATAGCTGGTGATAAAAGAACCGATTAACATTTATTTCGAAATATTTTCTCTAATACATTCTCTGGTATTAATTAAAAAAATTCAATCATATATTAACCAATTAACCGATCAACAATAGTTTAAAAGTTGCCAATTAAAATAGACTTGATAAAATGCAAATTGAAAACTTGCATCAAAGAATACCGCTTAGTAGCGGCGGCTGGATACAAAGTTTCACTTAAGTGCTTAGCTTGTTTCGAGTAGTCGGTTGCTTTTCAGAGGCAATTAAATAAAATAATTAAAAAAGTGAAATAATAAACGAATGACTTATTTTTAATGCAAAAAACTATGATCAATTAATCACGAAATAATATTTATTATCAAAGTTTTGATGTATAAATTATAGGAATTTAATAGACATATAGAGAAAAAAACAAGTTAAAATAGTACATTATCATTTTAGCCATATAAATAAAGTAACCAGACGTCCTGGATTTGAGTTATTTTACCAAACGTTTTATCGATGGGTTATCTAATAAAGAATTTTTGTTTCCCTGAATTGTAATAAATACCGTCATACAGTAGACTAATTAACTTGTCCCAAATGATGCATCGTCTCATATCCAATCGATTGGACTGGTCATTTGGAAGTAACATTTCAATTTTTTGATTTATAAATTGTAGTTTATAGAATACTTCATCCAACGCTGAACCATTCACAGTGTCTTCCGTCAGAGCATCATAATAAAAATTGCATTCACATTTATTTTAACTTTTCTAAGACGTATTTTTAAAATTTTCTGTCATCTAGATCATAGGTTCCAAAACTTTTCTGGATCACACTCCTTTACAATAAATAAAAGTTTTAACACTTGTTCACTCATAATAATTAGTATACTATGTCATATCTCCGTAAATACACCATTCAAGGTCATATTACAAAATAGGTTAAAGATTTATTAAGAAAAAGTAAAAACTCATATTTAATAGGTCAAAGTCATATTGCAAAATCACCACTTTGAATTTTTATCTTGCAAAATTTGGTAAAGTTTATTTATGAATTTGTAATATAAATTTTGGATTTGGATGTTTTTGTTACTGATTTTTCTACGATTGATTTAAATTCTTTTGGAACTATTTTCTTTGGATATTTTGTGATCTTTAATAAATATATTTGAAATTTAATCTCAATTGGAACTATTATTCAATTTGTAAATTTTTAAAATTATGGAAAAAGTGGTTAATTTATGGAATTTACGAGTTTTTATGGTTTGTTTTTATCAAATAATTGTTTTTGCTGTTGTTATTTTATGAATTGGATTTTTAATGTTTTGCATTACCGAATAAATTTTATGAAATTTGTTAAAGCTTGTATATGAATTTGTAATTATGAATGTTTCATGCTTATTTTTGATGTTTTTCTTTATGATTTTTCTACGATTGATTTAAATTCTTTTGGAACAATTTTCTTTGGATATTTTGTGATCTTTAATAAATTTATTTGGAATTTTACTTTCAATTTATTTTGGAACAAAGATTCAATTGAAAAACGTCTGGTATTGATTTGAGTACTACCTATTCATTTGTCAGTGTATTTCAACATGGAAAAGGTGAAACCATGGCTAATAATCAAGAAAACCGCAGAACACCCAATTATGTTACATATACAGATACAGAAAGATTGATTGAGTATACCGCAAAAGACTAAGATACGATTAATCCCAACTATACGATTTTCAATCCCAAACGAAAAATACAATTAACATAACAGAAAAATTCCGCCTGCTAGAGCACAGTACAAAAGTTATCTTTGACGGCTGTCTAGTGGTAATGTCTTGTTGTGCGTGTATTTGACAGGGATTCTGTAGTAAATGCTTCCATGAGTTTTATCTTGTCACCTAGCAACAAGAAAAATATTTTCTTACCATTATGCTTCATAAAATATTTCATTTTCACGAATTACGAGACATCCCGATATCCCATTTTTGAGTGCAATTTCAGCGATATTTTTTATAGATTTGCTAGAAAACTTTATAAAATACACTGAAAAATACTTGTTGAGGATTTTAAATACAAAAAGCTTTTATAAAAGTTGGAAATTGAAAAAATGAGAAACACAAAATAAAAGGATATCGATTTTTGATAAAAATTTGTATATAAAATCTGGTGTCATTTTATCACAAACCCGTTACTGCTACTCATCGAAATCATCGTTATTGATGGAACTTGACTGATCGAAAAAAAGTCGTCTGCTATCAATCATCGACGAAAGAAAACAATTTATATCATTCAAAGGTTTGTTCTTGTTTCTCTTGGTAGATATATCGATATCTCTAGAAGTGATTTCCGAACCTGAGAGTAATATACTAATTATGAAAAACAATCAAAATTTGTTGAACTTCTATTAGCCAATTTTGATTTTAATTCACTCATTAAATCTATAAAATCAATAAAACTAAAAAAACAAAAATCGGTTTGCTCCTACTTCCCGTTGAAACTTCACTACTGGAACCTAAAAATAAAAATAATTAAAAGGAAATTTTGAATTTTAGTGAGATATTTTTGTAAATATTGATTTAATGCGCATTAACATTTTACACTTCAACTATTCACTGCATGTATATTTAGTTCTCATATGTATAAAAACCTATATTTGAGATGCTACGATTTGTATTACTGGAACTATTAATTTTTAGGAGATTATGTCGAGTTTTAAATTTGAGGATATATAAACGTTTTATTACATTCCACTTTTCTATGAGAAAAAATTTAAATTATAATTTATTCAATAAAATTCCAATTGGTAACTTTGGAAAATGATTACAGGAAATAATATGAATGTAGAAAAACATCGAAATGTATGTGGCATTAGACACATTACATGTAAATTGATAAACGAGATCAGAAAACAATCCAACCGGAGTTTTTGAGTTATTAATAAACATATTGCGTGCCTTACACGAATTAGAGAAAATCTTATACTCTAAATTTCCCATCTGTTTACTTAACTTCATTTTATAATTTGTAAAATCTTCAGAGTACGGCAATACTAACACATATTTAGGCTCAATTTTTTTATATCCATTTTTACTATTATTTAGATCAACACTCAATTCACACTCATTTGACAAATTAAACTCAGACTTTCCAAACATGGATCCTTAGGATTTCACCTGAATACATTATAATTTACGTTGCTCCTCCATGATGCTCTCCTTCTAATGGAAAGGTGAAATGAAAAAAATCTTCTGAAATACAATCAAATTGTGTATTTTTATAATTAAATATGCCCATAATAAATGATTGCCTCCTTTAATTTATGTTCCCAAATTAGCATTTTTATTATAGAATTGTTGTGCATGTGTTTTATTTTTCTCACAAATCATTTTCAGATTTAAATTCAAATATTAGTGCCAATAGATTTTGTCCAGGTTCCAAGTAAGTTTATATAAGTTATTTTTTATAGTAGACTTTTTAATTGTGGTGAAACTGTTGGGAATTTATGAAAGTTGTTCTAAATGATAGAAAAATTGTGTATGAAACTCGGTTAAATAATAAATAATATAAATATGTTAAAAATTAATAAAATTACTTTTATTATTATAAATTTTTACGAATGTGACTACAGGAGGTGGTGGTGGAGGTGGTGCTGCTGCTGGAGGCGGAGGCGGTGGAGGTGGAGGTGTTACTATATAAGGAGAAGGAGGTTCAGACGGACATTTTGATGCGAGAATTGAAAATTCTTTAGGTGGCTTAGCCATTGAAGGTGTATGATTAGAAGACATTTTTTTTGCAGAAGATTTTCTTACAGTTTGTTTCGGTTCTTCTTTTCCTTTCAATTTTAGCTAGTCATTTAAATTTCAAATTAATAATAGAAATTTTTAAACTTAACAAAATAATGATTTAACCATAATTTATAATATTTATATTTTTTAAATAAGATGCATAAAGTTTACAAATAAAACAATAAGAATAATTGAGATTTACAAATAGTTAAACAAAATATTTCGGCAAATTTATAATAAAAATATGGTCAATATTGTATGTAGGAAATCAATTAATACAAAAAGAAAACATGAATTTATATATTCTACAATAATTGAACGACATATTCCATTGAAATATGTTCCATTTTAGAGATTGATTTGTATTCCCAATCAAAATGCTGGAACGAATGATGTTACGTATGAAATGAATCCAATAAGAATGAATGAAAATATGTTCCGACAATGAGACAGTTGAGAAATTTCAGAATTACAGCCAATAAGATATATCATATAAGAATCAATAAAACTTAATCTTTTTCGACATAGTGAGAAGCCAAATTCGACATAATACTAGAATTGTTTTAAATGCTTGGTTTAATTCTTTTGAGTAAAAATTTAAGAGTGGAAAATTTTTTTAAAAAAATGTTCTTGGTAATTTAGAACAAAAATGTTATTTAATTTAATAATGCATTTGTAATTTAATTATTAAATTAATATATGTATTTACGACACTAGATTATCTTATAACAATTTAAAAGTAAATTTTTAAAAAATCTCATTAATTTAACCCTTCAATCCTGACTTTATTTTTTATTAAAAAATATTTTATTCAGAGCCTTAAACGATGATGAAAATTTTTTTTTTATTTTTAAGACTTTATTTTTTAAGTCAAATAGAGTAGAATTGTTGCGTATATTTGTTTGTTGATGTTGTTCTTTTTGCTTCAAATTTATTTTGATATAGTAATTCAAGAATTTAATTTAAGAATTGAATTTTTAAAATATATACGATTTAATTTGTGAAAAATATACATTTGCATCTTTTTAAAATTTTGAGTATTCTTATAATTAAAATTACAATGTTTTTGGGTATTTAGATATTTTTATACATATTAATTGAAACAAAAATGATTTGGCACAATGGAAATGCAGCTCTGAATATATATTTGCATTATTATCATTTTTTTGTTTTTATTTATCAGTAAATTAATTTCAATAATTATTATTATTTAAAATATAAAAATATTATAAAAAATAAAGTGTATTATTAATTATTAATTGTTTAATAAATGTATAAATTAGAATTTGATGTTTATTTATGAGCAAAAGTTAAAATATAATATACAGATTGTTGTCATAAATACAATACAATAAATATACTTTTAAAATTATTAAAATATAAAAAGCATAAACTATCCAAAAGTTAGATGTTTTCAAATATTTGTAGTGAAAACAAATTTCGAAATTTTAAAATAATTTTCAAATAATTTTACTTATTTTTAAATAATTTTAAAAAGTATTTTAAATTGTTTTAAAATATTTTTCAATGGGTTTAAAATATTTTTAAGTACAATTTAAAAATTTAAAGTTATTTTTAAATGCTTTAAATAAATTTTTAAATATTTTTAATTTATTTAAAAATATTTATACTTTCGTCATTTAATATCAAATCACAAAAGCTTCGAAAATAGGTACTGTTGGGCTAGAACACAGACGGCCTTATAAAATGTTTAAATGAATCGGTAACACACATGCAAACATAACATGCAGATTTAAACTCAAACTTATTAAAACACCAATTAACCCAACTAAAATGCGAGAAAGAGAACAATTAAATATAAAATTATAAAACACAAAAATAAATTAAAATAATAACAAAGTGAAACAAGATCCGCTCGAAATAAACATAAACATAATATGAAAACCTAACAATTTTACCGAAATTTGACAGTTTATCAAAAAATGCGAAATTTCATTAAAAATGGAATAAAAATCAAAGAATTTGAATTTGAAATAATTCAATTAAAAATTCAAAAGAAAAATTGTCAAATTAAATTACTAAATAATAAAATTAAGAATAGAATATTCTAGAAAATCACAAGGTCAAATTTTGTTTTACGAAATCAAAAAGAACACGCAAGGTTAGGGTCTTACAATAGGTATATATACCGATTCATTTTTACACAATTTTAATCAGTTAAATCGATTTTAACGTGAATAATCTGTTCTAATCTGAATAAATTTTCGTCTAACCAGTGAAATAAAAAAACTACGATGTGAGTGAGAGAATGTTCGAAACTCTCTCCACGTCGCATCCTCGCAACCTCAATCGAGCTCTACTTGGATGTCGGCGTGGGGAGAGGATGTTAATGTATTATGTTCGAAATTTAATGAAATCCAATGTATTATATGAAAAAATATATATTTATTTAAATGAACTGAATTTTTCCGTCGAAGCTTTAATTTTTTCAGGCCCACAGCCGAAACATACTACAAGTCATTAAAATCAAATACACAATCGAAATCGTGTAAGTGCGTGTATTATCGCCAATGATTCGTGCCCGTGAAGGCTCCGGCGTGAGAACGCAGGAGTTGAAACGTCAATATCATTTCGTATAGGGGAAAAGGGCGAGGGGGAAATAGTCTTTTGGCTGTTTCTTCGTCGCTCATTTCTCATAAACTCGACCTAAACTTATTTTTCACATACTGCTAAAATTCAAACATCGAGTAGTCCAGTGGTCACTCATTAACTATAATATAAACACAAACGCACCTAGGATCAATTAAAGGAAGGTACGAGGTTTTTCTCCGATAATAAAATCGTTGCTATGATCAAGTATAACAAGTTAGTAAAAATGATAAGAATCTTGTTAATGAAATTAAAATGATATACTAAACCTAGAAAAAGAGGTATTAAGAGTACTGAGGAACTTGTTAACGCTATAAAGAACTTTGTTAAAAATACCGAGAAAGTTATTAATGAAACGAAAGTGACGTACTCAAAATATAAGGAAGTTTTTTAACTGCGTAAATAAATTCGATCAGGATATATAGGTGTCTAGCAAGGTTAAAATCTCAAATTATAATAACCAAACGATGAGGTTTCTAAAAATTAGTAGCTAGATAAATTAAACCTCGAGATGCTCTGATAAAAAATGGAAACAGGCTTTTAAAAAATTTACTATGGTCGTTAAACGAGTTTATTGATTAAACGGAATAATCAAATTATAGGAGGGGCGCCAAGCTAAAACTTAAGATCAATACTATTTATAGAATAAAATTGCAACGGTCTATATGAGAATAATAATCGGGTAAATTAGAGTGATAAAATAATTCCCCCAAAAATTATTGAATCCCAAATTACCGTCTTCTAGACGAACTAATTCCATAAAATATAAAGATGATCAAAGGAAGACGCCAAGTCATATAAACTAATTCATAAAATAAATAGTTAAAAAATCCCACATTAAATTAAATCAGTTTAAAATAATGGTACAACAAAAATAAACGCAAAGTTATATTGTATCAATCACCCGAACTAATTCCAAATAAATTGATTAAATAAATAGTTCAAGAATTTCACATCAAAGCAAATCAATTCTAGAACAATAATACAGCAAATAAATTACATATAACGATAGAACATATTCTTGATCATAATAGCCTGGATCGGAGACAGTACGTAGGAGATATTTACACAAACTGTCCAACTTCGATGACGTCCATTTCCGAATTTAACTCGATACCCTGCATCTAATCAACCACTGGAAGGCCCAGACTCCAATATTATCACCTAATAATAAATGAAATAGCTATATGAGACACAATAAATAACTTACCACGTAGATAGAAAAAGTTAAGACCACTGAATTTGAAGAAATTATCGACGATCGAATTTTCTTATCAATAGCCATTTGTCGTGATTTAATGAAAAAATCCAACGTCATAAATACGACCAATAGGGAGAGAAAGCACGTGACATTTAATGAAATGTCATGATAAACTGGTTAACAAAATCGATAGGCAGTGCATTCTCCTGTCACGACATAGAAAGCAATGAACCAACGGCTATCGAGAGAGTGTGCACGAGTCACAAACTCCAGCATTAGTGGACACACATTTCCGTATAAAAGAAATGGTTCGACGAAGAGTTGATTATTTGCAGTCGATAAATAAAATGTCTCGAAAAATAGAACAGGTCTCTCAAAAGCGTCAGAAGTACGATGAACCCGACATCGCGGGCACCAGTGGATTCTCTCAACAGGGTAAATTTTAAACTTAGTTAATCCACCTTTGATATTTTTTCGGAGTCCTAGGGTAAATACGAACCACACCATGAATCATTCCTGAATACCGATACGGATGGACGCGCCCACAGATTTGCAACAATTTATCGCTAAGTCTAATGCATATGCTGTTTACATTTAATACAGATATTCCTTTCTAATACTTATTCATTTTATGCCTAAACAAATCACTGCTAGAGAAGGAAAACACATGGTGGACTCACCAACCGACCAGTTACTAAAACCCAATTGTGATCACGATCTCCATAGATAAACACCCTAAACTGAGTTCACAATTCGTTGGTGGAGGTCAAGAGTTTTTTCGAGCGAATCCTCGATGAGGTTAATAAGTGGATATCTAGAATTGAGATTCGATGTTTCGCTAATTTTTCCATTTTCTTTCTTGATGCCTATCATGATGTGAGGAGACTATCAAAGTAACTTATTAGTACATTTTAAATGCCTTTGTTAAAACGGCGGCACGAGTAATAAAAATTTATTAACTACTAATAATAGCAGTATGTTGTTTTGATAAATTAATGGGTTTTCAGTCTAACTATCTATATAATCGTATAAATTTAATTTAAAAAGCCCATTATCTATTTATTAGTGGTAATTATAAAATATGTTAATTTCGATGAATGGATAAAAGGGAGTCCCAATACCTACATGATAATAAGGACAACATTTAATTCAAATATTTAATAAGCATGGTTTTGATAAATCATAACGTCAAGTAAAGACCCTGCATAGGGATGTGAGTATCGGTTCGACTTGAATGGTTATTAGGTTAATACAAATGAATGATCTTCGCTTAAAATATCGGTATGAGATGATGAATATCGTTTCAAATAATTTAATAGTCAACAGAAATACAACGAAATTTAATAACTAAACCAAATAATCATTAAATAAGTAGCAACTAGGAATAGGGCAAACTCTGACGAGTAAAGGACTTTAATTAAAGGTATTTAGATCAACATATGGACGTCGATTTCATGTTTTGTAACCATTAGTAGTTATAAGTAAATTCAGCATCAACGACTAAACAACCTTGATTAAAATGTATAATATTATTTCGGACTTAAATATTTGAAACTATGTTGTCGACAAAAATCTGGGCCACTACCAACGAGTTGTGAGAATTTCGAAACCTTCTATGTGAATGAACCCATAGATTTAAACCCCTGACGCAGGACGCCGCATAAATCACATTAACTGTCCAGATCCGAAGTTCTTCAACCCAAAAATAAATAATTCAGCTGTTATAATTTCGAAAAATGATAAATCTATTGCTTCTAGAATACTCGTGGATCGACGCATCCAGAGTCATAGCTCGGTTCCCGCCCACTCGGCTGCCCGATGCAGGCAGGCGATGTGGGACGCGGGATTTTCCATATCTCCAGTCCGCGAAACCCGAGGTGGCACACAAGGCGACTCCGACGAAGTGGATCTCCCGTATGTCGCAATTAAAAGGGAGCCCGGAAGAAATCCGGCGAGAGAAATGCGAGGGCAGGCAGAGTATCTTCTGGCACGCCTCGAACGACACCAAGCCGAAACAAATCGGCAACTAGAGCAGGCGAAACAATATCTCCAAAGGGTCAACGAGGATATTGCGGCGGGCAGGATACCCAGTACTGACGGGTATGCCCCGCAATATAATGTCTCATAAGAATTGGATGACCCCAGGCTCCAGAGGCGAATGTCTGAAATGCGCGTGGTAGTCCCACGACACATCTTGCCGAAGGAGATGAGGAAGGAAAACGAAATCACTGAACCCCGAAATTGGCTTATCGAGACACGATAGTTCCGACAACACTCAAAGACAGACCCAACCGGCACCGGCCAGGAAAAGCTGAGAGCGCAAAACGTCGGCGGCTCAAGGAGGCGAATGTGATTTAATTCATAAACATAAATTTTTCTTTCAATAAATGATATCATTGATAGTTCGCAGTGTTAACTAACCCAACTCAATTGACAGATTCGAAGTGTAAACCTGGGAAATCACAATAACGAAAAATTACTTTTAGTAAGGGACCCAAATAAATTAAATTCGAGCACAGGCCTTCTACCGACAGCTCGTTGAACCCATGTATCGTCCGGTCAATTACAGCATTAGCAATAGCGCTCACTTTTTGCGGACGATCCACCCACTCGAACACAGTTCCAACGTTGCTTAGCAACGGGTGCCGAGTGGTAAGTAAAAGGTTATTTGTATGGGGTTGTCTGGGTAACAGCCATAAAGTTTTCAGAATATCAACACCCACCAACCCACCAGTACTTTTCCAGGAAACGGGCTTTAGAAACAACTAAATTTTTTGGAGCAGGATTTTCACAGATTCAATTTCCTTATCTTAACATTTTGCAATTATCAGCAGGTTCATATCATAAAAACCAATCCAACAAAATTCAAATTATCCTTAGTTACATATTTAAAATAAAATATAACAAAAATAATATTAAAAATCAAAATTTTTAAACACAAACTGCATAATTTTTACCTATCGCAATTTTACCTAGTAAAACAAAGTTTGTCTAAACATTAAAATTTATAAGAATATAAAAACCACAAAGAGATCGAAAATCAAACATGAAGTTTAATACGATACAGACTTTAAAACTATTTAATCGAGTCCAAGGGGCACAATTAAAAGCCATTCTTTTATAATTTATCAACAACTAATCATCGATAAAAAAATCCAAATCAGCCCTGTCATTAACATATTAAACTAAATCACTTAATAATATATTTAATTCCTAGAAATTGTTTTAATAGATTAACACTCAAATAAAGATAATCATTATTATTTAAATATTGAAAAATTATGGTCCATTATCATTAAAAACACGACTTGTTGATACCATTTATCACTAAAAAGAAACGCAACATTCGACAATTCACGAAATGCAACTTAGTCTAATGTTTGATCCTTTCTCTCATAATTCACAACAAAGATCAATGGTCTCATTTAATGGAACATTTGTAAACAAACTTGTTAATTAGAAAGGCACCATATATTCAGAAGAATCAATAGCTTGGTTTGTTATAAAATCAACAAATTCAAATGATTCTCGACACTCATATTCCTTAGTTATCAAAGGTTTTAACAATGAATCAAGGACCTTAGCAACCTTACACTGTGCTGAACCTATCATGGAAAGAACCGGGAGCTTTTCCACACCCTTTACACTAGTTCTTATTAGACAATATAATTTTGAGACCCAACTGCATATAGTTGTTTACCAAGATCACAAAATAAGTGTTTATCTTTCATTAAGAATTTCTTCATCTTTTTGAGGAGGATGTTTGAAGTTTTTGCGTAAATTATCCATCTTAACGAATTGTGGACCTTCAAATACTTTATACAATTTGTCAAAATAATCAACCTTGTTCAAAACTACAATTCCATTTTCTTTATCGAATTTACAAATTTTCACAGGTTTTTTAGAAATATTCCTTAAAACTGCAAAATCACTAATATCTTGTAATTTATTTTTCCTAAGATACTCACTCGATTGTAAGCTGTGCTTAACTTTATCAATATTAATAAATTTGGTATAGGAAGAAGTTGTCAAGTAACCAAAATAATATTCAATCTTGGCCATAAACCTTTGGTCATCAATACGATATCTAATACCATGTTTAGGTCCAAATTTCAAAAAACGTTAATTTCGTCAGAATGAAGATCTACGTCACTAAGATTAAAATTTTAAAAACACCTAATCTTTCTGAAATTAAATTAATTTTTTATTTCGGGAAGAAACTTTATCAATCAGGATTTTTCGAGATAAATTAATAACCATTTTAATACATAAACCAAAACAATCAATACCAATTACCTCGTACAACATTAATCGAATCAATAATAGCTGCGCTGCTATTTCATTTTATTTAATCTTCTCTAACTCAAGCGCCCGAAAAAGTACCTTCAAATGAAACCTTTGAACATCATTATTTGAGAGGCAATCATATAAAATTTCCTTGTAAATAAACGAAGGGACGATTTTATCTTCAAGACCAGTTTCCTCAAACAAGAGAAAACCTTTAAATATTTTCCTGAAAAATGGCAACGAATCTGGAATTTTTGAATCCAAATATCGAAAAAATGATGGCCCATTATTATTAAATCTGAAATGTTGAAAATAGTCACATTTAAGGTCCACACACTTTTGCCAGCGTTCTGGATGTTGTTTTATACCGTTCCACAGGTTTTGAAGCTTGACATTTTTCTAAATCACCGTTAAGGACAAAGTCTGGTAGTATGGTATATGCGGTATTACCGTCAAACCAATCTCAGCAAACTTATTTTGAGTTAAACGTGGCCGTTATCGTGTAGGAAATGGAATTTTTCAAAACTGTTTCCACACAACCGGCGCCTTTTTTCTCGAATCGCACCTATTATATTGTCCAACTGAGTACGGTACATTTCTGCGTTTGGTTTTTCCTTGAGAATTCCTTTCACATCCCAAAAAGTAGTTGCAAGGTGTTTTTGTGCTGTCAAACATAGACGAATTGATGTTATTGGTTGATAACCGGCACAGTACCAAGATCGGTTGTGATGAGATCTATTGACATTGTTCCAATTTACCCACATTTCATTTACCGTTTTGAGTTGGGATAGAAAGTCATTCCATTAGTGCATGACTAGCAATTCGCCACATATTGTTTCCTTGTTTGCTTTATTTTCATCTGACAAAAAATATGTTTGCCAAGTACTGCTTTCCCATTTTGTGCAAGTAACAAAGCACTTCTCTCGTCATCAATCACGAAATTACCAAAAATGAAATTTGCAATTATTCGCTGGCGGTTTCACGCAGACACAGTTCCGGTGCCAGGCATGGAGTTAATTCTCTTCTCAACTGCTGGCGTATTCATTCCATCATATGCCACAAAATATAAATTAAACATTTAAATATTTTAGGTTTACAGACTATTGATGTGTTGTTTATATTTCCAATTTACATATTGTTGGGTTATTATTATTGAAAGTCGGTTCCCTCGTGTCCTTTTTCAATCAAATAAGCAAACCCAACACAGAATAATTTTATTTGCACTCTAACACAATGACAGATCAATCCGTTTTATTTCAATGTTTGTAATCACAATTTCACTAATTGATTTGCACCTTTTAACCACCGTATGACTCTGATTACCTTAGGGTAGGTTGTCCAAGGGAGAACCACCCTTTCTGATAGGTAGCTTTGATTTGGATTTCTCTACTAACCTAGTTACTGCTCGTTCACGTCGATTCACTCTAGTTGATAATATCTGCTCTTTGTGTCTGGTTAATAATGTCTGTCTTTCATATCTGGTTAATGATGACTGTCCTTTCGTGTTATTCCCTCTTTCTTTTATACTCCTGCTCAGACTGTTTTCCGATGATTGTCAACAATATTTTCTACATTATTAAATTATTAATAATAATTACTTTCCAGACCGACATTTGCCAACAACGTTTGGTCCCTTACCAAATTACTAATTGCAAAATAATTACCTCTCCGTTACCCAGTGGCGCCCGTTTAATGTTGTTTAGGCTAATTTATCCTACTATATTATTCCGTCTATGCGTCGGGTTTTCCTCATCTCTCGGGTTTTCCTCATCTCTCGGGTTATCCTCAGCTCTTGGGTTTTCCACATCTCTCGGGTTTCCCATTGACTCGGGCTTCCCATTGACTCGGGCTTCCCATTAGTAATTAATTTTTCTTAATTAATTTCCTTTTTTATCTTATATTATTTTCTAGGGACCCCTCACTAAATTTTTATTATTATTTCTGGACTCGTCTCTCAATTTGGCGTTCAACCATTCCAATTTTCCCCGATCAATATTACTTTCAAATTTTTATAAATTTTTTAATTAATATTACACTTTTATCATTTTTGTGTTTTATCAATTTTACTGTGCTTTTTCGTGATACCCGAACAATATTGTCTTTATTGGTTAAATAAATATTATTTTATATTGGACAAGACTTTTGTTCCAATCGTATAAAATAGAAATATGATCAAGGGTTTGATATTAGGATCTTGGTTATTATCTTTTACGATTGGAAAATCTAACAAAAGTAGAAAGACTGCCTTCAAAAACCATTGATCGCCTTTTGATTACGCCTGATAAAAACAATGGCACTTATAGCCCACCTAATGAAGGGTGAACCCATAAAATCTCACGTTTTAGTAATTCTATATTCGGAAGGTTTAAGAAATTTTAAATTGTCTGTCACAAAATCATTAGGCAATTTAAATTTATTTAAAATAGTATCAAAATCGTTAAAACCAATAAATATGTTTAGTAATAAATCTCAACCCCCAATAGGTTTAGTTTTTGATCTTGGTTATAAATTCTCGTTTAATGGATGCAATGCCACATACATTGAAGAGACTTCCCGTCATCTTCGCACACAGGTTCAGGAACATCGCCGGCTGAGAGACGTGAGTAACCTTATTGAGTATAGAAAACTGTGCAAATGAACAACTGAGTTTAAAGATTTTAAAATTTATATAAAAACTTCAGTAATAAGTGGTAAAGAATTTTATGTGGGGTTTTTGGTGATTAAATCACAATTCACCGCAATTAACATTTAATCAGCAACAAATTTAATGCGATTATTCCATTAAATCATTAAATCATAACTATTACATCATTATTGCTTCCGTATATAACATTTAACATCGATTATGATGATGAAATATATTTCTTTTATTTGGCTTTCTCGTGTTTTTATTATTATTTGTACATAATTTGATACAATTGAAAAAGGTATAAAAACAAATAATTAACATAAACACTCACATTATAGTTTCTAATTCTTTCAGCGGCTTTCTTCGATTCAATTATACGCTGTTCTTTAGTTAAATTTGATCCCGGAACAGGAAGTGACTTCTATTGTGGCAGGAAAATTTACAAATCAATGAAGATTAAATATTACAAATCAATAATAATTAAATAAACACATTTCAAGGAGGGAGGTAATTTTACAGATATCATATTAACTCATATTTCCTGGCTGGAAAAATACAAAATCTAATCATTTATCCGAATGATATTCTTGGACTTTTAAAAAAGGTCAAATTTCAATAATTATCGTAATTGAAATATTTTCTAATTTTAATTCAACTTTTTTCCAATAATTCTAATCGTTTATCCGGAATTTCACTTATATTAAAATTCAGAATTAAATGACAGTGAACCAAACCATTAAAAAGAAATGAACAGCGATCACGATCGAAATTAAGAAGAAAATCATTAAATTGAAGAGAAAGAATCCAGGCTATGCTATAGAATGGATAGAAAAGTAATTCTTGATGAAAATGGAGTTCATGTTGAAAGGTGCACTGTGATGGAAATTTGAAAAATGGGAACAAGTATGATACAAGTAAAGTTTCGAGCAAGAAAATTAAAATTTCCTGTCTGAAGGTTAGAGAACATTGAAAAATGTTTGTGCAAATGAGCTGACCACATTAATATAAAAAATAACATATTTTAACGAATTGCTTATTGGTAAAGCAATTTTTTCGGGGAAAGCTTAGTGGTAAACTAATTATATTTGCTCTAACGATTGTATTGATAATTCGAGCAACGAAAAAACATAATAACGGGAGATTTTTCAGAAACTTAGGTTTTGGAAAACAGAGAAAACTTGAAGGAAATATTCAAAGATTTGGTAATAATGAAATTTATAATATTGATGAACTCGAACCAAAAAGTTTAACTGATTCAGTAAAATACGTATCCAAAAATTGGAATGATGTTACAGTTGATATCATTAGAACTACTTCCGGAAAGCAGGTGCAAATAACATTAATGAAGAACTCGAAGATGATGATGCTCAAACAAATTTGAAAGAACTGCTTGAAATTATTGCCCTTATCAAGTTCAAATCTTGTTATTTAAAAGGCATCTTTGAAGATGAATAAATTCTTGAAAGTGTAATGGAAATCTAAGATTTCCAGAAGATTGATAATAAAAAAGTTGTTAAAATTGATAAGATTTCAAAAGCTATTCAAACCAAATTTTGATCTTTCAAATCTTCAAGATCAAATCACGCCTATTCGGACTCTAGAGAAGGTCATTGATGCTGAAATTGGCACATAAGAATAAGTTTACAGTGGAAATTTATAGATCAAAGCTGATGAAGCAGTTCAAAATGGATAATTTTCTGGTGAAAGCAGGTTAAAATCAACTTGTCTTCATCAGAAAATCATTATGTAATTTGTAATTACTAATTAATAATGATATTGTCTTGTTTTATTGATTAATTTCCTTGAATTTGATTTATTCCCCATAATTATTTTAAGATTTTTAGTAATTATTTTATTATATTATTTAGATTTTCCTCAGGAATTTAATTGATAATCAGAATTTAAAAAGAAAAATACTTTAGGTGGTTTAATATTAAATTCTGGATATAGAGAGATAAATTGTAAAGATTCACCGACATTATCCAATGTATCATTCATTTTGTTCTTCAATTTTTCATATTGGGCTTTCAATTGATGCTATAAAGAAATCAACTTAAGAAAAAACCAAATTAAATATGGCTAATTAATAAATCTTGTAATTATTCTTAATTTTTTTTATTTATTTTCCTATTCCGAAATTTTTATAATTAATTGCAAAAATAAAACTAGTCTAAAAAATAATTAATTACTATCCAATCATAATTTCTATATTAAGATATTTCCTGATTAAATTGTTATTGCTTGTCAATTTTAAATGACGGTTATAACAACACAAGTATTTATTCTTAAACAACCTTCCTGCATCGACAAAAACTCATTGGATATTAAGCGCCTAGATGGGAGGAGTTTTAGAAACATGCTGTCACACGGTATCAGATTAAAACGTTCATAATTTTTTGATTTTTTACATTTTGTTACGCTCAACGCCATATTTCATATTTTAATCTTTCGGAGCCTCCACAGACCAGTATAATAAACAAACCAAGTGATTTATTAAACATTTAATATTTTTTAGGAAGTCGTAGAGGTTTGTGGCGTAATATGTGAAGAGAGCATAACACTTTGTGACGAAGAGGAAGGGGAAGGGGTCAAAATGACATAATTTATGGATGATCCATAATACCTTTTCTTGATCCCTAATATATCAAGCTCTTAATTAATTCCTCCGTTCTTTAAGCAGCATTAATATTTTATAATGTATAACTAATAACAAATTTAATAATTTAAACTAAAATATTTTACTATATTCAGGCTTCTATATTCTATTATATTTTGCTCGTAAAAGTACTGGTGGAAAAGCACCTCGTAAGCAACTTGCAACTAAAGCAGCAACAAAAAGTGCACCAGCCACTGGTGGTGTAAAGAAACCACATCGTTAGAGGCCTGGAATTACAGCTCTTAGAGAAATTAGAATATATCAAAAGAGTACATAATTGTTAATTAGAAAATTGCCATTTCAACGATTGGTTAAAACTGTTTTAAGATTTCAATCTTCAGCTGTGTCTGCTTTACAAGAAGCTAGCGAAGCTTATTCGGTAAGCTTGTTTGAAGATACTAACTTTTGCGCTATCCACGCTAAGAGAGTAACTATAATGCCGAAAGACATTCGACTTGCTTCTTGTGAAAGAATTACAATTACAAATTTAATAATAATGTAAAATACAGTAACTACTCTATTTTCCGATAAAAACTTGACCGTGAAAAAAGTGGCGGTTTCTAGAAAATGGCGGCTTTTAGAGTAAAAAATAATAGAATTTATTAAAAAATCTAATAAAAAATTTGCGGTTATTGGAGTTTGGCGGATAAGAGAGTAGTTACCGTAATTTAATATTGAATTTAACAATATATCAATTTTTAATACTACATGACACTAATTTGTAAATAATTATAAGATTTCATAAATTGTCAATAAAATACGAAATCTCATTATATATATATATACATAAGGGATGATGATTAGTAATATTTACGAAAATTTTCCTAACATGTGGAGCACCGTGCTGTAACTTTTAGGGGTCATGTACAGAAAATTTTGTATATTTAATTATAAGTTGTAATTTTCGCATTTCAAATTAATTTTGTGTTTTTTACATTTTGTCATGGTCATTGTAATGCATTTTGAATTTTCATTTTCATTTTTTTCTTTCAACTCGTGGGATTTTTTTTTCTATTGGAGAGGTTTTAGTAGTGTATTTAATGTTTTTCAGGGATTCTTAAACAGCATATTTGGCCTAATGCAATTGCTGCTATTTCACATACGAAGGTACGGCGCTGAACATGTGAATGATTTTCAGGCATTATTATGTTATACAACTATAAGGAAGAGCTTTAATAAAATTATTCAAGCAATGAGGCATTTTAACAGAAGTGGATTTTCTGCTTTTACGCAAAGTATTTCAAATAAATTCTAATAAAAAGTGTTGATATCTAATATATGTCTTCAGAACCTTTAAGCCAGTGTTTCTCAACCTTTTCTTTGTTATGCCCCCCAAAATACTTTCAAAATCTTCATGGCCCCTTATAATTATTTTGAAAAAAATAAAGATGTTTTTGGTATTTAAATTCAAAGTATGCCATGTACAATAAGAAAGTGGTTACATATATAGGTATTTATTTTAACAAATGAAATATTAAGGGTATACTAATCGCTAGAAAATTAACATTGCTGCATTAAATAAAATATTAAAATAAATTTTTTTTTAAAATTGTCCCTGTGGGGCGTGCGCTCCACGTTGAGAAACACTGCTTTAGGCTATTATCAATGTCCACGAGTAGATAGATATTTCCACTTTTCGCGGGAGATAAATATGGAAATGAATGAAGTTGAGGATATTGATAAGGAAGTTAGAAATAGGGTTATAGTCTTTCAAAACCAAATTCATCTCTAATTCAATTTTGCACTGCTTACACGAGCAATTAGATTATAAGCGTTAAGAACATTGAATATATTAAAACCCAGAATCAATTAAAAGTGGACTCAATATTATCAGTAAGCATTTGAATATTAGTGTTAAACTATTTATTATTTAAAAGCCAAAAGAATTATTTAAATGTTTTCCTTGTTGCAACAAGATAGCATAACAGAGTAATGAGTCTTCTGTTTAAATGATTATTTGACAAAAAATAACTTCTTAAATTATTCAGGCGTTAATATAAAATATTGCAGAACTAAGACGTAGTAGACCATAGGATACTCATGATTGTCGATAATTACGAGCATTGCAAACACTTAATAGATAATAATTAATGACATTTTGAATGTTCCGCCGATGAACCATTGATGGTGATGTTGAAGATTTTTTGCGTGCTTTTGAGGAGTAACAATTTAATCAGTTCATCTATGTGGAATTGTTTGATAATTATATAATAATTAATTTTTTTAATCAATATTACTCCAATTAAAAGTTCTCGAGATATCAACAACTAGATAAATATTACTTTTTAATTTTTGGCAAGCCCTATTTAATGTTTCCATCACTGGACATAAACCACTCAAAATTGAATACATGGATAATTTATTAACAAAATAGTATTTAAGTGCTCAGATGGTTCTTTTGTTAGTGTCACAAATATGCTGAAAGTATTTCATCTACAAAGAGACTGGCAAAACTGAAAAAAAGGTTAGGCACTTTATGCGCATTATTTGGTTCTTATGTAAATTCATGTGAAAAAAGAAATTATGAGGAATCGACTTTGTTTAAAAGATTTTGTATTGTTTAGATTGATTAATATTAGAGAAGGCAATTTTGTGCTTCACGATGAAAATAAATGTAGAATATTTTTGTGTAGGAATTCAAAAATATATCATTGAAAATTTATTAAGATTTTGTTAAAATTTCGATTTTATAAATTTGTGAAAAATTGAGATTTATAAAGCAGAATTTATAATTTTTTACTAGAATACTTTTTAAAATAATAAAGATTACAGAATAAATTTTGTTTTAAAAAAGCAATTCAAATCGATAAGTTCAATTCTACCTGGTGATGATAGTTGGTCTGTCGAAATATTTTGTAGTATAATCTTAATGTTGGATTTGTGCTTTATTTCATTCAATAAAAATGTTATTAAATTTGGAGTTTGAGTATGATAACATGTGCCGAAGGTGAAAATTTTCGGTGAATTAGTAACAGGGCAATAATTATTATAATTCAATAAAATAAAATAACTGTTGATTTAATCATTATTATGATTAAATTCATTTGTTGTGTTATTTAAAAAATCACCTGAAATTGTTAGAGTATGCCAATAATTTTCAAAATCTATTTTATAAATGAATTTTATGTCAGTTTGTTATATTTACATAATGTAAAATTAAATGATAATTAAAAATTATAATAGAATATGAATTTAAAAATTATTTTAAAAATTGATCAAAATAATCACACAACATTGGTATTGAATTAATTAAAAGAAAGCACCAACCAACATGTAGATTATACTACAATAGATTTCGACAGCATCACTGTCATTGTCAGGTAGATTCAAACTTGAAAATATATTGACTTAGAGACGGCTTTATTCAAATAAATTTGATTTATATTTTAAAAATTAAGATGTTAAAAAAATTGCATTTACTAATATCAATCACATCTATAAGTCGACTGTGATCAAAAACTTGAGAGCGGAACTGATGGGCACCCATTTATATATAATTGATTGAATATATATTCAATTTATATATTCAATATATATATATATATATATATATATATATATATATTCAATATATATTATTCAATATATATATATTAAAAATATATATTCAATATATATTATTCAATATATATATATTCAATTTATATATTAAATTTATATATTCAATAAATGTATAATGTCTTTGTTTAAAAGTTTTAAAAATATTTTATTAAAAGTTTGTTAAAATTTTGTTAAATTTCAACTTTAAAAAATTTATTAAATTAAGTTAAATAATTGAGAAATTTAAAAAGCAGAATTTGAGATTTTTAATATAGTTAATTTAAAATTTTCTCAATTTTTATAACATTACTCATCTAATAACAAAAAATACGAACTTGAGAATTTCTTAATTCAGCTTTGATGTTAGCAATAGATTTCAGTTCATCCTGTAAACTTTCTTTCAGTTTCATTTTTTCAGTTTCCAAATTTTTCAAATGTTGGAATTTGACATCATCGATAGCATCTTGGAATTCCTCGTCGGAGTCCTCCTCATCAATATTCAACAAAGTCGGCATATTCATGGTTTGAAATAAATTACGCTCATCGTTTGCATTTCTATTTACATTTATCGAACGAGTTTTAGCTGACAAATTTACCGGAAGAACGACATTAATAGGATCATCTATTCAAATAAACATAATTCATGTTGTTTGTAGAACACGATGATATATAATAATTACAATTACAGAACAATTTAACTAACTTGCCAGCCCGTCCCAACAACAACATTTTTAATCCAATTCATAAAAATTTACATTTTGTTAAATAAACGAGTTTTAAATAACAGTTATTATTTAATGCCTTGTCGTTTTATGATTTTACATTTTCACATCATCCACATATTGCGTAAAGAATTTCAAACTTTTTTTGAAAATATATTAGAACAGCGGTTCCCAACCTTTCTGGTGCTGTGACCTCTTGATAACATTTGCAAAATTGTGATGACCCCGACAATAGAATTAATATGGTGGCCCTTCAGTTGTTGCATTTTTGCAGCTAACTATTATGTTTTTGATTTTTAAATATTGTACGTCGCTTCGATATAGTGACTGTAGTCAGACTAGGAGTATCGCTTAAATTTTAAATGATAGTAAGAAACCATTGACTAGCGTAACCAAATTATTTTCAGAAGGTCTAGGGCGACCCCCGGTTGAGGTCGCGACCCACAGGTTAGGAATCACTGTATTAGAAGAAGATTTAACTTTATTCATAAGTCGTTTCAAATTATATAT
Organism: Schmidtea mediterranea; assembly: GCA_022537955.1. NCBI lineage: Eukaryota > Metazoa > Platyhelminthes > Tricladida > Dugesiidae > Schmidtea > Schmidtea mediterranea. Next base: position 35,041,027 of record CM039682.1, read on the forward strand.
TATTTAAACAAAAATAATTTCACAATCAAATATATGTGGGAAATTTCCTAAATATTAATTATATTTCGAGCAGTTGCAATTATACAATTTCAACATACCACAAACATACAAATATATAATAATATTTTTAAATACATCTTAAACCCCTTCCTTTTAAAATATATCTTTAGTTTTTAAATTCTTTTAGCCATTCTACATTTCTTGCTTTTATTTATCACTTAGCTCCGGTCATGTCTTTTCTCAATTACTTCCTCCGGACCATCATATATAATATCATCCTTTGTTGTTACATCCTCTTTAATCCATACATTATCACAAACAGCGAATTCGCGATTAGTTCGTGACTCATTATTATAGGATATTTTTCTTTCATTCTTTTCTATTTGCATCTTAATTCTTTTTCTTTCAATATTTCTCTTTTCAATATACTCTTTCATATTTGAATTTTATTTGTCGTTTGACTACTATTCTTTATCTATTTTTTTACTATCCAGTACTTCAGCTTGAATAAGTGCAATTTTACTTTGAATTATTATTTTTTATTGAATTAAGCACTTCTGGTAATAACTTTGCCTAGTTTTTATAAATTTTATCTTTTAGGGAAATTTGTATGGCATCTCGTATTAATCTAATCTGTCTTTCAGTCATTCAATTAGCTGAAAGTCTAAGTATTTTCTTCAATATAATGCCTAAGAAATTGTCTTTATTGAAAAAACCTAAATGATTTTCTAGTTCAAAAAGCCTAATAACTTTTCTCAACTAAAAAAAAATTTTCATAAAAACACTGAAATTTAGAGTTTTTGCAGTGAATTTTGGTCTCAATAATTTTTAGATCAATTCAACAGAATTTTACAGTTTCGCTGAAAACACTAAAACTTTTTGGCCGATTTCATCAATCTCAAAACGAGTCACAATACATTGAGGAGGTTTTTTAGTTGGTAGAAAATTTAAATTTACATAAAACTTGTACAGTTTATTTAAAAATAATTAAAGCTGCGGAAAATAAAAATGATAATCGGTGATTGACTTTTATGATAATCACATAAATTGTTCACAATTCATTTTTCATAGAATTACTTTTGTCCTGTCAATAAGTTATTATTTACGTCAATTTAAGCATTCGAAATAAGATGTTAGTTGCAGTTTTTTACAGCAAATAAAATCCGTACTTTTACATGTATGATTCCATAAATAAATGGAATTTGAAACCAAATTAACTTTTGGTGAAATTTAACATAAAATTTTTACTAAATTTTCATTTTATAATTCGAAAATTTTAGATAATTTTTAAAATAACCTATAATTTGTGTTTGATTTAATAAATTGGACCGTCTGGCTTCGTAATAACTCAACAACAGTTTGTAAGCATGAGTTATATAGACATTAAACTTTTCGATTTCTGAAATGTCGGTTTTGGTTGGATTTAAATTCTTTAATTGTATTAATGAATAATCCTCGTGTCGGACATTAGGTTTCACCATTACTTTTCCTTCTTCCCAATGACACACTAATTGAAGCCTGAAGAAATTAAAAATTGAAAATAAACTGGTGAAAAATCTAAGAGTTTTTAGAAATAAGACGAATAAGAAAATTCTATGCGGAAATAAACGATCATAAAATATCTGACTTTCTTGGTGAAAAAACTGATTACTATAATCAGAAAAATATAGAAATAAATTAATTGAGACCTTAGTAAGTAATTATAGCAAAAATTCACGTATCCAAACAAATCACGGTTACTTTTGCATTTGTCGGGCTCATAACTATCAAGGCCTGTTATTCGAAGTTAAAAAGAAGTTGTTTTTGATTAAAAGACAGATCAGGAAGTCCGCAAGAAACCCAAGGGTATCCGTTTGATGCACTATTAGATGAAGATGATATTCACTCAATAGATGACCCTGCCAAGACTCAATGTCATCTAATCGACAGAGAAGTAAAGACATGTAGATGGATGACGCGTAAGCTTTCGCAAAGAAACATGGATGAGAAATTATCAGTCGTATTGTCTTATTTTGCAAGTATTAAAATAAATTGAAACTTTTACTGACTGGAAATGAGAAGTAGCTGTATTATGATAAGTTATGGACAGCCTCCTACATGCCTTTGATATTTACTCAATGCAAAAAAAATCATTTTATATGCGTGGTGAGACATGAAAGGGTTTATGTACTTTGAGTTATTGCATCCATGTGAAACTCTTACAGCAATAAGGTTTAGTAATCAGATATTAAAGCTGAATGATAAAATAGAGGAGTTAAGACCTAATTCAGGATATATACCACCAACAATCACGCTCTCGTAAGATACCGTAATACCATATATTGCGTCTGTAATGAGAAATTCATTCATACCCACCAATATTTACAACACTTCGTCCGATCAGATTACCACATTTTGAATTCTATCCAACTCACACTTTTTGGAATACACTTCATTAAACTTGAAGCGGAAAATTACATAGTTGAATTCTTCGAATCGAAAAATAAACAGTTCTTCAAAAAATAAGGAATTGCAAAAAGTGATTAATTCGAACAATGATTACTTCATTGAATAATAATATTTTACATTTGCAAATCTAATAAACAAGTCAGAAATTATTGCAGTAACATGCAAACGAAAATTTTTTATTAGTCTGCCAGTTTTAAAGCACAGAAACTAAATTTGATATCTAAAAAATGCATTGAAAATATAAACACCGATACTCTCATACTAAACCGGGACTACACAGGCGTTATTAGCACTAACAAAGCTTAGAAATAGTTTGGGAAAATAATGATAAATATATGCAAAAAAACCTTTTAAATATCATCGCATTATTCATTGATTAGTATGGTGAAAATATATGAAGTTTAGAGATCTTATAGAAATGACAGTGTATAAAGTGCACAAGCTACTCAATTACACTAAGCCTTGGGCTTATTTAGGTCCAATTTAATGCTCCTTTGTGATCAAGGCACATTAAATTGGATCCAAATAAGCGTTATAGAACACCTGAAATAATAAACCAAACAACTAACCTATAATTAACAAGCATAAAGTGAAGTTAAATAAGACCTGGGACATTAGTTAGGACCTGCACACAATCTGGGTTCAAAAACTTTCTATAGTAAAAATACTAATAAATTAGACAGTAAATAGCTCACAACATTTTTTAAATTTTAATTAAATTAAGGATTTTTTCGAAGTCATAATTGAAAGTGATTTTGACAGAATTAAAAATAGGATAAGAATAAAGGTCTCCTCTCTTCAATGCAGCTCAATATTCGACATGCTCCTATCCGCAAAGAAGTAAATGAAGACCTCCAAAAACCCAATTATAAAAATAAGGGAAATTATTACCACCATATCAAAATATTATTTACAAATTGTCTAATAAAAAAAGAAATTTTGAGTGAATTGTAGATTTTTATATTTAAATAAATAAATAAATTTCTCCACCTTATTTTTGAATTAATCCATAATTTGTAAAAATTCAATTAATAAAATTCACAATAAATTAATAAAAGTTATCTTTAAATTAATTTTTATTAAAATTTTACATGAAAAAAATTTTTTACTTTAAAAAGCATTTTAATAATTCCAGGATGCAATTATATTGTTCTAAAATATCCCATTAATTGTTCCTTGGTGTAGATTCAAGAGTGATGAATTGATTTCAGATTTTAATAAATTTATTTTCTGTTATATGAGTTAGGTTTCGTTAAATAATAAATATTATAAAGTAATTATATCATTGATTTAAGTAACAATTTTGTTGAAAATTCGGTGTAAATTCTTATTTATAATAAAAAAAATTACTTTCGTTTGGAAATTAATTCACTTGTCGAATGTAATAATAAATTATAATGTGAAACTTTTTCATTTTCTGTGTGATACAATAATGATAAATCTGCTAATCTTGAACCGATACAATCTCTAAATATTATAGTTTCATATTTGGATTTGTCGTTTAACATTTCAGAAATAAAACCTAAAAATTAAATTTCCTAATTGAAATAAATAAAATATAATAAATAACTAGTATTTTTAATAATAAAAAAAAATTTTGAATTTAATATGTTAAAATGTTATGAAAAAATCATGATTTCTTTAAAAAATTCTGGTTAAGTAAATATATAATTAAGATGACCAGATGTACTTTTGAAAATCTAGCACTTCTTTTTGATGATCTCACCGTCCAATTTTTATGTGCTCCTTAAGTACTGATTTTTAAGATGAAAATATTTCTACAAAAAATTTGAAATTATTTGTTAAATTTAAACTTTGAAATCTTTTTTTTGTCGATTGCGGAATCATTTATATAAATATAATGTAAATAAGCCAATTTCCGCAAAATTTATTCATAAAATGAAATATGAAATATTTCTAACTAAAATAGGTCCTGATCACTCAAAAACAAAATTTAATAAGACTTTGGCTTTCTACTTTGCCACTCGGATTGATCTTTTCCTTCACACAACTGTTTGCTAAATATATACATATTTAAGAAAATTTCCTAAATTTGATTTGAGAATATTCAAAAATATTTAAAATTTAATAGATCCAAAAAATCTTTTTATACATATCTCAATAGAATTTTTAAAATATCTCAAAATCGAATTTGCATTTTTTTAAAAAATTGAATATATATATATATATATATATATATATATATATATATATATATATATATATATATATGTGTGTGTGTGTGTGTGTGTTAAAAGAAAACGCCAATAAAACACTCTTTGTACGACATATTTCGACAGTTTAACTGTCATTTTGATGTACCAAAAACCAACTCAATCTTATGAATTATTTATATTTATTTAAATAAATTATTAATTAAATATTCTAATTAAATTTTGTCGATAGCGGAATCTTTTATACAAATATAATTTAAATAAATAACTATATTTTAAAAGAAAATGATACATTATTGTCATTATAAAAAATAAAAATATGGAATTAACTTTTTTCATACTTAAAAATATGTATAGTAATCTTTCCTCCTTAAGATAATACAATAAATCAGACTTAGCTATAGTTAATTTTACATGAGTGTTTTCTAAAAAATAGAAAACGATAATATTTTAATCCCATTTATTAAAGGTATAGATATTTTTCAATTAATCGAATCTCTTATTTAAGACCATATCAGAACTTAAAAGCTTAGTTTCCATATACCACTGGAAATACGGTAATACAAATACTAACCTGGTGTATTATAAAGTTTAATAAAAATGAATTTTATATTAAAATTTAAAAATTGTTTTAAGTTTTTGTTTGATCATTAAGCAGTCTGGTCCGAATCAGCATCCATTAATTTATTCAGTTCTGCATCATTGCCGATAACAGACTGCCAATTTCGAGGAATAATACGAATTTTCTTGTTATCTCTTGTAGCATCACCAGCCAATTCAAGTAAATTAGCAGCTATGTATTCCAAAACTGCTGCTAAATAAACTGTTGCTCCAGCTCCAACCCATTCAGCAAATTTTCCCTTTCGCAACTTCCTGTGAATCTACCAACAAGAAAATGAAGACCAGCTCTTGAGCTACGAATTCTGCTTTGGGACTTATTTGTTTTTCCAGCTTTACTTTTCGTAAACATATTAAATGGCGTTAATTTTTGCATTGAAACCGGGGATTTGGTAAAATAAGCCCGAGAAGCCATATCCAATGCGCTCCTGAACACCTCATCATTTGACTGGTAGATAGGATACCATAATTCGGTCAAATTATATTCACAATACTCCATCAAAGTCGCAATTGCATAATTTTAAAAAACTGCTGTTTTCCCATGCTCTCTTACATATTTAGTAGAACAGTACTCAATACCAATACCGTTTTGGCGTATATTTAAAGGGTTTCTGAATATTTTCGTTAATAATTAAATCAGGGACATCATCAACAGGCTTGGCATTGTTCTCTGCCTCAGAAGTTTCTACCGTTGCTTTTGAGCGACTAGGTATTAAAGCTGGAACAATATTTCTATTTTTATTGAAAATAACTCTCCTTTCATTTACTCTACTTGATACATTTTTAGTAATCATGAGATCAAAATCAAAATTAAATCCAGGTGCGAAAATTTTATTATTTTTAAAATCTAACATTTTCAAAATTCCACTTTTTATATTACTGATATTTAAACACCAATTTTATTTACAATACAAATTCTAGATCACATAAAAAAATTAATCTATTTTACAGACACACATTATTAGAAACCGGGGCCAATTTATTGTTTTTCATTTAATTTTAGTGAATTTTAATTGTAAGATCCTCTACAATTTATTTTAATTTACTTTAACATAATTTAATTTATATGGTGCATATCCAGTATTTTTAAGATAAAATCTATTTTTTAAAAAAATTTGTTTTGTGGTTTTTAGAAATACTTTGATAATTTTGTTCGAATAAATAATTTTAAAATTCATAACATTTTGGTTGGAAATATACCTTTTGAAATATATAGTATAAATTATGTTCTATTGGGGTTTTAAAATAATTTTAAAATTATATTTTATTTATATATTATTTTAATATTGAAAACTAACTAGAATACATGGATTTCAAACTCTTTGACATTTCAAGATTCATATTTATGGAAATTCTTTGATGAGCATAATAATCATTGAGGTGCTCAGTAATAGATTGATTTATTTCTTCAATTATTCTTGGTCCTATCTCAGCACTTTTACGATTTGCAAATAACTTCTAAATAAATCCTCCCGGTAAAATTATTAGAAGTATACCAATTTTTATTAGAATAAACATATATTTGATTATACAATTTTTGAAATTTTCGAATTAGTAACCATTTTAGTTAAGATAAAGGTTTAGTCAATTTTTAATCTGTTATTTACAATTTCGTTAATCTTCATTCTTTCAAATCATGGATAAATGTATTTTTTTCAATTATTAGAAAACTGCACCTTACTCTAAAATTTGAAAGAATGTAGTTAATTCATTTTAATTTCATTATTACTTAATCAGCAGAAACATTTGCTGATAATTTTATAAAGTATTCCAAGTTTCAGATATTAGATATATAATTTTAGTACCAAACATTACATTTATATTTACAATGATAACAACGTAACATTGTAAAAGTTTCATTCCACTACTCAGAATCGAATTTCTCAGAATTCTAGAACCCAGAGATAAATTAAAACACTTGTTAACATGATTCTATATGTTAATATTTTTTTCTGTCATTTTTTTCCTGTGATTTTTTAATAATCTCCTTATTCAAAGCACACTAAAGGGTTAAAATAGAAAAATTAAAAGCATTATTTTATCTTTTTATTTTCATTATTATTTAAATAAGTCATCCTAGACTTCTTTAATTACTTATACCCCTAATTCTGTTACTACACGAATTGTTTCTACACGAATTGCTTTCTTTTAACACGATTTCCAATATTCTATGAACTTTTTTTATTTTCATTTTTCACAAATTATGTATACATACATTTTAACTTCGCATTATATTCTTCAGAATTCAGTTATATTATGTCAATTATATGCGTATGTTTTCTCTTTGGGTGGGATAATTCGAGTGATAGCAGTGATATTGCAGTTTTCAAATGACAATGAATAAAAATTTGTTATGTTTATATTATTTATATTTTTTTATATTAATGAATTTCTGATATTATTTTCTTTTTTCCAAATCATAATTTATTTTTTATATAAATTTAATGAATTAAAACGTGTAAGCACGAAAAATAAATTCTTTTGTGAACAAGGATTTTCTAACAAGGATTTTTTTATATTTATTATTATACTTTTGTTTGTTTATTGTACTTTTGTTGCTGTTTTAGGTATGGAACCAATCTACTATTTTTACATTCAGCCAATATCTTTTTTTACACGAATTTTTTTAGGAACGTATCTATAGTGTAAAAACAGAATTAGGTGTACTATAATTTTACGCATAATATTTTATCCGTATAATATCCGTTCTTGGAATTTGATTTATTTAATAAAATATATTTTACTTATAAAGTATATCTTTACTTTGCAATCTCTCAACTTCATCCTTTGCCATTTCATAAATTAAATGATAATCAAACATTGGGTTACATTATTTTTTGAGATTTTCAATAAACAATTACTGTTGCAGTAATTTCAATTTTTCAAAAATTTTATCAAGAAATATTAAGAATTGCATGTTTGTACTAAATTGAGAAAAGTATTAATTTATTATATGATCGTAATCACAACTAAAACCCGAAAATTATGGAGGATCCTAAATAACGATAAAGTGATAAAGGGAAAACTGAAATCTATAAAAATAAGGGAATTTCAGCAGCGTGTACTGTAAAAATACTAAAAAACGAATTGATTAGGTTGAAAATGTAAAGTAATTTGTTTTTAATTTTTTGCATTTTTGTACTTTATTTCATTTTTTATTTGTATATTATTTCATCTTAATATCTTAAAACCAAGTAAGAATTTAAAACATTTTGTTCAGTAAGACCTCGTCTAGAGCATTTGATGTGTTCCTAGACTACAAAATGTTGAGTGAAGCTGCAACATTTTAACACACTAAATAAATGAAGGAGATCACACAATCAAAAATAAACAAATTTTAGCTTTTTATTAAATTATTTTTGTAAGAAAATCAAAATAACAATATTTCTTAAGAGTTTATTCATCAAAGACATACAATATATACTGCATGTGTGTCTAGGACACATTCATCACTGGGATAAATAATAAGCAATGGCATAATACGAGGACACAGCCAATAAAAATAATCAATCAAATATACAGGCAGTCACACACACATTAATTATAAGGGTTTACATATAGGGGACAGGGAAATCAATTACCCAAATACAATTACATCACATCATTCTACATTTCTCTTCCTAAATTTTCCATTTAAATCTTTCAACAAATAACTATTTTTGTGAACTTTTGATATTATTTCAAATGAACCACAATATCTATTGTCTTGCTTATTTCTAACATCTTCCTTGACGAGTGCTAATCCACCGACACTGAAAGATATATGAGTTCTATTTTCTTGATTATAGTTATTACAGTTTTAATCTTTGGTTATTGAAACGAAAATGTCTACTGGAATTTTTTAATCGTCGAAGAATATGTAAGCAAATGAAATAAAAATGGATAGAAAATATAGATACTTAATTTGCAGCATTACAGAGGGAGATAAATTGATAGATATGACAAAAAAAGCTCCAGTAGAAATGATATGTGAGGATTTTGGTGGCTTATTTGAATGATGCTTGTTTGCTGTTTATGAAGATGTCTATATGCTGTTTATGAAGGTATAATTCAAATGATGTTTGAGACAATGGATTCACTAGCCATGTATGTGTCAATTCAAACAGTTAAATGCGTCTGGCCATGCAATGAGTATCGTTTTGGAGTCTGAAGATACAAATGTTTCAGTTCATTAAAAATTCCTATAACAAAATGAAAAAATCAATAAAGTTATAATATAGGGACATACATACTTATCCGTGTCTGCGTGTAATTTGTTCAACTGAATAAAAACTTATATTATAGGAAGGAAGGAATTTGAAGAAAAAAATTTTTTTTATAACGTATAAAAAATCCAAATCATTAATACCATTGAAAATGAGGAAGATTTTTATAATTTTGGGAAATTAACGGAAATTTCCTAAACCTCATAAAATCAATAAATATCAAAAATTTGGATTTGTCAAAAGGTAATAAAGATGGCAGCCAAAACGAATTTCCAAGGAACAGAGAAATAGTTTATTCGAATACAGAAACTTTTAATAATAAATTTTAGTTTTCAATTAATCGGACTTGTATTTATTCGAAAATAATTCCATTAATTTACATAAATTGGCATAAATTCCTAAAAAAAAATCTAAAAAATTAATTAAAACTAAATTTATAATAAATGATGATTAAAAGTATTATTTAAGAGCTTGAATAATGATCTCATAAACATACGAGATCACAATCCAAGCCTAAAAATATACTTTATTAAAAAATTTACCTGTCAGCCATTTTAAACATGGCTAATTCATAAACTTAATCATAATTGTAATCGGATGTTCATCAAAACTTCTATAATAGAAGTTTTAATGAACTGAATCAGGTGTAGTATAAAATACTGTGCCAATTTATGAAGGTTTTGCTTTACCTCGCGTAATGTATTTTAAGTTATAAATTTATATAAAAATAATTATTATTTAAAATAAAATATTATTTTACTTCTAATTTTTCAATCAGTATTTCTACTTTTTCATTAATGTTATTGTGAGCAATAAAAAATCCTTCAAAAATTGATTCTTTGTAATTCTCTAAAGCTAAATCTTCTTGTTTATACAAATCTTCAGTTAAACTTTGAAGATTTTCAAACTGATCATGTTTTCCCAACAAATTTATACACTGTTGTTTACAATTAAGTATATTTTCATTGGATTTTTTAATAATAAATTCCTCTTTATCTTCAAAATATGTAGCATTTTCCTGTATGAAAATAAAAGTAAAGAAATATGATTTAACAACTGAAAAGTTATATTTTATTGAAAACCCAAAAATTTGCTTTTTTGTTAATTTTATTTTAAAAATGTATCTTTGTAAAAAAAATTCAAATAAATTTCTAATTTTTAATTAAGTTATAAATTTTATTAATTATTTGGAATAGAAAATTCCATATACCAATTTGTCGTATAATGTAAATAAAATTGTTTTTTAGTGAATTTTAATATTATCAATTGAGGTTGTAATTTTAGTTATTCCATCAAAAAATCGTATATATTTAATTTTCTAGGTATATTTATCCTTAATCCTTAATTGCATTGTGTAGCAAATTTGCTACATACCAGAATTTCAAGTTTGAATTGCCTAAAATAAATAAGAACTAACATATTTCATAGTGCTGCCTGTGAGCTACAAAGCTGTTTAACTGATTTAGTTCATAAAGTGACCGCTAGATGCGACACAATATTAATAATAATATATTCAGTCAAAGGAACGTTATTTTATTTAATTCAAAATAAAAAAAATCATGCAATTAAGCTTTAAAGCAATATTTATTAATGATTTCATAGTATAGATTTTTTAATAATACAAATTTAATAAATACTGCGTTGTATACAAACATATATACACATAAATAATTACATGGAAATCGTAATTGGACTTAATGAAATTGAAGTGTGTACTTCTAATGAGATCATAATCGTGATTTAATCCAAAACTTTATAGTAATAGTTATGAATATTAAAAGATAACGACAATAAAAAACTCTTCGTACGATATATTTCGACAGCATAACTGTCATCTTAACTTTTAATTTTAACAAATTAATTTTTTTATATTAATTTAATTTTGTAATAAATAAACATTTAAAAATATTCAAATACTTGTAACTAATTTTAAAATGTTATTTATATAAATATTATAATTTTTTATCTATATTATCAATTTAAAAAATAATATAATTTATAAATTCAATTATTTTAATAATATTATTTTAAACTATTTAAAAACATTCGTAGTCACAGCACTTTGCACATTAATCTTTGGATCCAATGACCTTATCAGCAATGCTTCACATATCATGCGTTCCCAATAATTATTAAAACTTTTCAACAAAATTCTAAAATCCGACATTCCTATTTCACTTTTACATTGTTTTTACAAAACCCATTGTTTATAAAAGGTATGTGGATGATATTTTTCTTGTATTTGAATACCAGAAACATGTAGAACCGTTTTTGCATTTTATGAACAGTTTACATAACAACATTGTATTCACATGTGAAACGGAGAGAAAGTCATCGATTGCGTTTTTGGATTTGTTAATTCAACGCAAAGATAAAAAGTATGAGACAGAGATTTATAGAAAACCAACTGATACTGGTCGTTATACTTCTCCAGAAAGCCTTTGTGAATTTAAGTATAGGAGAAATATGGTGAAAGGATTGATTTATCGTTCATGGGCTTTATCTTTTACTTTTGCTAATTCGGTAAAAAGTGTTGATAAATTGGTTGAGTTGTTGATAAAGAATGGATATTCTAAATCATTTTTATTGTTGATGATAAAAGAAACTGTTGATAAATTGATTAAAAATCCTAAGGATCCATGTTGTGGAAAGTCTGAATGTAATTTGTCGGATGGGTGTGAATTGAGTGTTGATCTAAATAATAGTAAAAATGGATAGAAAAAAAATTGAGCCTAAATTTGTTAGTATTGCCGTACTCTGAAGGCTTTACAAATTATAAAAGGAAGTTAAGTAAACAGATGGGAAATTTAGAGTATAAAATCGTTTCTAATTCGTGTAAGGTACGCAATATGTTTATTAATAAATTGGGTTCTGATCTCGTTTATCTATTTACATGTGATGGGATAATGCCACATACATTGGAGAGACTTCCCGTCATCTCTGTACTCGAGTTCTAGAGCATTGTCGATTGAAGGGTTTGATCAATATTAGTGAGCACAATAGAGGCTGTAAAAGTGAAATAGGAATGTCTGATTTTAGAATTTTGTTGAAAAGTTTTAATAATTATTGGGAACGCGTGATATGTGAAGCATTGCTGATAAGGTCATTGGATCCAGAGATTAATGTGCAAAGTGCTGTGACTACGAATGTTTTGAATGTTTTTAAATAGTTTACGTATGTTAAATCATGTTTATGTATTGTTTTTTATAAAAAACTTTTTTAATATTATTAAAATAATTGAATTTTTAAATTTCATTATTTTTTTAAAAAATTATAATATAAATAAAAATTATAATATTTATATAAATTACATTTTAAATTAGTTAAAAGTATTTGAATATTTTTTAAATGTTTATTTATTACAAAATTAAATTAATATAAAAAAAATAATTTGTTTAAATTATAAGTTAATTCATAATATTTTTAGTTGGTTTTGAGTACCTGAAAATGACAGTTATGCTGTCGAAATATATCGTACGAAGAGTTTTTTATTGGCGTTATCTTTGCCAAATTTATTTAGTTATGAATATGTATTGAAATCTATTGAAATTAATTAAATACAAAAGTTTTCATAAAAGTAACTATATAAATTGATTAAATCAATTTCTATATTATTGATGATTATTGATGAATCTTCAAGTCTATCAATTCATCAAAAAAAATTAAATCTAAGCAAAGTAATTTTTGATTGGCTATAGCTAGTAATTAATATTTTTACGTTTGAATTTATGTACCAATGGGGCCGTTTTTATTTTTATCATGTATTCAATTTAATAAATATAATTAGAAAAAGATTTATGTAAAAAATCTATTGTTCATTATTTCCTATCGCCTTGGCCCAACGTCCTGGACCTGGACTCCAGGTAATTTCGATATTCCATTTCGTCCTTGCTCTTGAAAAACCCGTCCAAGTGAATTTTGATGTCTTTCAAAGATTGGTAACGTTTTCCATTTAGAGAATTTTGAAGGGAGCGGAACAAATGAAAATCGGATTTGTGTCAAATCTGGACCGTATCGAGGGTGAGGCAAAACATTTTATATATTATAATAATATTGATTTTAATTTTTCATTTATCTCTTGCAGTTTGATGTAAGGTCATATCTAATATCAATTTTTCCAATGATACACACACACATACATTTATTATTTGTTAGTTTATTGATTTATTATTTTGGTGCGATATAATGCCCATTTAGGTCCCATTTAATGTGAATTATTTTATTGAAACCTTAAATCGATATCATATAGGTTATTATCAAATGCACTGTGGTAATTAGTGCCATTAAACACAAAATAATCAATTATAGCCTGTATTGAATCAATCGCAGAAGGGAACGTGTAAAATAGTTTTATTTACCACCAGATAGAAACCGGCGCGGAATGGGCCTGTAAATCAATATCCGAATAAATAAAACTGCATTTATTGAGTGGCAAATTAAAATTCATTAAAAAACGGGTTTAAAGTAATTTATAAACATTATAGTTAAAATTATAGAGAAATTAAGCATAAATGAATAAAAATAGCTCACTTCTTTAAATAGAACGTTGAACAATAATTCTTTACCACAGATTTCTACTACGGCGCGAAGGTAGTTTTGAATGTCAAGTTTTGATGTTTCAGATAAATCTTTGTCTTCCTCTATAACAGTTGGAGATTGCACGCTGAAAAATCCCCACGATTTTCTAGTATTAGGTCTTTCGATAGTGAAAATTTCAAATGTTAAATTTTCAGGAAAATACGAGTAAATTTTAGGCTCTATAGCTGATAATTCATAATGAATACCCTTAAATTCAGCTATTGTTACTGATGTTATTTTTGTGGTAATTGGGAAATTTGAAACTTTTCGAGAAAGATCCTAAATTTAATTAATTCATTGCATAACAATTCATGTCATAAAAATGCGAATAGAATTAATGTGTTTAAATTAAAACGAATTAAATAACATACTAGCAATATTCGTGTAAGGAATGTAATGTAACTGTTGAGATAAATATCATTAAACATAAGATGAAGTTAAACTTAAATTTATTTTTTAATAATTGTTGTGTTAAATAAACGAAATCATTAACTAGCTTTTGAATTATGGATTTGCAAAAAACTTTAATATACTACGACAAAGAAATATCAAATAACAAAAGATAAGTAATTTACGTAATTTTACAGTTAAAAAAATATATAAATTAAATTAGTAAATTAAATCATAAATGTAGCAATTAATTTACTCGGCAATTTATGACAATTTTCGAAGATGTATCTTTCCATGTGATATCAAAATTCAATTTAGCTTCCTTTTGTAATAAAGGGAAAGTATCATCTTTTACAAATATAAAGTCATCCAAATTTATCATTGGTGCTATTTTAAAATCGAATATAGTTAAATAAATAATTAAATTGAATTTTAAAGTACGATATTTAAATCTTGGGTACAGAATTGTAGATAAAATTAAAACATAATGCTATTTTTCATATTTACAAAAATATAAATTTTAAAAATATACATTCTTATATATAAATCAACTAGTTTCCCGCATGAGCGAAATAAAATGTTAAAAGGAGAGAGATTTTTTGTAAAATTGAATTAGAAGTCGAGAGAATAACTTCAAAACTTTAGCGATAAAATTTACATTATAAGATTCTAAAAAGAATATATTGTCATAAAAGCTTTTTTCACGTTGATAAAACATTTATGACAGTGCGAATCTACATGCCATGTGATTTATTAGCCAATTTATTTTGCTGAGGTAGAAAGTGACAGGAAGTGATATTCATTTACATTGTAACTTGTGCAGTCACGCAAATACATACTATGTGATAGTAATTTTTGAATATGCTCAATGAAAAGACTAAATTAAGAGTTTATCCATTTTGCACATGTTGCTGCGTTTTAGCAAATCATTTCACTTCAGTTCAAAGTTGCCACAAAGGTATAGCTACACCTGTTTCAGTTCATTAAAAACTCCTATAATAAAATGAAAAATCAATAAAGTTATAACATAGGGACATACATACTTATCCGTGTCTGCGTGTAATTTGTTCAACTGAATAAAAACTTATATTATAGGAAGGAAGGAATTTGAAGAAAAATTTTTTTAACATAAAAACATATTAGATAGTGTTGGGCCAGAACGTAAACGGCCTTGAGAAATGTTTAAATGGATCGGTAACACACATGCAAATATAACATGCAAATTTAAATAAACCTATTGAAACATCAATTAAACCCTATCAAATATGAGAAAAAAGAGAATTAAATATAAAATAATAAACATAAAAATAAATTAAAATAATAACAAAACGCACCAAGATCCGCACGATACCAACACAAACATAACAAGAAAACACAACAAATTCGACAAAAATTGAAAAATTAATAAAAGTTCATTAAAATGAAACTTAAATCAAAAGATTTGAATTAGTAATAATTCAATAAAAATCCTAAATCAAAAATTATAAAAATAAATCAAAAATAATAAAAATAAAGAATAGAATTTACTGGAAAATAACAAGGTCGAATTTTGTTTTACTGCATCAAACTTAACATGCGAGGAAAATAGGTATAAATACCGATTCATTTTCACATTAAACACACCATTTTTTCAAACTAAAAATTACTTTTGAGTTTTGATTAAAAATCTACTACGAAATTTTTAGGTGAGATTTAGTTTTATGTGGAACTCTCTTTCCACGTCACCTCCTCGCAACCTCGGTAGAGCTCTGCTTGGATGTCGGCGTGGGGGGAGATGTATTTTTTATGAAATTTTGGATTGAATGGATCAAGTAATTCTGTATTTTGTTTTAATATAAATTAATACATATTTATGATGATTAAATTTTGTTTTTCTTAAAAATCAACTAAATATTTGTCGAAATTTTTCCGGCCCACAGCCAACACATAACGCAAGATAGTAAAATCTACATAGTGCAGATTCATGTAAGTGCGTGGAAAATCGCCAATGATATGTACCCGTGAAGACCTAGCGTGCGGAACGCAGGGGTCGTAACGTCAATATCACCCGTATAGATGAAACGAGAAATAAGGGAGAAGTCTTGAGCTGCTTCCTCGTTTCTCATTTCTGTAAAATCGACTTAATTTATATTACACACGGCTCAAAATCACCACACCGAGTAGTCCAGTGGGCACTCATTAACTATAATATAAACATAATCTGCGACTAAGGCCAATTAAGGGAAGGTGACGGGAAATTAACAAAAAATTTGAAATCGTTGTTATTTAGTATAAATTCATGATATCAGCCTATACTATGCACCCTAAATTTATATTATAAATTCATAAAATTGATCCTGAGTTTAGATCAGCTATAGTAAATCTTTATTATTAAGTTTATATCACTAATTCACGCTGTTAATTGCACCCATTTTTGTTAATGATAAACTTATGTTATTAACTTTCGATTCCTATAAATCATTATCCTTTTAGTGAAAATAAATTCGTAGTCCTAATGGTAAATCTTTTATTAAAGATAAACTCATATTGTTAACTATAGATTTATATCATTGTAAACCCTTTCATTAATAATACATTCATATTAATAATTGTAAATCCTTTGTTAATAATAGTATTAGTAGGAAAATTTTGTTAATAATTAACTGTAAATCTCTCATGAACAATAACTTCATATTATTAATTCATATTGTTAATCATAAAAATATTTTGTAATAGTAAATTGATATTATTATTTGCCGAATCGTATTGTTAACTACAAACCCTTTTTAGGTAATTAATTGAAAATCTTTATAATACTAAATGGAAATTGCACTATTCAAACTTAGCTTTAAAAATCGTAAACTCCATATTCATGTGAGTAATTATAAAACATCATCGTCACTTATAGACCTCCATCACACGTTACTATCACCAATTCCAAATCATATATTAAAGTTACTATTAACTCTCCCTTATTAGATATAAATTCACACTATGCGATTTATAAATTAATTACAAGCCCCTATTATTAGTAATGATGTTTCAATATTATTTGAGTGTTAATAACAACTACCAATTTATAGCGTTAGTAAGTAAAAATAAATTATAATATCAGTTATGATTTTTCACATGAATAAAATTTAGGAATTTAACACGTAAAATCACCCATAAAAATCAAAACTTACAAACATCAATAGAAAATCATGAAAATTGAGTGAACAATGGTCGAATTAATAATTCCAAAGGCAGAAAGTACATACAAAACCAAATTAGATGAGAATCAGATGTGCAAATCCGTTTGAAGCTAGTCATCACGAAAACGTGCAAAAGCATAATTGGTTGGCATGCTGATTCCAACGAGGGATAGCCTTCGTCCGATCCAAAGAGAGTGAATTATCCCTTTTTCCCCGATACATCTGAGATAGGACGGAAAGTAATCAACCCAGCGACATCAAGATTTCCATTTTTTGGGTGTGCCGAACAATAAATCTAACTTTACCTGAAAGTAAATCTCAGCAACCAGGTAAGGCAAATCTCGAATAAAACTAACTCACTGGTTAATAGGAAACCGCATGGAAGTTCGACATCATCATCTTGAACCATAGTATTTTCTCCAAAAATTCGACATCAATTCCGTAAAATGTAATCTAGAAACAATAAACAAATTAAAATGAAAATTTATGCTGACCGGAAACTTACGAATAAACAAATTCACCAACCGCAGAGACACGAGTCCAAAGTTGAATTTTCTCGGAACGCCGACTAGTATCTACGATAGTTATGCAAATACAAAGTTGAACCTGAACCTTGATACATCCGTTCAGTTCATAAGGCCGACGATCGACTAAATTATAAAGATTTTGATTAAAAATGCTAAATTAAATTAAACAACGTTCACGTTTCCACCGAATGGTGAAGGATGCGCGATTATTCAATTAATATACGTATATTAAAATATTATATAGAGTAAACAATCAAGAGCATATAAACTCTCGCCAAGGTCAGTAAATCAATCTTACTAATGCACCGACAACGGAATCATAAGAAGAGAACCATTTCAAACAACCCAACCGGCGGAAGACCCACAGCTGATCCTGAACACCCAGATTTTAAGAAACCATTTTTGTTAGCAACAGACGCAAGTGGATATGCATCAGGAGCAGTCCTAGGACAATGGGATGATGAGAAAAGAGAACGAGTCATTGGATATTACAGTCGAACATTCAAGAAACATGAAAAGAATTACTCTGTGACTGAAAGAGAGGCATTAGCAATAATCCAAGCTATTAAACACTTCAAATATTTATTATGGGGTCACGAGATATATATCACTACTGATCACCAACCATTGGTATGGTTGGGACAACATAAAGAAGCCTCGAGCAGATTAATGAGATGGGCAATGCAGTTGCAAGAATACTCACCGTATATAAAATTCAAATCAGGAAAAGCCAACGCTAACGCAGACTGTATGTCAAGATTTGTATTTGAGGAACTAATGGATCATGATGTAAGACGCATATGCATGATCATCGCAGAAGATATCGACTTCACAAAACTGAGAAATGAGCAGAAGGAAGATGAGGAGTTGAAAACAATAATCGAATTCATGGAAACTAATGACATGAAAAGCTTCGACAACAACAGTAAACTAAGAGAGCATATGGAAAAGCACAGGCATCGATATACCATAGAGAAGGGATGGTTATTATTAATGGATGGTGAGAAACGACTCATGTGTTTACCAGAGAGTAGGCGAAAAGAAGTATTGATGCAATATCACGATAAAAAACTTGGAGGACACATGTCGGCGAAAAAGACAGAAGCAAGACTGCGCCAAAAATATTATTGGCCAAATATCGGAGAGGAGGTAAAAGGATGGATAAAGAATTGTCTGATATGTGCAACCAGGAAAAGTACAGGAAGTAAACTGAAGGCACCGCTAAAGCCAATGCCAATTCCACCAGAACCAATGACGATGATTGCAATGGATGTAGTAGGACCACTACCAGAAACCAACGACGGAAATATCTACATATTAGTAGTGACAGATTATTTATCAAAATTCCCGGAAGCATTCGCAATACCAGATCAAAAAGCCAGAACAATAGCAAGAATTCTAGTAGAGGAAATATGCTGTAGATACGGAACACCTAAACAGATCCTAACTGACCAAGGAACCAACTTTATGAGCGAAATCATAGAGGAAGTAACAAACTACTTTAGAATTGCGAAATTCAGAACATCGCCTTACCATCCACAAACGAACGGTCAAACCGAACGATTCAATGGCATATTAATAGAAATGATGTCAAATTATGTCAGCAGACACCAGAAAGATTGGGACAGATATATAAATCTATGCCTTATGGCTTATAGAATGTCAATACATTCAGCTACAAAAATGAGTCCATTCAAATTAATGTACGGCAGAGATCTACGCACATGCACGGAGTCTACTCGATGACCTTCTCGATCACCAGCAACAAGTGGACCTACGAGTAGCTCGAGCCCGTCAATGTTTGGCAAACATTGAGGGGGATCTCGAAGCCGGCCGGATTGCCGCTACTTGTTATCACCCACGGCCACGCGGATCCCTATATGGAGACACCGGGAATGAAACGGGCGAGCACAGGAAAGCTGCGCAGATGACGGGAACTCACCGGAGCCGAAATACCAGAAGGCCGGTAATGATCATACCAAACTGCTCCCCCGAGGAATGGGTAGCAAGAGGCTTCACGCACACATGATAGTAACATTGTGAATTCCATTTAGTTTGAAATTTGTTAGTAAAATAAAGATTTTGTTCGAATAAACATTGATTTCGTTTTTATTTTGGTTGATGTAGTAACAATTCATTAAGAAAGTTTTGTTTAATTAGTTACTTCTGTGGTGATAATTATTGTTTTGATATTATCAATTCCAGACATGGATTCCCCACAAACCCTGAGAGTAGAACTAGCCATAGCCCGACAAAATAACAAGAACCTATACGATCAGATAATTCAACTAACACGAGAAATACATCAAATTCGAGCCACCTGGATAAATCCAGTAAAAATCAAACCCTTATACCAGAGGATCACCGCTGCTCAGAAAGGATGGGCCGAAGAAAAACAACTCAATCAGAGTTTACGCACGCAAATACGAGGACTGGAAGTCGCCCTATCAGCCAGTCAGGAAGGAGCGGCTGTTACCTATCCGCTCGTATTCGCACCGGCTCAGTTAGCCTACCGGGAGTCGGCAGCTGCTTCAACTTCGGTCCCGAATCCTGCAGCAACTGTAAACACCTACTCCCGTCCCGGACGCAAAGAGAGAGCTAGGCGTCGTGCCGCCAAATTACTAACCTAATCCAAATCAAAATTTACAAACAATTGTAACTCCTATATAAAATATATTTTGTAGTTTGATTTTATTAACTCATGTAAGAGGATCCAGAAAATCACGATAGAATTCCTGTAATTTACTAGACTCTAATAAATACGTGACATAAGGGGAACCAATTACGAAAAATCGAGCACATGTCTTCTAACGACGGCTCGTTGGACCCGAGGGTTGTCCGAGCAATTACAGTATTAGCAATAGCACTCACTTTTTGCGGACAATCCACCCGCTCGAGCACATTTCCAACGTTGCCTAGCAACGGGTGTCGAGTGGTAGTCAGAGTAATATTTTGTATGGCGTTACTAGGGCAACAATGAAGATAAATAACTAGCAACACCCTGTAACCCACCAATAGTAAATAGTGCATGCAAACTTTCAAAATGTAGAAATGTTCAGATCAATAAAAACTCTATTTTTAGTAACTTTTTAGACAATTTTTTTAATTAAAGCCGAAATTTTTTGAAAAAAATACCAATAATTCTACTTGTAGAGTTGTAAAGAAAATTAAGAAATAATTTCGTAAGATTTTTCATGAAATTCAATCAATTTAATATTTTTAAAACATTTCAGATATTTCAAAAATATCCATCGAAACTCTAGGTTTTTGAGATGAAGAAATAACAATGTAACATTTAACTTGTACTTAAAATAAATTGAGTTTTTAACTCATTTGCAATTTACCAGGAGCAGTGGAACCAGAACCTTCAAATGAGGAGTTTAAAAAATACGGAAAACATAAGTTTTCCGAAAACTCAAGTTTAAAAATAATATTTTTTATAAAGTATAAAAAATTCAAATCATTAATACCATTGAAAATGAAGAAGATTTTTATAAATTTGGGAAATTAACGGAAATTTCCAAAGCCTCATAAAATCAATAAATATCAAAAATTTGGATTTGTTAAAAGGTAAAAAAGATGGCAGCCAAAACGAATTGAATAAATAATTGGCAACATACTTAGTTGTTGATACTTTGCTGTGCAAATGTAATTTGTATATAATTCAAAATTTAAATTTCTAATGATTTTAATGGGAAAATCATAAAAAATATTAATGATTTACCACACATAAAAGCATCGAACCTGGCGCCTATTTTCCAACTCTTCAGCTGGGATAGAAACCATCTCATAATACATTCTTCTTTGATCTTTATTTTAGGATACTGGGCTAATGAATCTTTATCTTTTAATGAACAATATGATTGAATAAGAAAACAATTTAAAAACAAATAATCAACGTCATAAACTAATCCATAACACTTAGTGGTGTCTTCAGTTGAGAGTATCGATATCTTTAGCTAAATTACCTATTTCAGTTCTTTCATTTTTATTTTGGTCACTTTATCAATATCTCTATTTTCGAATTCCAAATTCATTTGAGGAGGTAAATATTTATCACCAAACTCGCATAAGAAATTACCTTGTACATGTACAATATTAACAGTTTGATCTTTACTGTGACATATAAACTTGTCATAATTATTATAAATAGTCATTTCAACAGCAATTAGAGCTTGGTTCATATTTGTATTAATAGCATTTTTGTATATATAGGCATTACACTATTGTAACCCGCCTTTTAATCTATAATAAGTTAGATCTAAAAAAATATCCTTGATACAAGTCTGAGTAGTTTTCGGTCTTGTTTCTCTCGACACTATATTTCCTTTTTCAATCTAGTCATTTTAATTAATTAACCTATTTGTATTTTCTTAATAATCTTTTCTTGATGTCCTAAATTAATTTTATATTATTACTTTCGTACACACACCCATTTTCCAAGGAATTATATTGAACTCCCAATATAAAAAAGTGGTGGGTTACAGGGTTTCGCTATTTGTTTGAATATGCCTGAGGTTACCCTAGTAACGCCATACAAAATGATTCTGACTGCCACTTGGCACCCGTTGCTAGGCAACGTTGGAAATATGTTCAAGTGGTGGATTGCCCGCAAAAATTGAGTATTATCGCTAGTACTGTAATTGCTCGGACAACCCTCGGGTTCACGAGCTATCGATAGAAGACTTATGCTCGCTTAGCTCTGTCCCACGTGTAAGAAAATTCATGATCGAATGTGGAGAGATGGTTTGAAACCGCGATGCGAGTGTTCACAGTAGTACCTGTACGTAAGTGCATCTCGGAAATAATCTAACTACAAGCGCAACTACTTTATTTGAATCAACAAAATATATAGTTATCGTAAGTTAATGGGGTGGATTTGGAGGTTGTGCTGCTCGGCGTCGAGCACGCTCCTTGCGTCCCGGCCGACGATTATTTGATGGAGTGATGGACTGGTCTGCTGATAGAGGATTCTTCTGCGCCATCTGGGACGGGGCGAAGACGAGCGGGTAGGTGACTGCTTCCCCCTCCCGACAGACTGCTAAGGCGACTTCTAATCCTCTGATCTGGGTGCGCACACTCTGATTGAGCTGTCGCTCTTCCGCCCAACTTTTTTGTGCTGCGGTTAACCTGAGATATAATGTTTTCATTTTTCTCCGGTCCGACCAAGTTGCTTTGACCTGTTGTACCTCTTTAGCCATCTGGACGATTTGGTTGAGGAGATCCGCATTTGCGTTCCTTGCGCGATTTGGTTGGTGGTCATAACTACAATGGACAAGATCGTTAAATTTTCTCTAATGATTTACATAATTTGTATTTATAATTATCATAAACATAATTATTAAAAACGGGTCTACTCAGGCAAACGATTAAAACGAAATGACAAGTTAACAAAGATTTCTTTTTCAAAAAACAATACTAAATCACGTTCATTAGTAGTGTTTTTAGGGATCACTATTTTCCGTGGCACGGCTTCTTTACGCCCTTCTTCGGAGGAACCACAGGATATGGGCGTCGGGTATCGCGGACTGGGCGAGGTGGATACGCTTCCGCAATTCGCCCGGTGAGGATGTCTTCTTCCACATTTGCGAGATACATCCTCGCCTTGACCACCTGTAGGTTTACCTGTTCCTGCACCCTTTCCCATTGGGTGAGGAAGTTGCGTGCATGCATGTAAGTCTCCGCGGCGGGATACTGCTGACCAGCGAGACCACAGGGGTCCTTCTCGAAACCTAGTATCCGCCAAGTAGTGAGATACGGCCACTGTTGTTGAATCTCGTCGAAAATTTCCGTAGCTAATGGAGCTCCTCCCTGACCCTGTTCGTCAGTTGCTTGACTCGCGATTCGTTCGAATGACATGTCTAAAATATCATCGTGATCAGATTCGATTAAGTCGTCCGCTCGTCATAATGATCAACTAAATGAGGACTGGGGTATTGCTATTGGGTGTAATCAATTTTAAACTTATTGGATTCTATTAATTTTGATTTTTATTGCAGATTATGAGCGGTTCATCTATAAGTATTAGGTGTGCTATATCCCACCGATTGTCTTTCCTATATTTTTTTTTTAAATTTACCGTAATCAAGTGATATTCTGGTGCTATGTAAATTGGTTCACGGACATCTCGGATCGTCAAAGGTTTACTCAGGTTTGCGACTTGCTGTTTGATAAGTTAAGACGTGAATGGTACTCTCCGTTACTCGATTGATTTTTGATAAGAGAGTTTATATTATCTCACAGGTCTGGCCCTTTTGCGTGTATCTCTTTGGATAATACAAGTATATATGTGATTAAAACCTTGAATGTCAGGGACGGATGTTGGTCCGGATAAGTCGTTTGTGCGTAGACGTGTTTATTTGATGATCCGATGTGGTTGGTTTCCGGCGGATCTTGTCGTTTGCAATTAATCAATTGAATGAAGACGATTTAGTTCGGTATGTTTATATCCGGTAATTATATTATTTACGTTACATTTTCAGAATTATTGATCAACGGATTCGCCTAAGCTAAATCAATTCTGGTAAGTCATTACGTCGATTAATTTGAATGTATTTTACTGACATTTTTAATAAAAACTTCTTGCGTCTACCGAGGCTTTCAAGCAGATGCAATCCCCTACCTTTGGAATATTTTCTTTATGTGGAATTATATTTGTTCAAGGAAAAATTGGTAGTAAGCCTTCTTGTGATTGAACAATTTATGTAGTGTTAATACAAAAAAAAAATTTTTCTTATCTTAAACTTTGATTTTGCAATTATATTAATTTGGTTTAAGTAATAACTCATTTATTTCGTCTTTAATCACTTTATTTTAATTCCTGAATTTACTCTATTTAAAGAAAACTTTTTTTCAAATCTATAAATTATTCTAATTCTAATCAAGGGATTGTTTTATCAATAATATATTTTGATTTCCATTACTCAAATTTCTTGTGGTTTCCCCTAAAACTAGTTGGATCACCCATTACTTTAGTCCGTGAAATTACTTTAATATTAGCTCAATATTTTTAAATCGATGAATCCAATTCTACTTTATTTTCACCCGGAGATTTACTTGATCTTTACCAGAGAAATTAGCTTACTTTTATTCAAATTATTTTTAACTTTAATCCCTGAATGACTTAGTTTAATCCTCAACTTCCTTTAATTAACGAATTATGGCTGATCAAGGAGTTTCTATTAGTTAATCATCAAATTAATGTGGTGAAAATTTTGTTCTTAATCCGTGAATTACGCTATCTTTACTCAATGACCGTTTTACTTAATCTAATTTAATCAATAAAACATTTACTTTTACTCAAAAATTCCTTTAGGTTGAATCAAAATGAATGAATTTAGTTTAATCAAAGAGTTATTTGTCTTTATCCAATAATCCATAATTTAACTTAGTTGAGTTACTGAGCTATTTATTTATTGATTTTTATTGTAACTTTAATTCAGTATGCCAATGATTAGTTTATTTCAAGTTTAACTATATCAACGATTTCGATTTAATTTATCCCCGTACCCTTCTCTTTAATAGGCCTTAGACGCATTTTATGTTTATATTATATTTACTGAGTGCCCACTGGACTACTCGGTGTGGTGATTTTGAGCCGTGTGTAATAGAATTTTAGGTCGATTTTACAGAAATGAGAAACGAGGAAGCAGCTCAAGACTTCTTCCTTATTTCTAGTTTCATCTATAGCAGTGGTTCTTAACCTTTTTAGCTACCGGCACCCCTAAAATTTTCAAACAATATTCTCGCACCCCTTACTAGAAATTATTGAGTTATATAAATTAAAAAACAAACATTATGCAAAACATATTTTTTATTTATTTTATGTGCGTAACAAATTTTTTATAAATTTTAATTGTTAGCTGAAATAATCAATTATAAATTACAATTTCGCACCCCAAAATATTCAAGCTCGCACCCCTAAGGGGTGCGTGCACCACCGGTTAAGAACCACTGATCTATAGGGATAATATTGACGTTACGACCCCTGCGTTCCGCACGCTAGGTCTTCACGCGTACATATCATTGGCGATGTTCCACGCACTTACACAAATCTGTACTATGTAGATTTTACTATCTTGCAATATGTGTTGGCTGTGGGCCGGAAAAATTTCGACAGATTTAATTTTAGTTTATTAAATATATAAAAACAATTGTTAATATTATAAAAATGTATTATTAAAAACAATATACAAAATTACTTGCAATCAATTCATTCATAAAAGCATAAAAAATGCATCTCTCCCCACGCCGACATCCAAGCAGAGCTCTACCGAGGTTGCGAGGATGCGACGTGGAAAGAGAGCTCCAAATAAAACTATTTCTCACCTAAAGTTTCAATATAGATTTTCAAACAAAGTACTGATTCAAAAATGGGTTTGAAAAACGGTTTAAAAATGGTTTTTAAAAGTGGTTAAAATGGTTTTCGTTTGAAAAACGGTGTGTTTTAATGTGAAAATGAATCGGTATTTATACCTATTTTCTGTCCCTAACCTCGCGTGTTAAATTTGATGCAGTAAAACAAAATTCGACCTTGTTATTTTCTAGTGTATTCTATTCTTTAATTTTATTATTTTTTGATTTATTTTAATAATTTTTCATTTAGAATTTTTATCGAATTATTACTAATTCGAATCTTTTGATTTAAGTTTCATTTTCATGAACTTTTATTACTTTATCAATTTTGCCGAATTTGTTGTGTTTTCTTGTTATGTTTGTGTTGGTATCGTGCGGATCTTGGTGCGTTTTGTTATTATTTTAATTTATTTTTATGTTTATTATTTTATATTTAATTCTCTTTTTTCTCATATTTGATAGGGTTTAATTGATGTTTCAATAGGTTTATTTAAATTTGCATGTTATATTTGCATGTGTGTTACCGATCCATTTAAACATTTCTCAAGGCCATATGTGTTCTGGCCCAACAAAAGCATAAAAATATTTTCTCGATTAAAAGCGTAAGTAATTTTTTTCGATAAAAAAGCCAATAGGCAAATATAGGCTTTAGTTAAAATGAATCAAATGCCTAAAGTAAATAAAAAAACATTAGAGTAAATTTAAATGAATTAAAGTGCCTTAAAAAATTAAAATTTCAGAAAATGGTTTAAATCATCACATTTATTTTCAATAGAAAATTTTTTTTTAAACGGTTTTTCTTGGTTTTCGTGAGTTATTTAAACAAACCCGAAATCTAGTTAATTTTCGAGATTAACATTAAACACAACAAGCATGAATCAAATTTTAATTTACCCTTTTTAAAATTTTATTTCATATTACACACATAAATATATATATATAGATTTACATACTTATACATAATATAGTATTTACATACATACACTATTTAACAATAACCTTCAAATAATTTGATCCACGGCTCGATTCGTATTTAACCTAATGAGTTCTTTTATTTCTTATACTATTCTACTTCTATTAAATATTTTAATTCCTCAAATCCTACTCTCATTTTCTTCGTCCCTTTTTGAGACAATGCCAACTATTTCTGATTTTGGCTTTCTTATATAGTGATAATAATCACTTTGATTAATGATCATCAACCCAATCCATAACTGTTGACAACCTTGGGCTTGCGGTTTTTCTTTCATGTTTTTAGTCTCCGAGGAATGATTATTCGGTATACCCATAGCCTCGTAATAATCTCTTACTGTCATGATAATAGGTTTTCCGATTTCCTTCTTGTTTACCAGAATCGGTTTTCTTTGATTAATTAATTTACGATTCTATGTTTCTAAGCTTTCATATATTTTCAACCCTTTCTAAACATTCCTTAAAGAGTCCATTACCACTGTGATCTTCACAATTGCTCACTCCATTTCTTTCTCGTTCACTGACTTGATTGTATTCACCTTGATAATTTTTAAAATATTTTTCATTTTACAACCCCAACAGATTTTAATTTGGTTAATTGATATTTTTTGTTGATGATTTTAAATTCTCTCGATGCGCCGGTTTTTAGTGTTGTATTACCGCGAAAATTGAACTTCCCCATCAGTGGTTTTAGCCCAACATATATTTTTTATATATAATTTTTCTACCGGAGAACCCTTGCATACCATATTCACCCTCAATAAATCTAGCCACCGAATCACTGGCTATGTTTATCACAAACTTTTACTTCTTATGTACTTCTAATATATGATTTAACTCAGTTAAGAAACTTTTTCAATTTATTCATCTTTTTGTGTATAATTGAAACACTAATGGATGTGGGGAAATATTTATTCTCTCTGTCCACATCAGAACAAAGCTGGTAGTTTATAAATTTTTATATAATAATAATCGTAATAATAAATGTAATTCAAAGTTGATATATCAATTTTAATATCAATTCAATCCGATCAATAAACATTATAATTCGACAAGCTTATATTAGGAAAAGCTTTAAAAAGTTTCATGAATTATTGGAATTTAAAACAAAAGTAAGAGTCAATATGGAACAGGGAATATTTATTAGCATTTAATGAAACTTGGACACTCTTTCTAATTTTCGAGCAGTGAAATATTTATGACGCATATCGACAGAAAGTGACGGAGAATAAAATTCAAGTAAAGATTTGTTTGGTTTTTCTATTACCATCCCTGAGCTATTTCTTTTAGCTGACTTAGAAAACTTCATAGCTTCAACGGCTTCTTCATCTTCCCTGAAAAAATAGTTCAAAAGGTTGATTGTTTCAAGGTTTTCAATTCATCTGTGAATTTTGAATAGATAAAGTATAATTAAAATCTTAAAAAATAAGTATAAAAAATAAAAATTCACTTAACTGTTACAAAATGGAAAAGTAAATGCACTATTCAAAAACGAAATTTGTTAGCAAAAAATTAATCAAATCGAAGTTGATTATATAATAGAAATTCTAAGGAGCCTTTGAAATGTAATTTATTTTATATAGGTACTGGAATATTAAATTTAGGGAAGTGCATTTATAAAGAGTGACATAGGCACTGTAATATGATAAATTTTAAAATTATATAAAATCAACTGATTGAAATTCATTTAATAATCGAATTAAATTTATAATGGCAAACCTGAGCGACTTAGTAGATTATTAGGAAGACCGAATAAATGGAACATGGATTGTTAAGAAAATAAAATAGTGTAAAAATTCAATGAATAAAAATGAACAAGTGAAAATAATAAAGCAGGAAATATGATTAATGGCGGGATAAATTTTACGAAAAAGATTCTTTCATTAATGAATTTTGTATTTGGTGAAATATAGATATATTCAAATTTCTACAATCACTTTTACACCATTAAAGATTTCTATAGCAAACCAATTTCCCAAGATCTGGGCATTTTTCTGTCAAGTAAGCATTTATTATTGGATCGTAACATCCCAATGAAAAATTTGAATTGCTGAATAGGAGTTTTAACCAATTTTACTCATGATGCTTGTTATAGAGTCAAAGTGGTCATATTCAAAATCGATGAGCTACTGGAGTTTCTGCAGCTTCGCCATTTTGCTACCTGCCAATATGGTTTGCATTTGTGGTCATCAAATAAGCATCCAGTGATTCACTCACAGCCCAGATGGTCACGTGTTTCGCTGTGCAAGATGCGTAAAAACATTCACGTGGAAAGTTTCTTTGAAAAACTGAAGTTGCTAACTCGGTCCATTTTGGCAACTTCTCTTTTATTGTGTTACGAGAATTCGGCATAAAGGCATCATCTGTGTGGGCAAATTGGGAACAGTTCCTTACGCATGCTATCCCATGTAATAAAAGTAGCATTTCAACTGGATTGACATTATATTTTGAGAAAAAAATCGGGGGTCCTTATAACCCATATCCAGCAATATTTTTTACCGACAAAGACATTTTTTTCATATATTAAAGTAACAATGATAAAACTCCTGAAATAAATCTGTGAGATCCTTTCCACCAAAAATCCTAGTTCTTTAAGGAAATTTTTAGTTTCACACCTTCAAAATTTGGCAAGTCCTATCAAAAATTTTGTTTCGCACGCTAATCATATCAATTGTTTTGATGGGGAAAAAGAAAACATAATTTAGTTTATTGATTTTATTATAATTGTATTTCATGCCTGTTTATAGTGAGTGGAAATAGGATTAGCAATTAACGTATGAATGTGAATTGCATATCAGCCAATAAAAAGCGAGACTTTAACAAGATCAAATTCAACATTAAGAAGGCCTTATCGAGGACAAGTGAATTGAGTTCCATGTCTTGGCAATGTAGGCTTGATATTCAGAAGTAAGCACAAGATAATGAGATAGGAAAAGAAAAGTTATTTGAAGAACTACTTTTTACACATTCGCAGATTTTTCCGGAAATGTTTGAAAACAATACATATTTATGGCGATTAATTTGTTTTTATTAATATATTTAACTCGCTTTATATTGAATTAAAAATATATTCAACTTATAGAGAAGTTATCTCAGAAATGCAGTTTGGTGCAAGATATCGCACAATAACAGGAATAAAATTCAGAGCTTATTGATTATTAATGAGATAATTAAAATAAATGTTAATATAATAAAATTAATTAACCATGAAATCGGAACACAATCTTTTTCCATAATCACTGATGCTGTCGACCAGCTCATTCTAACAAATTGGGGAAATCCAAAAATTCGATCGAATGCATTCTTCAAATAATTTTTAGTTACTGGATCTGATGGATATCCACTGCCACAATTATCATTAGACAGAGGAAATGTTTCTCTGTGCTTCCAATTATGAATGCATTTGTCTCGAACAACTTTTGCAAATATACTTGCAGCGCTGACGATTTTGTAACTAGCATCAGCTTTGCTTTCAACAACGACTTTAAGCTTGGGAAAATGACTTGAAATTAACGCGTTGTATTTTTCAGGACTTCCGACTGTGTCGATATATACCTAATAATAATAAAATACACGGAAATTTTCTTGGATCAATAAATTTTGGAAATCACAAATTTTAATTTTAACCAACCTCAGTTAGATTTACTCCTTTGTTAATTACTTTACGAATAATATTAATTGCAGCGTCGTGAGACATTGTATTTAAATTTGTTTTATTAACATTTAACATCTGATTTGTTATGAAACTAGGTGACAAAATCTCTATTTCATAACCACACAATTTTTTGTCAGTATCACTCAAAAGACTTAGTAACTCATTTCTTGTTTCTTCTTTTAATTTTTTAGAATCTTATCGACAATAATATTAAAAAAACTTAAATCCATTTATATCTAACCATCTAATCCAATATTTGATAACTTTTCTAAATTTCTAATTTCAATATAAGCACCGGAATAAACCATTGGACCTAATAAACTATTAAACTGTTAAAATGAAATCCTTAATTACCCAATACTGGGCCTCTACCAGCTTCATCTATTCCTAAACAACAAGGAAATCTAAAATATTTTTCGCTACTAATACTAAGATTCTTATCATTTTTTTCACAAAATTCGTTAACTTTAGATTCTATAAACTTTAAGTCAGTCATCGGATTTATTAAAACATAAAACGATTATTTAAACAAAGCTTTTATGGAAATGAAAATAAAATATATATTATATACCATATATTATATGGTTCTATTTTGGCATTAGATCAAAAATTTTCTTTTCACATTACAGAAATTTTCAGTATTAGTTTTTTCAAGTGTTACTATATGTTATATGGCATATAACATATAGTAACACTTGAAAAAGAAAAATTTTGATCTAATCCCAAAATAGAAATTTTATTGTTTAATTAATTTATAATTGTTTTTAAAATTACAAAATAAGGCAGTTTTTCAGAAGTAAACGGCCTTGAAAATTGTTTAAATGTATCAGTAATACAACACGAAGACCCAGCACCAAGATAACTTTAAATACAACATACAACATCAACTAAACACTCTAACATCTGAGAGAATATGAATAAATATAAAATCAAAAAACATAAAAGTAAAATAATGATTTAAGTGAGTTAAAATGAAATAATTTTGGTTGAAAAAATTCAATTTAAAAATATAAGAAATAAATTGCCAATTTAAATAAAGAAATTAATAAAATTTAATTTAGATAACACAAATAATTTCAAAGTCAAATTTTGTTTTATCGCAATAAAAATAACATGCAAGGTTAAGGTCAAATTATAGGTATATATACTGATGTGTTTTCACAAATTTTAATGACAAAACTCTGTGCAGAGACAACTTGACAAACTGTGTGCAGAGAGATAGGCAGACAAGACAGACAGACTGTGTGCAGAGAGACAGATGGAATTTAGTGTTAGTGTGCAGATGGTCAAACTGATTTTAGTATGCAGATGTCAATTTGTGGTCTTACTTTTCAGTAGTACTTTCAATTAGAATTGCTTGTATTTATGAAACTTTGTGATGAAAATGTGAAATGAAGAATTATAATGAAGAATATACGTTCGTGCATCTAATCTTCCAATTTAGATGGTAATATTTATTTATTTTCTGCACACAGCCAAAACATACCGCAAGTAATTAAACTCAACACACTAATCGAACTGTGTAAGTGCGGTTTCTCCTCCTATAGTCGTGCCCGTGAGGGTCTAGTCGTGAGTCAAATCATAGAACTTAATAGCGATAAAGAGTAGCTCGAGGGTAGGTCTTTTGGCTCAACTTTTTTCCATCCAATTGGTGGGTTACAGGGTTTCGTATTTTGCCTATCTTCATGGTTACCCCAGTAACGCCATACAAAATGATGCTAACTGCCACTTGGCACCCGTTGCTAGGCAACGTTGGTAATGTGTTCAAGTGGTGGATTGTCCGCAAAAATTGATTATTATCGCTAGTACTGTAGTTGCTCGGACAACCCTCGGGTTCACGAGCTGTCGATAGAAGACCTATGCTCGCTTTGCTCTGTCCCTTGTAGAAATTCAAGATTAGGTACTTATTTGATTGTGGAAAGATGAGATGAAGTTTCGGCGACGTGATGCGAATATTTACGATATGCAATTGTATCAAAGAAACAAATCAACTATGCACATGACTACTCTATTCTAATCAACAAAACATGTAGCATTTATGAGTTAATGGGTTTGAAGCTGGGTTGTTCGTCGTCGGGCACGCTCCTTACGTCCCGGTCGACGATTATTTGCTGGAGTGATAGATGGCTCCGCTGGTTGAGTACTTTTCTGCGGCATCTGGGGTGGGGCGAAGACGAGCGGATATGTCACCGCTTCACCCTCCCGGCAGACTGCTAGGGCGACTTCTAATCCTCGGATTTTAGTGCGCAGGCTCTGGTTGAGCTGTCGCTCTTCTGCACAGCCTTTCTGTGCTGCCGTGAGTCGGTGGTAGACCGCTTTCGTTTTTGCTGGATCTGACCATGTTGCCCTTATCTGCTGTATTTCTCGGGTCAGTTGGATAATTTGTGTGAGCAGCTCCGCGTTTGACTGCCTCGCGTGATCCAGTTCGGTTTGTAGGATTCGTAGGAAAGACATCACTATATAATAAAAGAGAAACTTTTAATTTCTTATTGACTTAGATAGATCACAATCTATTCAATTAAACAAAATTACGGGACAAGTCTATCTATAAGGAGGGATAACACGAACGACTTTTAAATTTTCTTTAAAACAATTAAGACATGAACATCGTAATATTTGCAGTTATTCTTCGGGAAAATGTCTTTTCAAGCTTTTCCTTAGAGCCGCCACCGTATAGGGCCGTCGGGTATCGCGGAATGGGCGAGGTGGGTAGGCTTCTGCAATCCGCCCGGCGAGGATGTCTTCTACCACGTTTGCGAGATACATGCTCGCCTTAACCACCTGTAGATCCACCTGCTCCTGCACCCTTTCCCATTGGGTGAGGATGTTCTGTGCGTACATGTAGGTCTCCGCAGCAGGGTATTGCTGTCCCACGAGTCCGCAAGGGTCCCTCTCCAAGCCTAGTATCCTCCAAGTAGTAGGATACGGCCACTGTTGTCGTAACTGGTCGAATATTCCCGTAGTTGGCGGGGCTCCTGCCCGTCCCTGTTTGTCCGTTCCTTGACTGGCAATTCGTTCGAGCGACATGTCTAAAATATCATCGTTATCAGATTCAACTAATTCATCCACGTTAGGTCATTATCAAATAAATGGTGACTATGTTATTGTTAAAGGAGTTATCTAAATTTAAACTTATCGAATTCTATTAGCTTTATGTTTGGTTGTGACTTTTGCAAAACGGATGGGCGGTTTATCTAGAAGCTTTAGGTGTGTTACATTCCGTCGAATAATTCCTCCCGACGCTCTTATGCATCCTTTTAAGATTATAAAAATCAAGTACTACTCTGATGCTATGTAAATTGGTTCACGGACGTCGCGGTTGACAAGGGTTCTCTCACATTTACGAATTGCGGTTTGATAAGTTAAAACGTGAATATTACTTTCCTTTACTCGATGGGACGTTGATAAGAGGGGTTATATTCTCTTACGGACCTGGCCCTTTAGTATGCACTCCTTTATAGGGTGATATGTACTAGTATAATTAACAGCATATGTGAGGTAAATCTACTAATTAATTAATTTTAATCTAAATAGGTATGTTAATTCTAAAGTATGATATATTAGATATTATGTGTATAATTTCAGTATATTGACGTAAGAGAATTTATAATTTCATTCACAGTTTTAGTTAACAATTTTATATACAGGTTAATCGAACTTTTAAGGGCAAGGCCGGATGTTGAACCGGATAAATTAATTGCGTGTAGACGTATTGTTTGATGATCTTACATGCATGATTTCCGGCGGATCTTGCCGTTGCAACTTAAGCGGTTGAAAGGAGACGATTTAGTTTGTTTATATCCGGTAATTGGATTCATTATAGTTCATTTTTAGATTTCTCAATCAACAGATTCGCCTAAGCTCAGCTAAATCGATTTTGGTAGGTTATTATGTTATTCAGTTTGAATATATTTTATCGACCTTTCCTCTAAGGGAACTTCTCGCGACTACCGAAGCATTCAAGTGGGTGAAATCTCACATCTTGGAAATTTTCTAGGTGGAATTTTATCGGTTCAAGAAAACTAATCGGTAGTAACAATTTATGTAATGTTGATAAGAATATTTATCTTTCATCTTAAGCTTTGATTTTTTGTAATTTGTGTTAATTTATTTAGATAATAACCCGTTTCGCTTCATCATTAATTACTTTACTTCAGGCTACGAATTCATATTAATTAAAGAAAACATGTGGTCTTTATCTAATGGCTTTTGTCACTTCGACCCAAAATCATTCTAATTTGAACCCAGAAATCATGTTATCCATGAATTATATTAATTTTTGTCATTCGAGTTATTCGTAATTTAACAAATTATTTTCATATTCTAATCAATAAATCATTCTCGTGGAATCTATTTGACTTATTATTTTAATTCTAATTAATGTGTTGTTCAATCTAGTCGACAATTTTCGTTATTCTAATCAACGGGTAGATTTATCAAGGAATTCATATTATTTACTTTAGTCTACAATTTGCAAAAGAAAGTTTCGCTTGTTAATCAATGGATCACGTTAGTTTACTTAATAGTCACTTTAATTACAGGGATTTAACTAATGATGTACTTAAATTTCTCGTTCATCAGTTTACGGTCACTCGATAATTCTTTAGTTTAATTGATGAAGTACTTTAATCAATATACTACTCTACTTTAAATTATTTCCACTTTCTAAATCAATGAATCAAACTTTACTTTATTTTTCTGGAATATTTACTTGATTTTTATCGAAGAATTATCCTACTTTTATCCAAATTCCTTTAATTTTAACCAATGAATTCCATGAGTAAACCAACGACTTCAATCAACGAATTGTTGTTAATCAATGAATTTATTTTATCTAGCTTCACTCAGCAATTTACTTTTAAGAAAATTCGGTTCCTTAATTACTGTCTTATATTAGTTTTACTCGAATTATTTGGATTAACTTAATTTAATCAATGAGGTCTTTCCTTTTACTCGATAATCATTTAATTTTTACCAATAATTGAATTAATGAATTACTTATTTATTGAGTTTTTATTATTTTATTTCAAACTGTAAACTCAAATCATTTATCTATTAAGCTATATCAACGATTTCAATTTAATTTATTCCCGTGCCCTTTCCCTTTAATAGACCTTAGGCGCATATTGTGTTTATATTGTATTTACTGAGTGCCCACTGGACTACTCGGTGTGAAGATTTTGAGCCGTGTGTAATATAAATTTAAGTCGATTTTACAGAAATGAGAAACGAGGAAGCAGTCAGAGACCCCTTACTTATTTCTCGTTTCAGCTATGGGAATAATATTGAAGTTACGACCCCTGCGTTCCGCACGCTGAGTCTTCACGGGTACATATCATTGGCGGTTTTCCACGCTCTTACACAAATCTGTACTATGTAGATTTTGCTATCTTGCGTTATGTGTTGGCTGTGGGCCGGAAAAATTTCGACAAAATTATTTATTTATTAAACATAGAAAAACAGTTTATCAATATTAATAATATTTATTAAGTATAAACAAATAAACATAAATTACCCTCCATGTCAATCCATAAAATAAAAATTTCATAATATTGCATAAAAATAAAAATACCTCTCCCCCCACGCCGACATCCAAGCAGAGCTCTACCGAGGTTGCAAGGATGTGACGTGGAGAGAGGGCTCCAAAATAAACATTTCTCACCTAAAGTAAGATTTTGAAAATAGTTTTAAAAGGTTTCAAAATAGTTTCAAAAATGGTTTTAAAATGGTTTTTTGGTTAGAAACCGGTTAAATTTAATGTGAAAATGGATCAGTATTTATACCTATTTTCTGTCCCTAACCTCGCATGTTAAATTTGATGCAGTAAAACAAAATTCGACCTTGTTATTTTCTAGTGTATTCTATTTTTTAATTTTATTATTTTTCAATTTATTTTAATAATTTTTCATTTAGAATTTTTATCGAATTATTACTAATTCAAATCTTTTGATTTAAGTTTCATTTTCATGAACTTTTATTAATTTTTCAATTTCGTCGAATTTGTTGTGTTTTCTTGTTATGTTTGTGTTTGTATCGTGCGAATCTTGGTGCGTTTTGTTATTATTTTAATTTATTTTTATGTTTATTATTTTATATTTAATTCTCTTTTTTCTCATATTTGATAGGGTTTAATTGGTGTTTAATAGGTTTATTTAAATCTGCATGATATATTTGCATGTGTTTTACTGATCCATTTAAACATTCCTCAAGGCCGTTTACGTTCTGGCCCAACACAATTTCGATAAAATCGACACAAAATTTTAAACAACATTCGGCTCAAAATCACTAACATCGAGTAGTCCAGTGGGC
Organism: Schmidtea mediterranea; assembly: GCA_022537955.1. Taxonomy (NCBI): domain Eukaryota; kingdom Metazoa; phylum Platyhelminthes; order Tricladida; family Dugesiidae; genus Schmidtea; species Schmidtea mediterranea. The sequence goes on from CM039682.1 coordinate 35,078,431, forward strand.
ACTAATTAATTATAATGTGAACACAAATAGATAATAAGGACAAAAAAAAGGAAAAGGTAGCGGGGAAAATTGCGAAATCGTTGCAACAGTTAAAATGAATAGCCATTGGAAAAGGATTAACCCGAAATCATGGAAAAGGAATAATTTAAATAATAATATGTAACAACTAAATAAATTATTTTGAGTTGAGATGGAAAATATGGGCGGAACGCAGCGCAAATTTTCCGAAATAAGTAAAATACGTTATCATAAAACTGTAAAATAAGGGCAAAACGCTGCTCAAATTTTCCGAAATATTTAAAATAAGACGACCTTCTCTGGATTCTCTCACGGGAGAAATCGAAAATCCCGCGTCCCACATTGCTTGTCTGCACCTGGCGGCCGATCGTGCTTGAAAACGCAACGTAATCCGGGACGCATCGATCCAAGATCCGTCTATAAAAATGAATTATAAATTACGTGGTTCTCGACGTGGTTTTCAATTAATGCAAAGTATTGTGACTTTCATGCAAAATCTTAGCAGATCTCTCGATTGTGTTGGCAATTATCGTGATATTGGAATTAATTTTTCTACATTTGGGTGGTGGTAATCGGTCAAGATATCCTGGCGATTAGGGTTTCACCCACGGTCATCCGACGTGGCTCTTAGGATGTCTTTATCAAATGGTCGGTAATACGGGGATTGTTTATCAAGGCCTTTGGCTCTGTTTCCTCACCGAAGTCTACCTATTTCACCTCTTTCTCAATTTTGTAACCACAGTGTAAGTGTAAAGATGTTCGTGAATAATACGGGTCTTTGTCTAGTACCATGGCAAGCCATAATATGAGTATCATTTCGTTCAGTATCATAAGAAATTAGAATCCATATTCATGTGTAGAAGGTTTCTGTGTTATCGGCCGGATAGTTATGCATAGAGCTGATTCATCCCTCGTTGGGTGATTTATAGGTTACAAACAAGTTTATTTACGAGAGCCAGGTGGATGACGGATACTCTATATCATATTAAATGAGACAAGGCGAAATATTCCATAACGAAGATCTTTTATTTGGCATAATAAATACTCCTATGAAATTGTTAATTGATCCTTCCAACTCGAATTCCTCGGTGTTCTATCCTCGGGTAGATTTCGGAAATTTGGTTCATTCAACTCGGGACATCTTATATAATTCTCATGGACAAAAATATTCAAAAGAAAATTTTATTAATCAATGCGACTATACCTTCATATCTGTTTTCTCTTCCCCTTGCTAGTCCTTCCCTCGATGAGCACAGCTGACCGTTTTCATCTTCGGAGTAATGAGTAAGTGGTCCTCTGGTACCTTTATTTCTCGTTTATGTTTTATCGAAAGACAAATGACTAAATCTATTTATGACTGGCTATATATACATCTTCATGTCAGAATGTCCATTTGTCGATATTGATCAGAATAATTTTCTGCCCTCGGTGACGTGACATTTTAACATATTGTTTGCTGACCTGTCGAATCCATTTTTGATCACATGATCTGTGTGTTTATGCTTGTCCATTCATATTAGAACAACTTACATTTTAGTTATTATATTCCACTTTCCAGATTATTCTATGCAAGACAAACTCTGGTAAATATTCTTTTTATATTTTCTCAGTGAATTATGTTTATCAGCTAGCAAGTGCGTTTACTGCCGTGGTCCTCTAGAATCCCGCGTTCAATAAGACGTCTATGTGCTCGAGCTTCCCGAATATCATCGATGGTTGTGATTATCAGGTGGCCCTTAGCGAATTTATGCCTATTCGCAGTGTTATGGATGAGTAAACCGATTGTCTGGGATCGAACGTATTATAACAGCCATTTATTTATGAAGTATGATGTCACCGACTACTTTGATCCTCGACTTGATTGTTAGTGAAATGCAATACTCTGTGCTTTTCTTTTATGGATGATCTTTTTGGTTTATTTTCATTAATTCTGTGCGATGTAAATTATTACGATTGGTATTTATGTATGATTCTCCGAAGAAGTTAATACAAAAATATTTCAATTACCTTATCTAATAATGGATGGCTGAATTTATGGAGCTTCACTCATATTGATATGATTAATATTGCAAGGGGCTATCCTATTTTATTTTATTTACATTAGTGTAACCACTATTCTATTACTGACGAAGTTTGGTATTATTATTTTTATTTCACCTTAAATTAATCATACTTTTGAATATTATTTGGTTAGGTTACTTTTGTTGGGCCAGCACACCAATATCCTTGAGAATTGTTTAAATGCATCGGTAATACAGCACGAAAACCCAGCACCAAGATAACTTAAAATACAATATACAACACCAATTAAACACTTTAAAATCTGAGAGAATATAAATAAATATAAAATCAAAAACATAAAAATAAAATTAAAATAATAACAAAATGCACCAAGATTCGCACGATACCTACACAAATATAACAAGAAAACACAACAAATTCGACGAAATTGAAAAAATTAATAAAAGTTCATTAAAATGAAATTTAAATCGAAAATTTGAATTAGTAATAATTCAATAAAAATCTTAAATAAAATATTATAAAAATAAATCAAAAAATAATAAAATTAAAGAATAGAATTTACTAGAAAATAACAAGGTCGAATTTTGTTTTACTACATCAAATTTCACACGCGAGAAAAATAGGTATAAATACCGATGTGTTTTCACAAATTTTCAGTCTTATTTTTTGGAGAAAAAATTTCATTACAAATTTTAACTGGTTGTATGGCTGGTTGAGAGCCGTGCATTCAGGCAATTAACACGGGTAAGTGTTTTGCCTGAACACGATCACTCTCAACTGGTGCAATATTTATTAGTTGATTTTTTCGAAGAGAATTGATGGGTAATTTTTCAATTGAATTTATGTATGACTTTTCAGATCGAATTGATGGATGATTTTGTTTATGGATAATTTTGTTTTTCCAATTGAATTATGGATGATTTTTTTGAATCAAATTTGTGGGTAATTTTTTAATTGAATTTATGGATGATTTTTCAGATTAAATTTATGGATAATTTTGTTTTTCTAATTGAATTTATAGATGATTTATCGAATTAAATTTATGGGATTTTTGAAGTAAATTTTATGGAATGGATACAATGAATTTCAAATGTATGTAGCCGATGTAATATGCTGAATAAATATTTTATATCTACAGCCTTAGTGCATCGAAACTTTTATTCCAAATGCTATGGTGAATTATTATTTGTTATTCCTTTTCCGGCCCACAGCCAACACATAACGCAAGAAAGCAAAATCTACATAGTACAGATTTGTGTAAGAGCGTGGAAAATCGCCAATGATATGTACCCGTGAAGACTCAGCGTGCGGAACGCAGGAGTTGGAACGTCAATATTATCCGTACATAGGGGAAATCGGAGGGTAAATGAGTAGTTTATTGGCTGCTCCTTCACCATCCGTTTTCTGTAAAATTGACATAAATTTTTAACAACAATCGGCTCAAAATCTCTAACACCGAGTAGTCCAGTGGGCACTCATTAACTATGAAATGAACATAAATAAATCTGAAGGACAAAAAGAGGGAATGGGTAGCGGGGAAATTTGCGAAATCGTTGCAACAGTTAAAATGAATAGCCATCGGAAAAAGATTAATCCGAACGACCAAAATCATTAAAAATAATGTTTTTAAATAAGAATTAAATTAATTAATTTGAGTTGAGGCGGAGAATATGGGCGGGACGCTGCTCAAATTTTCCGAACTAATTCAGATACTTAACAAAAATAGTAACGTAAAAATGGAATGCGTAAAATAAGGGCGGAACGCTGCTCAAATTTTCCGAGTCAATGAAAATACTTTGTCGAAAACTGTAGAATAGGGATGAACCGTAAAATAAGGGCGGAACGCTGCTAAAATTTTCGAATTTACAAAAATACTTTATCGAAAACCGAAAAATATAGATGGACTACGGCTAATGTTGTATATCAATAAAAAATTTTAACGCCGAGGAATAAGGAAGGATCCCTACAAAATCTTAATGATAAGAGTAATTTTAATTATAATAATAGTAATAATTATGATAATAATAATAATAATAATGGTAATAATAATAATAATCATGGTATTTGTAGTAATGATTGATAATAATTATGATAATAATAATAATAGTAGTAATAATCATAGTAGTAATAACAATAAATATAATAGTAGTTATAGAATAAAAATAATAATATAGGTAATAGTAGTAACAATTAATAAAGGTGATACATATAATCGCAACAATGATAATGCTAATAATAATAATGGGAAACATTGTAGTTATAATAGGGATAAGGGTGAAAGATATAATGTGGGTGTATTTAAAATAACAAAGGGAGTACAGGCCAAAGAATAATCATCAGCATGGACAATAATAAGAAGGACTAAGCAAATGGAAATAACAATGAATGATATGAGAGTGTAGGTTAACATTTGAAGGAGATAGGAGAATAATGGGACCTAAGAATCAAAAGCGAGCGCAGGTCTTCTATCGACAGCTCGTGAACCCGAGGGTTGTCCGAGCAACTATAGTATTAGCTAATGATACTCAATTTTTGCGGGCAATCCACCACTTGAACACATTACCAACGTTGCTTAGCAACGGGTGCCAAGTGGCGATCAGTATCATTTTGTATGGCGTTACGAGGGCAACCACCGATTAGTTCAAACAAACAATGAAACCCTGTAACCCACCATACAAATTTGGGGGCTCAGCCGGGAATTGAAGCTTTGTTATTTGGAAAGACCAAAACAATCAAGTTAAGAAACAACAGAGAATTCTGTCAGTACACCCTCAGCCGGGATATAATAAAAAAAAAAAAAAAAAAAAAAAAAAAATGATTGTTTTTGCAAAGAATCCAAGGAAATAAAAACAAATGTTTAATTATTAAACAGAAAATGAGAGAGGGTGAACTAAAGAATGGAACTTAACAACAAACGAAGGAAAACAATCGACTTATTGACAATGAGAAAACAGTTCGATGATATTATGTAGAGAACGATGAGCTGAGTAAAATGCCAATTGAGCTATGGTTGTATCTTCTAAATGTTCGAAGCTAAAAAGGGTCAAACCTTGGCCAAAAATTTTATTTTTGATATGTTGTACAGGACGATGAGTTGAGTATTATTGTCAATGGAACTATAGTCGTATCTTATCGAACTTCAAAGGTGTAAAGGGTCAAACCTTGACCAAAAATATAACTTTTGATATGTTGTAGAGAAGAATGAGCTTAATAAAATTGCCAATAGAACTATGGTTGTATCTTCTAAAGGTTCGAAGCTAAAAAGGGTCAAACCTTGACCAAAAATATAACTTTTGATATGTTGTAGAGAAGAATGAGCTTAATAAAATTGCCAATAGAACCATGGTTATATCTTCTAAAGGTTCGAAGCTAAAAAGGGTCAAACCTTGGTCAAAAAAAATTATTTTTAATATGTTGTACAGAACGATGAAGTGGCAAAAGTGGTGATAAAATTAGGATCTTCCGACCTTTGGATAAAAAGTTATTAAGGGTCAAACCTTCAAAAATTTTAATTTTTGATATGTTGTAGAGCTTGAAAAGCTGAGCAATATTTACTATAGAAGTATGGCAGTCTGACTTCTAGGTCAAAAGTTATAAGGGGTCAAAACCTTGGTCAAAAATTTTAATTTTTGATATGTTGTAGAGCTTGAAAAGCTGAGCAATATTTACTATAGAAGTATGGCAGTCTGACTTCTGGGTCAAAAGTTATAAAGGGTCAAAACCTTGGTCAAAATTTTTAATTTTTGATATGTTGTAGAGCTTGAGAAGCTGAGCAATATTTACTATAGAAGTATGGCAGTCTGACTTCTGGGTCAAAAGTTATCAAGGGTCAAAACCTTGGTCAAAATTTTTAATTTTTGATATGTTGTAGAGATCGACGAAACAAACAAAATTGCCAATAGAACTTTAGTCATCAGAGCTTTAGATAAAAAGTTATAAAGGGTCACAACTTTGGCAAAAATTTTAATTTATGATATATTGTGTAGAATAATAAGACGATCAAAAATTAACATAGAACTATAATCGTATGAACTTTTGATAAACAGTTACAATGGGTCAAAACCTTCGAATACTCTAGAATTCAGAAAGTTGTGAAGAAATTAAAAATTTTGAAAGTGAATTGTAAATATTTTTGTAAATCAGTGGAGACAAAGTGTTTTAATCAATAAAGTTTACATCGTTTGGAGTTCGTTACTGGTGTTTAAAGCACGTTTGGAGGCAGATCGACAATAATTTCTATCCGAAGTCACCGAGAACTCCAACAATATGATGAAACAAAACAACAGTTTGGAAAACTCATGAATGACGAGTATTGTAATAAGAGAGGAAAATATCAATATATGTAAACAAGTTAAAATATTAGATACACAAAAATTTCAAAAAATGAAACGATTCAACAGGAAAGTGGGGATAAAATTATCAATATTTGTAGAGTAGGAATCAAAGAAACAGGAAACTATAAATAAAAATAAAATTATGGGTAGGTTGTATAAATCAATGGAATCATCGTGTAAATATCATCCAAAAAACCGTAGAAGTAGTAATAAAAATATAAAAAAAAAAAAATAGATAAATAAATAAAAATTAAAATAATAAAAATAGGGAAAAGGTGGAAATCACGAGGGTTAAAGTGATTAGAAATAGGGGAAACCACAAAATGCGGGTCGTCTAAGAGTTCGTAAAAAATTGGAAAAACTAGAAATTACTGGATTAAAATTGTTTGAAATAAGACGTGATCACCAAGTCAATTAAAACAATTCTAAACTTAATAAACGATTAATTGAAAGTAATTAAAATAAAGATCAAAATAGTAACGGAAAAGGTTGCAACGATTTCGAACCCCTACTCCTATGAGATGAGAAATATTAGCGGAAGTAACGAACAATTGATTGTAAGTATTACAAAAGACATGAGGCCAAGTAGAGCCAAATTAGATACTAAACGAGAACAGATAATCGATTAAGTTAGAGAAATTGACGAAAGGATAATCCAGATGATGGAGAAACTTAGGCGTAGATAAAAGGAAATGTTCAGGAGTAAATGAAATGAATAGTAAGAAATGAGCATAGAGGAATAAAATGATGATGCTTGTTATTAATGAAAATAAAGGAATAGAGATAATAATGAATTACGAGAATAATAGTTAGCAACCAGAGGAAAATAATGATTGAAAGAGTTGAGATTAATGATAATAATAAATGACACAACAATAGCAACCGAAAGGTGTAAAACATACGGAAAAAGCCGAAAACTTCATGAAAGCCGTTAAATAAATTCTGAGTGGACAAGTAAAACACAACTTAAACAGTGAAAGCTGAAAAATCACACATAAGGTACGGTAAAAGTTTCGATGCATCATTTTGTTAGTGTATTTTATAATGTTATTTATATTATATTATATGGAAATGATACTGGAAAGTAAGATTTAAAACCGAGCTATCATAACGATAGTACGCTTATTCCGATGGGGAACCTTGATCAACCCGAGGAGAGGAAGGTAGTAGGATATCCGTCGCAAATGTTGGGGAGTTTCTGGCGAGAGATTGATCACCTCTCTGGGGAACAAACCAACGCGATTACTACAATTTTTGAATTGGGAAAGTGAAGGGGAAACCGAAAATAAAAATAAAAATTGGAAAATGCGCATGATTTAGACGTTAAAGGTACCTAGAGATATTCTTTTTTTCCCTAGCTGGTGGTGAGGCACCAGAGGACAGCTACGGACTGTCGTGCTCAGGTTGTTATCAGCCAAGGGACTGATGACGCTGAGCCGTTCGATACAACAACCCGGATCCCACACCGAGTATCGGGGCCAAACGGTAGGTGAGATGTGAACTAACCGGTAAATGGTTCATACTCAAAATGTCCTACTAAAGCCAGATGAGAGCGCTCGAATTGAGCCGAGAAATCTGATGGATGGAGCGGGCAGAGATTTGATAGTTTATTTCCCGCTCACACTTTTGATCATTTCCTTTTCTTTTCACTATTCGGGAAATCAAGTAAACCGCTTTTGGAACTTGATTGAACGTCTAGGCATTTCCATACTTTTATATTCTTCGAGGTACACAACCCGGATCCCACACCGAGTACCGAGGGAATGTTTTTTTATTGCCCAGCGAGGAGTTTGGTACAATAACCCGGATCCCACACCGAGTACCAAATATCCGAATGGCGGTGAGTAAAGCGTAACCGGAAGAATGCGCGGCCAAAAGACGCCATGGCTTGAGAGTCAGTGTGAGGCCTCAAACATACCCAAAAGTCACTGTTGAGCTCAAGTCCGATAAAATAATAAGAGATAATAGAGGGCCGGATGATTATAATCAGATACTTGAGGCAATAGAGGGCCGGATGATTATAATCAGATACTTGAGGCAATAGAGGGCCGGATGATTATAATCAGATACTTGAGGCAATAGAGGGCCGGATGATTATAATCAGATACTTGAGGCAATAGAGGGCCGGATGATTATAATCAGATACTTGAGGCAATAGAGGGCCGGATGATTATAATCAGATACTTGAGGCAATAGAGGGCCGGATGATTATAATCAGATACTTGAGGCAATAGAGGGCCGGATGATTATAATCAGATACTTGAGGCAATAGAGGGCCGGATGATTATAATCAGATACTTGAGGCAATAGAGGGCCGGATGATTATGATCAGATACTTGAGGCAATAGAGGGCCGGATGATCATGATCAGATACTAGAGGCCATAGAGTACCAGATAAGATATGATATGAGTAAAGATGAAATATGATTATGAATAGATATTAAGGTCACGGATGACCAGTAAAAGAGTTAAAGCCGAAGGCCGAAGAGCCAACGGAAATCATAGAGGGCATAGAGCGCCAGCGATTGAGGATTAAGTAAATGAATTTTTTGGGGGACATAGGAAAAACAATTAATGGATTGAATGGGAGTATGAATATGATGATTTTATATTATTGATATTATGATATAGATAATTGATACGACTATATAGACAACTGATAAGACTATATAGATAATTGATACGAGATTAATAGATAATTGTTACGAGATATAGATAATTCAAAATAGACTTAAAAAATAAAGGGAGATGAATCAAAAGAAAAACGATCACAGTGAATAAAGTTTAAGGAAAAAGACAAGAAGATTTAAATAAAAAGACTCATAGAGCAATAGCGGATAAAGTTTAGGATAAAAGACGAGACTAGTTAAGTAAAAAGGACCATAGTGAATAAAGATTAAGAAACATTTTTGGACCAATGATAGAGATAAAGGAGAATAGTAAACGAGACGATTATTGATATGATGGTGATGATTTATTTGATTAAAATAGTTAATTGATACGACCGGATAGATAATTGATGCGACGAAAAGGATAATTTAGACGAAACAAATAGATAATTGATACGAGCTATAGATAATTTAAAATAAAATTAAAATGAAAAAACAAAAATTAAAAAGATAAGAAGTTGACGTAGAGAAAAGAATTAAGGAAAAGCAGTGAGAGTAGTACGATAAATTAATGCGGAAATTTATGTAGAATAATATATACTAGAAGTGTTATTTATGTTTAGATAATTGACAAGGAGTAAAGAGATCGAGTAAACCAAAAGAATAAAGAGATCAAGTAAACGACGAATAATAGAGCCGATGAACTAGAGATAGAATCAAGAAAACGAGTTACGAGAAACCGGAATCAAGGGAACCATTGCGTAGAGAAACTGAAAATATACCAAAACAAACGGAGAACAAGGATAAAGAAATAGACCATGTTATTGAAATTCAAAGAGAGTGAAAAGCGGCAATAGATAGAAAACTTAATACAGTAGCGATAGCAGAACCAATGATTACAACGAGATTAGAAAGTTTGGAAACAGAAGCTGAAAAATATGATAAATCAACGGAAAAGCTAATCGATAAAGGAAACAACGTGAAATCACCCGAGCTAGGAATTCCAATTCAGTTGAAAACAAGTACGAGTAAAGAGATGGAAAAACTCCGAGAGGAAATGAACCAAGAGTTGCCAAGCAAAAACATGGATGAAACAGAAATATATTTTTGAGAAAATCAACAATGTACAAAATCGTACGCGATGAACCGGAAATGAAGGGCCGAGAACCAATATCTTCAAGTTAAAGAGGAATGTACAGGAGATGCATTCAAAAAGAAAATGCAACGAAGAAGATTTCAATGACAAAAAAGAAACTGGAAATTCGGAAATAAAAACAGTTGGAACAAAAATAGCTGAAACATGGCAAACGGAAATCGTACTGGAAGAGAAAATATTAACCACAATGGAAGAAAGAGTCGAAAGAGAAAATGAGCAAACCGAGTTAAAAGATCGAGTATCAGAACCAATGAAAGTAGTGATGGAAATAACGAGACAAACGAAAGATATTTACCCGCAAACAAATCAATATATTGAAAAACCATCACGAATTTACGATATGCCAGTTAAGAGGATTCAAGACAGTAGAGGTAAATTTATAAATTATAATAATTATTTCAGGATTAAAAACGCGAGTTACAACCCAGTATGTATTATCTGTTTAAAAGAAGGATGCCGAACTGATCGAGGTTATCAACTAAAGAATTGCCAAGGATGTGATAGAAGAGTTCGCACAGAAGAAGAAGAAATGATAATCTGTTTTAATTGCAATCAAAGCGGTCATATGTCAAAGAATTGTCGAATGAGAAGAATTTAAGGTCAACAAAAACCAAACCAATTCAGGAAGAGTCCATAAAATAACCCAACACAAGGGGTCAGACATTCAAGAGATAGGGCGATAATGAGTACAACAACAAGATTCGAGATTACAACCTGTTTCAACTGCAACCTAAACGGACATTTGGCTGAAAATTGTCCAATAGAGAGAAAATCGAGACAACCAAAACCGAACCATTATAGTCAAAGTACACAAAGCAATCAAATACAAGAGATTGAGCAATTAGGAGGTATGATTCAACGAATATCTGCAAACAATCAAAGACAACGAAGTAATACGAGGAGAAACATGAATGATGTTCGATATCAATGGACCAGAAAATATCCGGAACAGCAACAAATTGAATGAAAGAGAGTACAGAGAGAGGAAATCCAAGAAATTCGACAAAGACGGATGAAAAGAAATCAAATATCAAGTAGAAGCAATGTGTCGAGAATAGTTAATACAAAAGAAATCCACACTGCGGAGCAGTGTGTTGTCAACAGCGAGGATGGTATGGCAATAAAAAACGAAAATAACGACAAAGAAAATGACGTGATTAAGAAAAATGAAACTCAGGAGGTCAAAATAAAATCAGAGCAAGAATCGAGCTGCGAAGAAAAAAAAAAAAAATAAAAATAAAATAAAATAAAATAAAGATAATTCAAGAGTTCACCGAACGATAGACGACGAAAAAGCAGAAAAACAGCGATAAAAGATATCGAAAAAACAAAAAACAAAATATCAAAATACGAGGGTACTACTACAAAAATCGAAAAGAAAACTGATAAGGAAAGCGAAAATAAACATGTTACCACAAGGACTAAACAATAATGAAAAGGACAAGAAAGAGAAACTTCAAATAAACGTGAAAAGTAAAGTATTGGAGTCAAAGACAATATAGAAATCAGAGAGACGTCAATCGAGCAAGAGGTAATAGATATTTTAATGGTTAATAAAATTTCAGAGGAAGAACTAATCGAAAAGAGAATCCAAAGACAACAAACGAGAAACCTGAATATGCAAGACAGATCAAAAACAGTCAGTGAATTGAAAATTGAGACAAAAGAAGATGTAAGAGAAGAACTCAGCAAAACAACGAATGTGGAAAGGAAAAATTACAATGCATGACTACAAAACCACAACGATCGAAGAAATTACATGGACAATCGATACAAAAGCTAACAAAAGAACGACTACTATCGACATCAAATAAGCCAACTATTCGGGAAGAGAGGACACGTAAATAAATTTTGTCACAAAAGACGCGGAAAATCTTTTAATGGGACATATGACTCGGAATCGTCCAAATAAACAGACTCAGAACCCATCCGGAGCAGTGGGACTAATGAGAGGAAGCAATAGGAAATCAAATGAGATCAATACCAACACCAGAATAAAGCCAGCGAATGATACAAGTGTCGAATCAAGTTAAGAACCAGGAAAAGACATGACAACTGGAAGGCAGAAAAACCTATTAGACATGACAAAACAAATTAACAGAGTCACAAACAGCCAAGAGATAAAATCAAGATATTATAGTAATCAGGCGAAATGGAAACGAGAATATAACGAAATCTACAATGATAAAATGAATTACTGGAACAGATGGAAGCAATCATCAAAACAACTAAGGAAATAATGCCGAAATGGACTAGAAACCAGAATATCACCGAGATATTAGAAGGAGTAACAAAGATGATCACGAACTACGCAAAAGGCTAAAAATCAACAGCATAAATCAGCATCTTAAAGAAAAGAATACCAATATTATTCACAATAATTGACATAGCGGGTAATACACCCTACACCATGCTACAGAAACCGAAAACGAGGAACGAACGATGGAAATTATTGAGATAATGAACCAATGTGGACAACATACAAATATCAGAAATGAGAAAGGACAAACACCCATGATGATTGCAGTGTCAAGATATGTCAACGAAAATTCTCAGGGAATTATTAAAAACAGGATCAACTCTAAATGAGAAGGACAAAAAAGGAAAAACGATGTTAAATTATATTATGATGTCGCGAGAAGCAAGAGCAATAGATTTAGTTACGATAAATGGAATTAAAGAAGACATCGAAGTAATAGGAAAAATTTAAACCCAATTCTTGGAGCAATCGGGAGAGGATACAATAAAGCAGCAGCAAAACTGATCAATTGGAGAAAAAAGAAAATCCGATAACGAAATTATAGACGTAAACAAATTCGAAAGCAATGAAAATATATTACAAAAAAGAGCAATAAATCCCGGTATGTATCACCAAGGACGATAAAAGCCCTGTTAAAGAGAGGAGAAATAAAATTCATGGACAATAAAAGAGAGCCTAGAAGATAACAAAGAGGGAGAAAACCGAGAGAGTAATAAAAGGTAAAATCCAGTTGCCTTCAAAGAAATAGGACAACAATCAAAGTCAAATAACGTAGACAATCAGAAAAGATCAAAAGATGAAGAAAACATAGACAAAATCTGTTGGAAACAAATGATGGACTCACAGAAAATTCAAAATCGAGAGAACAAAGCAAGTCAAAATATGAACCAATACCCAATAGCCAAGTGAGATCGACATATATCCGGTAATTGATGAGAGATGCGGAGGGATACGCACCTTGCGTGAAGACCCTTTGGAGATAAATCAAAGAGCGAAAACAAATTAGAAATCAGACGATGGGAATGAGAAAGACAAGTGATGCAATATTACGTTAAAATGGAGAAACAAATCAAATGGAAGCCAATCAAATATCAAGCAGATCAGAAATTGAAATAAACCGATTAAGAGGTACCGAAGCCATCAAGGAAATCAGAGACAAGAGTAAACTTGGAGAGAATCCAGAACAATGAGATGAAAGACGAAAATGAGAAACAACGATAACAAATCCACGATCGGAGCAAGATAAAGCAACAAAATAGTAAAGAGATCACCAACACAAAACGAAAGCATTGAAGAAATAGATGAAATATCAAGTCAGTTAACGAAAAAGACGAGGGAGAATAATTTGATGAAAAACTGAATCAAGCAATGAGAAACTGGTGAATAACAACAAAGGACAGCTAACTGAGAAACGAAATTTGTGGTGATTGAGTTAAATGGAAAAACTAAAAAGACAAAGAAATAAATGTAGCAAAAGAGTGGAAGGGACTCAAAATTAAAGCCAGGAAAAGAGCAAGAAAGACGTCCAATTGCGAGTGAAACTAGATGCAGCCAAACGAGACAAGATGAATATCACGGAACAGTAATCTCAAGCATGACTGAAGTTCAACACCGGATACAAATAGAGAACGGACCAGAGAAACAATCAAAGAACAACCCAACAATCAAAACCCGACAACAAGAAAGATAAATCGAATCAGTAAGGAGAGAAGGCAAAGGACAATACCAATAAACGACAAGACAAAAGATGATGAGACTGAACCGAGAAATGCACTCAATCAAAATGGAATATCGTAAGAAATCTTGCAAATCGTAGTGAAGACAAACAAAAAAGATAAATGATGTCAAATTAAGATTAATCCCAATCACAGAGACGAGCAACCAGATACGGTAATGAAAGCAACAGAGATAAAGAAAGGAGAGAAACAGAAAGTCAAATAACTACCCAAAATCAAGAGAGAATAATAGCAAGCCTTATTAAAGGAACCTGAAAATTGTTCGAAAGCAGCATGATATTGGCGACGAGAAGGAAGATATCAGTAATAAACCCATATAGACAACCTAGCATCCCTTAGAGAGATGTCGAAAAACCCCACAATCAATCAATCGATGCAAAAATTAACTGTAACAAATATGCCGAAATATGAGAAACCCCAAAGGATACCAATTACGGACGGATCAATTCCTACTATACCCAATGGTCAAAGGATTAACACAAGAAAAACAGATCGTTAAACCCTCAGAACTCTAGAAAATCAAATCGAAAGTCAATAGAAAAGGAAACACCCATCAAGGAAACAATATTAAAATAATCATGGATGATCTTTAGAAACCCTACAAAATAACAAAAAGAACCGAAAATCGAGAACAAACAGCCAAAATGGATAACTAAAAAGAAGAAACTCAGACCAATCTCAAAGAATCATGAATAATCCCGAACCGATCAATTATCATAAAACAATCGAGACTAGATAATATGACAAAGGGTCAGCTATCCACAGAGTCCAATTGAACCTCACCCAGTTCAAGATGCAAAGAAACAATCAACAAACGAAAGTTAGAATGTCAATTTACAACTCAAAACCCTAAATAAACCAGCAAAAAGAAGTCTCAAACTAAACATTCTATCTATTCTTCTTATCCGAGATTCACTAAGCCTGCCAATCTTCCAAACAATCGGCATCTAATGAAGTCAATTCCCCAAACCAAACAAAATCTCAAAGTCAAATCGCACAACAGATATCGAATCGTCAAAATATCAGAACCTGCTGAAGAAAGTAATCAATCAGAAACCAAGAAACTCAAAGCATCAGCGAGACGAATACCCAAGTGACTGAATATTGAACTCATAATTAACAATGAACTAATAATCCTTAGACTATTAACTATTCTTTATGTGTGATCATGACCGGACTGTATGTCCTCTTTCACTTCATCTTGTAAACCGTATATTGATGTATACTGTATGATTATTTTTATGCATGTGGGTTTTAAGGTCACGACCATGTAGCTCGTAGACCCAATTGAATGGAGAATGTAAACTCTGCATAGTTCATAGCTTGGATCTTTAAGAAATTGCGGGTCGCAATTTTACGGGCCCCGGAGTGTTTTATGTTGGGCCAGCACACCAATATCCTTGAGAATTGTTTAAATGCATCGGTAATACAGCACGAAAACCCAGCACCAAGATAACTTAAAATACAATATACAACACCAATTAAACACTTTAAAATCTGAGAGAATATAAATAAATATAAAATCAAAAACATAAAAATAAAATTAAAATAATAACAAAATGCACCAAGATTCGCACGATACCTACACAAATATAACAAGAAAACACAACAAATTCGACGAAATTGAAAAAATTAATAAAAGTTCATTAAAATGAAATTTAAATCGAAAATTTGAATTAGTAATAATTCAATAAAAATCTTAAATAAAATATTATAAAATAAATCAAAAATAATAAAATTAAAGAATAGAATTTACTAGAAAATAACAAGGTCGAATTTTGTTTTACTACATCAAATTTCACACGCGAGAAAAATAGGTATAAATACCGATGTGTTTTCACAAATTTTCAGTCTTATTTTTCGGAGAAAAAATTTCATTACAAATTTTAACTGGTTGTATGGCTGGTTGAGAGCCGTGCATTCAGGCAATTAACACGGGTAAGTGTTTTGCCTGAACACGATCACTCTCAACTGGTGCAATATTTATTAGTTGATTTTTTCGAAGAGAATTGATGGGTAATTTTTCAATTGAATTTATGTATGACTTTTCAGATCGAATTGATGGATGATTTTGTTTATGGATAATTTTGTTTTTCCAATTGAATTATGGATGATTTTTTTGAATCAAATTTGTGGGTAATTTTTTAATTGAATTTATGGATGATTTTTCAGATTAAATTTATGGATAATTTTGTTTTTCTAATTGAATTTATAGATGATTTATCGAATTAAATTTATGGGATTTTTGAAGTAAATTTTATGGAATGGATACAATGAATTTCAAATGTATGTAGCCGATGTAATATGCTGAATAAATATTTTATATCTACAGCCTTAGTGCATCGAAACTTTTATTCCAAATGCTATGGTGAATTATTATTTGTTATTCCTTTTCCGGCCCACAGCCAACACATAACGCAAGAAAGCAAAATCTACATAGTACAGATTTGTGTAAGAGCGTGGAAAATCGCCAATGATATGTACCCGTGAAGACTCAGCGTGCGGAACGCAGGAGTTGGAACGTCAATATTATCCGTACATAGGGGAAATCGGAGGGTAAATGAGTAGTTTATTGGCTGCTCCTTCACCATCCGTTTTCTGTAAAATTGACATAAATTTTTAACAACAATCGGCTCAAAATCTCTAACACCGAGTAGTCCAGTGGGCACTCATTAACTATGAAATGAACATAAATAGATCTGAAGGACAAAAAGAGGGAATGGGTAGCGGGGAAATTTGCGAAATCGTTGCAACAGTTAAAATGAATAGCCATCGGAAAAAGATTAATCCGAACGACCAAAATCATTAAAAATAATGTTTTTAAATAAGAATTAAATTAATTAATTTGAGTTGAGGCGGAGAATATGGGCGGGACGCTGCTCAAATTTTCCGAACTAATTCAGATACTTAACAAAAATAGTAACGTAAAAATGGAATGCGTAAAATAAGGGCGGAACGCTGCTCAAATTTTCCGAGTCAATGAAAATACTTTGTCGAAAACTGTAGAATAGGGATGAACCGTAAAATAAGGGCGGAACGCTGCTAAAATTTTCGAATTTACAAAAATACTTTATCGAAAACCGAAAAATATAGATGGACTACGGCTAATGTTGTATATCAATAAAAATTTTAACGCCGAGGAATAAGGAAGGATCCCTACAAAATCTTAATGATAAGAGTAATTTTAATTATAATAATAGTAATAATTATGATAATAATAATAATAATAATGGTAATAATAATAATAATCATGGTATTTGTAGTAATGATTGATAATAATTATGATAATAATAATAATAGTAGTAATAATCATAGTAGTAATAACAATAAATATAATAGTAGTTATAGAATAAAAATAATAATATAGGTAATAGTAGTAACAATTAATAAAGGTGATACATATAATCGCAACAATGATAATGCTAATAATAATAATGGGAAACATTGTAGTTATAATAGGGATAAGGGTGAAAGATATAATGTGGGTGTATTTAAAATAACAAAGGGAGTACAGGCCAAAGAATAATCATCAGCATGGACAATAATAAGAAGGACTAAGCAAATGGAAATAACAATGAATGATATGAGAGTGTAGGTTAACATTTGAAGGAGATAGGAGAATAATGGGACCTAAGAATCAAAAGCGAGCGCAGGTCTTCTATCGACAGCTCGTGAACCCGAGGGTTGTCCGAGCAACTATAGTATTAGCTAATGATACTCAATTTTTGCGGGCAATCCACCACTTGAACACATTACCAACGTTGCTTAGCAACGGGTGCCAAGTGGCGATCAGTATCATTTTGTATGGCGTTACGAGGGCAACCACCGATTAGTTCAAACAAACAATGAAACCCTGTAACCCACCATACACTTTATTAATTGTTTATAGATTTCCGTTACCTTATTTCACTAACTCTATCTCATTTAACTAACCTCTTTACTCAAACCTCCATCGTAGTAACATGTACGTCAAAGTTTGGTTGTATAGTTAATTTCAATATTCTCACACCACTTATTGAGTAATGCTTTTATCCAAATTTATTTACCGTCATTAGGGATATTGGCGGATGCACAGCACTTACACATCTCGATAGGTATATAGATTTTTCTGACTTGCGGTGATGTTTCGGCTGAGGGCCGGAAAAATTTCGACATCATATAATACATTTTCTCGAATCATATATTTCATAAACATGGTTTCAGCATGGTTAGCCGTCAGGATACATAATAATATTTCCCCATACATGCGTTCAAGTAGAGCTTACTTGAGATTGCTTGAACGCCGTATGGAAAAATTGTCCACTTGAATTTGCTCGCAAAAGTTGCATACACTTGGTATACAAGCAATAAATTCTGTGAAAATGAATTGGTATATGTAGCTGTTCTGTGACCTTAACCTTGCGTGTTAAATTTTGTGCGATAAAACAAAATTTGACCTTGAAATTATTTGTATAATCTAACTCTAATTTTATTATTTTCTTGGTTTAGTTTGACAATTCATTTCTTTAATTTTTAATTGAATTATTTCCAACTAAAATCATTTGATTTTACTTCCACTTTTCGTTGATTCTTACTTTTTAAAATAAATTGTCAATTTTCGGTCAAATCTTTAGGTTATTTTGTTATTTTGTTATTTTTATGTTTATTTTGTGCTGATCTTGGTGCATCTTGTTATTATTTTAATTTATTTGTATGTGTTTGATTGTGTATTTTAATTATATCTTTCTCACATTTTAAGGTTGTTGAATTGATGTTTATGGGTCTGATTTTAAATCAGCCTGTTATATTTGCGTGCTATTTCCAATTCATTTTAACAAAACTCAGTGCTGGCCCAACACTTAATTTAAAACTGTAATATGAAAAAGGGCGCTGGGTTGAATTTCTTAAAATATTTTTTTAATTTGAAAATCAAATAATATAAGTTTAAAAAATTAATTATCTATTCAAAAAAATTGAATATATTATAATTATATATAAATTTACTGTAATCTTAATAATTAAAAGATTTGCATGAGAAATTGATTTTTTTTATTCTTGAAAGTTTCTTTTAATAATTCAATAATATTTATATTAAACGCGAAAATATAAACATTATCATTTTTTAATTTATGATTTTTATAAAAAAAATTATTTTTATTGTAAATTGTTAATTTTAACACTAACACAATGCCTTCAGCTCCAGAAATGCAAGATAAAATTAAAGTTGCAGTACGAGTTCGTCCATTAAATAGACGAGGTAAAACTTTCATAGATTAACATATTATTTATAAACTTTGTTTTTCTCATTTTACATAGAAATTGATATGAAAACACCTGTTATTGTTGACATGAATGATAATCAAACATATCTCTATGCAAGTGGGGCGGCATTTCAAAAGTAAATTATTGAATTATCTATATTTTAATATTAGTTATTAAATTGTTCTTATTTAGGGGAGATGAGAAATCAGCGGCAGTTAAAGTAAGTATTTAAATTCATTAAATTATGTTATCACAATAATTAGTCATTTGGTTTTGATGAATGCTTTTGGTCTGTTGATCCCGACAATAAAAAATTTGCAAGTACATTAATTTTTTCTTTTGTAAAGTAAATTAAATTATTATCTACATCAAGGCCAAGAAGTCGTATTCAGCCGATTAGGACTCGATGTAATGGAAAATGCATTTAAAGGATACAATGCTTGCATATTTGCTTACGGACAAACAGGTGATTGTTTTGGAATATTAAATAAAAAATTTCATCCTAATTTTTTTACAATAATTAATTTTAATTTTTAATAATTATTTTTTAAAACAATTTTAAAAATATTGATTTTTTAAAAAAATATTTTGAATGCCACTAAAATGATTTCTGATGGAAAATTTGTTTATAATTGATATTAAATTGCTATCCAAGCAGTAGTTGGATATTATAAATAATAGTTTTGCGTTGATTTTAATGTATTTAAGTGCCCCCCCCCCCAACCTCCTGTTCCTTGATTTGTATCGATCTGTATATTCATTTATTTATTAAAATCAAGAGTATATCTGTTGAAATATATTTAAAACTTGTTTAAGATTTATTTTTAAGATTCCTAAATGATTATTTACGTTGTTTTCGATGATACCAAATGTTCCTATATTGGAATCGATCTATGTAAAATTGCATATTTTCAGTTTTTTATAAATATTATAAATATATTTACGGAAATATTGGAAGAAATTTATTTAAAATGTATTTGCAATGTTCACAAATGATTATTTACCATCTCCCCCTCCAATGAACCCCCATTTGTTCCTATATGTACATTTGGATGTTTTTCAGTTTATTTGTAAATAGCAAAATTATAACTATTAAAATTTCCTAAAACTTTATTGAAAATTTATTTCCAAAGTTATTATTTTCGTTTTTAGCGAAGCCCCCCCCCTTTTACCTTCCTAACCAATTTGTCACTTTCAGTTCATTTTTTTCAAAGTTATTTCAAAAGCTCCATGTCGGTATTTATGATTTTTTGATCAGCTGTCATGAACTATCGTTATTGTATGTTTTTATTGGTTTTTTCCGGCTATCTCCATGCGGTTGTTATGGTGCAACTCTTTAATAATCATTTTAATCAAGTAAAAAAATTCCACAAAAAGTCATTCATTTTTATGAATAAAAATTATATTTTAATTGACACATGAAGTCGGGAACTGGAAATTATAACTATAAAACCAAACAGCCTATTTGGAGCTAAGTGGAACATTAAAAATTTCCCTGAAGTAGGAGTCATTAAAATTTTAATATTTTAGGCTCCTAATTTAGTGTTCTTATCAAAGGCTTATCAAATATATAAAAAAATTGGAAAATTATATTACACTGAATTCTGTTCTTACGTTTATCCAAATAAAAGGCGGGAGTTTGTTCTAGATTTGAAATATCAGCTCAAATATTGTGAATAAGGTATAATGTAAATTCATCTTCCTTACAGTCCCTTACGCACAACTTTTATTTAAAAAGTTCATTCATTACATATTTTAGTACAAAAAACAAAAAATAATTTTAGAAAAAACAAGATATTCAAAAAAAATTATAAAATTAATAATTTTGGAAAAAAACTATTAATAATTTTGGAAAAAAACTATTAATAATTTGACAAAAATAAAATTTCATTCAATACATATTTTGGTACAAGAAATAAAAAAAAATTTAGAAAAAACAAAAAATTCATAGAAAAAAAATTCATAGAAAAAAAATTCACAATTTTGGAAAAAACGATTGATAATTTGATAAAAAATAAAAGTTCATTAATTACATATTCATTTAGTCAATAAAAAAATTCCTAATTGAGTTAAATAATTCATTAAATAATAGTTTTAAAAAATTTTGAAAAAACTTTAGAAATTTTTATATAAAAATAATTAATTTAGAAGATTTAGAAAAAAAATCATAATTTAATAAAAAACAAAAGCATTCATAATTTGACAAAAACTGACAGAAAAATCAAAAGAATTCATAGTTTAGTGAACAAAAACGGCAAAACATCGACAAGATGAATTTTTAATTGGGTCACTTTTGATGATATCCACATTTGTTTATGAGAGACATGAACTTCCATTAGTGGAAATATTTTCTACTTTATTGTGCTCAAGTAGTTCTGGTGTTTCAATGGTTGTCAAAACTCACAGATTCATGTTTTTACTTTTTTAAATAATTTTGAATTAATTTTTTTCACACCGCATTAAATTAAATCAGATTGTATAAAAACAGAATTATATATATATATATATATATATTTCTCAAAACGAGTGAGTGCGTGGGCCTCCCATGTAATGTCTCAATTCACATCCAAATTTCACCAAATATGACAGGGACACATCTAATACCAAACATAGGTCAACTAGAAATAATTTTCGAAATTAAGTCAATATTCGTAACAAAAAAATGAAAAAAACCCCCCAATTTGCATAAATTAGGTTTATAATCACCGGGTCACCACTATAAATTTTTGCTAGCACTTCATTACATTTTGACATTGATACCAGCAATGAAAAAATAATCAATAGTTACACTGAGATAACCTACCACAATAGTTCCTTTATAATAATTTTTAAATATTTTGAATTTTTAATTCCTATTACATACGTTTTGAATTCTGAGCGAAGAAGCCTGAAATAAGTAACTAGTAATTACAATATACTACTTTATACAACATATAATTACTTTATACAACTTAAAAATATATTTCACTGAAATTAATTTTGCGATCTTTCAAATCTTTTGGAACTTAAATTTGATAATATGTTACTGCTGAGTTGGTCACAGTGGAGTTAGTGACAGTAGAATGTTTTGTCTGCCAAATAATATTTGGTCAGCTAAAAATAGCATTAATGAAGTTTTACGATTTCTCAAAAAAATTCCTTATTTGTTATTCACAATTATTCTCTTCATTTTGATTTTGACCAGTGCCACAAACATTGTACTCCATTTCATCAAATTCTCAAATTTAAGCTCCAGCTCCAGCTCCTTCTTAAAAAATTCGGCGCCAATGGGAGCTACTAAACATAATGCGCCCCTCTGTAAGAAAATTCACAGAATAATAATTTATTATATATATACAAAACGAAAACACAAAATTGTATAAATAAAATAAAAAACCTTTTAAAACAAAAACAAACCTTAATGCAAACAAGAAACAAAAGTAACTTATATATTTATTTTCAAGCTTTTTCTTTGGCAAACTGATCAATAATATCCCTCGTATTTAAGTTATCAAATAAATCTCTCAATTGATAAAATACTTAAATCATTGAGTTTGCTCTGTCCCAAAGAAGATCATAAATAACTTTTTATTTTTTTATTGCTGATATACATATACATTGCAAATAAAAATTGCTGTCACAAAAGGCTTGCGCCCTGGGACTATTACCCATTTAGCCCTGTGATTACGGCCAGCCGCTCCAATAAATTTAAAAAATCGCAAAACTCATTACAGGAAATACAAGATTTATAAAGTCAAAAAATTAAAAATCGAAACGGATAGAAAATAATGATTTTATATAAATATTTTTGTTCGATGATTCTTAAAAGATTTTTAGTTTTTAAAATTTTTCTTTAAATTTTATTAATAATAAATAAAGAATTGGAAAATGTTAGTTTTCAGAATCCCTCTAGCTATCCATTAAAAACTAACGAGTTATAAATATTTTGGCATGTTCGGATTCGGAGAAATATTCTAAGATACACTGTATAAGATTTATTTCAATAAAGTGAATAATTTTTATTTGGGAAAGTGTTTGTTTCTTTGATTCAGTTTTTGTTATTTATAAAATACCTTTCTTCTTTTTATTTTAAATGTTTATGAAAATTTTATACGTATTGAAATAATATTTATTTCCTTATTTTCAAAATCATTTTTATTTAATGCATAAGTAATACTTATTAAGAATTTGAGGCGCCTCCGAACGTTCAGTTATAACACTTTCTCCGAAAATTGGGGACTGGAAAAAAATCTCAAAATATTATACTTATAACAATTTTTAAACGATCAAATGATAACAAGACAAACTTTATTCACGAGAAGCACTTTAAAAAAAAGATTCCTTGTGTATCGGAAAGCAATCAAAAAGTTTTCGGGAAATACTTATAATTTATTCATCAAAACAAGGATATATTTATTGAATTAATGTGATGATTTATACAACTTTTGACAAATTAATTCTCAAACAATCTTGAACGCTGTGGCTGGTTAATTTTATTAATTCTGGCTATTTATCATGCTCTACAAACTTAATGGAAGAATTCTCTATAATATTGTTTACGATTTTATAATATAGTTCTACATATCTTTATATAGCTTAATAAGATTCTCTAACTAATAAACAATAAAACCTTTTTGGACCAAAACAACAAAAACCAATCTTATAACATATAATTTTTAACTAGAAAAAACAACCCGATAGCTAGCAACAAATTAAAGTAAAATTCTTGCAACTTTTACAAAACACATTATATTAAGCTTTGTATATTTTAAACAGAGATGTACAGACCGCAGACATTCATAGAAATGCTGATGACCGCCTCATCATGTATCATTTTAACTTTCACAAGTGGCACGATATTAGTTCTATTATTAGTTCAATCACACATAAACTTGTTATTGTGGGTCTATGATCATCTGAAAAGAATTTTATTTTCAAATGATAGGGGAACATAGAATCTAAAAATGTTACGAATTTTTTTGTAAAAATATATTAATCTATTACATAACAATTTTTGCAAATCTATGAAGCGAATCACGGGATGAGATTCCTTTTATAAGATTTGGTAATTTAGTGATGTTCACTCCACGAAATCCGATGGCATTTAACAAGTATTAACTATTAATAAATTCTTCAATCAGCTGGCAATAATTAATTTTCACACAAATAGTACCACAAATGAATTATTCTTCATTTTTTTATTTGGAAATGAGTTTTTCAATATTTCATCGAATCAAAATCTTTTACAAAGATTTGTACGTATTTATTTTATTCTTTTCATTAATGAACTTTATAATATATTATAATCTAATAAGAAGCACTCAGAAGAATAAATGAATTTCTATTGTTTCATTTAATCTATTCTTTTCATATTTTACACCAAAGTATGTATATGTGTATATGTATTCACAATTTTTCCACTTTGTCACCAATGCTCTTCAAACCCTGCTTCACGGAACCTCAAAAAAATAATCAGGGATTTAACTAAACAAGACTACATTTAGTAATAAATTATTACTTGAAATTCAATTAGTATTTACTTTAAACATATTTAACCTTTTCGCCCCTTAAATAACGCACATTTATTCGTAATATATTGTAAAGAAAGAAGAAAGGACTTTTATTTAAAAAACAACTGTATGTTTATCTCATATTACGCTTCTATCGAATGTTTTAATAACTCACCATTTATCTCGTGATCTAATATTACTAATTTTTATATATTAATTTACGGTAAAAGTCAGAATAGTCGAATATGGAAGTCAAAAAAAGAGTCGACAGATGTGAAAAATTAGCCGACTGCAACACGTCCAAGAAACTTTCATAATAATACTACTGGAATAATCTGAGATATTCCATAAAACTCTACTGAGACTTATTATCGCAGGATTTTCTAGGATATTCAGAAGCGCCACCTTTACAAAAATAAGAATATTTCATATTTAGGTCAATATTAACAATTTTCAAAATATAAATTTAGATTAGTGTCATCAGCCAAAAGTCGGGGCGAAAAGGTTAAAGAAATTATAACGATATTCACAATTTAAAAAAAAATAAGTGTGCTATAATTGATAAAATTTTTTTTCCAATAAAACAATTACGCTATAATATAGTGGTTTTTTTAGTAATTAAGAACGTATAACCCACTTATAGTAGCTGTTTAAAGCAGGTCTGACCAACTCAAATAATTTTATGGACCACTTTAGAAATGCACTATAATCCTATATTTATGTATGCATGTGGCTCACGGGATTATAAATAAAAGTTTTTAGGAGTTAAAATTTAAAATCGAATAAATCATTATCATAGATTTTAATTATTATTCATAAATTAACTATAATAATAATAATTATAGCAATTAATAAATAATCGAATATTTAATCAGTGAGATATTTATTTCTCATTTCTTTGACTTAGCTTTTTCAAGTCGATCTCACTTCAATTAATGTTTCAAATTTTCTTCACAATTGCATCACCATAAAATCATATCAGTATCACAAAATTGTTTTGTAAAATCGTCTTGAATCTGGTGGTCTGCAGTTTGGGCAACCATGATTTAAAGGATAGGTTCGGACCTATTCATATATACGCAGTTACGTAGCCTAATACGAGTCGTTTCATTAGAAACATTCGACCGGGTCACGATTTAAAAGATTTTGGTTCTTAAAATGTTGACATCAATGTTTTCGCTACTTTGAGGCAATCGTATAAGGGCTTCATGGGAAATTATGTTAGAGAAAATCTAAACTTTTCATCCAACAAGTATCCAATTAGTCGCTGTCTCGTCGTACATTTATTTGATAGAACTATGCCACGCATATAATCAGAAAATTTTCAGATTTTAAACTTAATATTAAAAAAATTAAATTTATAAAGTTTTTTTTTAAAAGAATAAGTTTTTTTAGAAATTCGATAAAAAATGAAATCAGTGAGATATTTATTGCTTAACAGAAACTACAAAAATTGGAATAAGAAATGCCTTAGTAGTTTCGCCGTTTCATTGTGTTATTTGATAGAAGTTGTCATAGGCTGTCGGCCTCCACCGGTCCGTGTAGGATTTAACTACCATTTTTTAAACTTCATTTCTCTTGTCCACTTATAAATGGGCATAAAATTTATTTCAATTTCAATTTAGTTTCCTAATTGAATTTACAACTTATTTCTATTAAAATTTGAACCAAGTTTTAATGAAAGATTTCATAGTTTTTACTGATGATTTTTTGAATCTTAGAGTTCGATAACTTTTATTTTTAATCGTGAAATTTAATTTGTGCAAAGTGCTTATTGTCATAATCAATAAATAAAAAAGGGCTTTCGAATAAAAAAACCGTATGACAGAAATAAGTTTTGCATAATCGTAATTACGGTGAAACTGATACAATTAAATTGGATTTCTTAAAGATTCGTTGTCTACTGGGTGGGGGGGGCTGATACGAGATTTTATATTTCATTATGCTCATTTTCAATTTTTAAATACAGATAAAATATAAAAAGTTTATCTATATTTTCACGAATTTACTTAAATAATTAATTCTAAGATTCTGAAATCGTTTTAACTAAACTTGTCTTTAAGAGATAATCTTCATTCAACACCATCATCCTCTATTTTATTCTAAGGTATTTCAACGCCAAATCTCTTGATATAAAATATTTTAAGAACTTGACATAATTTTCATCATCACAATCGTTGAAAGTTTACTAAAATACTTTGGTCTATAGATTGAAGAGAAATTTATTGCTTAAGATACAACTTTAAAATGATTTTTAACTATATTCTGGGTAGTTATCTGAAGCAGTAGTTCTGAAAATTTTACACGTGACGAACTAAGCTTTTGCTAATGATCGCAAACCGGTATTTTAAAGAACGATCCGTAAAAAGAGCGACCTACATTGCTCCAATGTTAAAATAAGCAACATTTAAATAATTTAACCATTTTCAATAAAGGAGTTGAGAATTAAAAATAATTTTTGACTTCCGCAGACCGGTGATCAATAATTAACGAACCGGCACTTTAAGAACCACGAATCTAGGTGGTCTGGTATTTTAGTAGAATTGGAGTTTTAATGTATATTTCAATAAAAAAATTGTTCTATTTTCTCATTCTTCTAACCGTAAACAGATTACCACGAGTAATACAGGATAAATTCACGCCATATAGTAGTTTTCACAGAAGAAATGTTATTAATAGAAAACGATTTTACAAAAATATTTTTTTTGGTATTTTTTTCTAATTTGAATTGTTTGGAAAAATTTACAGGTGTAAAGGCAGAACATATATGCGATTGGATAACAATAGACAGTGTCTTGCTAATATGAGAAAATCGCTAACAAATGTTTATTGAAATAATAAAAAACGAACGAAATATGAAACATAAGGAATTATATATTCTTTTCAGATATTTTTATTGAAAAAGTAATTATTCAAACTAGAGTTTGACAATTGCAATGTAGAAGCTTAATTTATAATTATAAATGTTTATAATCATTTTGAATAAATAATCGAAAGGGTTCACCTACTGCCTAAACATATTTTATCGTTCGAATCATTTTTGTAATTACGCGTCTGTTGGTATTGATTAAGGTAAGTCAAAATTGAACCATCCAACAATTAAAGAATGGAGGTTTGATCCATGTCACAATTGACAATGCTATACTTTGTAATTAATAAGGTCTTTAACTTTGCCGCCCTCATACAAATTACCTAATAAAAATCTGATCATCTTAAAAATCCTTTATTTAATACTTTTGATTCTAAACTTTCGGAACATGTTTAATTAAGATTTATATATATTCTACAATTCAGTTTAGAACCCACAAAACGCGAAAATAACGCCATCCAGCCATTAGTTACGCCACTTAACTTATACTTTTTAAATTTAGTAGAATATATTTGGTAAGCAAACAATTAACTTTATCTTTTTCATTAGCATATCCTTAAACAATGAATATTGCAATAATAAGAATAAAACTATTCTTTGAATCGCGAATCGCGTAAAGGTATATTTGATTCATTTGAAGAAAGGTTTGCAATATAAACGCACTTTTAAAAGTATTCTAAGATGAAAAGGAGATCACAAAAAAGAACCCACTAATTATGATATATGGTATTTGAAATTTTGGAATAGTACTAAATAGATTCATCACTTCTGAACTCGCATGTTATCTACTTAGTTTATAACGTACTCAGGAAAAATCATCTATTTTGGGGAAATCCTTCAAAATACTATTTTTGAAATTCTTTTTCTAAAGCGAGAGAAAATTTTCATTGTGATATTATTTTTGTTAGCTTTTATATCAATTCTTGTTACATTAGTTTTAAACCTTATTTTGAAAGGATCCGGTAAATCCTATACAATGATGGGGACAGCCAATCAACCGGGAATAATTCCCCGTTTGTGTAATTCCTTATTTGATGAAATTGCACAACGAGAATCTTCCAACCTATCATATAAAGTTGAGGTATCTTATATGGAAATTTATAACGAAAAGGTTCATGATCTATTGGATGTTCAAGGGTGAGTGATATAAATTGTTTTAGTATTTTACTTGTAAATCAATTAATTTAATTTTTATATTCAATAATTAATGCATTTAGTTTCTCATCTAGCATGTCATCAAAGTGAGTTTTGATAAAAAATTGCTATTAAAGGTGCTCAATAAAAATGCTGATCATTTTATGTGGTTTAATTTGCTTTGTATTTTATGCTTTGATTAATTATGTATTGATTAACTGAGTTAGCAATGAAAAATTAAAGGATGAGCACTATTGATTATTTGAATTTTTGCACAATTTCATTGAGGCTTAGTAACTGACGTTTTGTGGCCAAATTAGCTGCTTGAACATAATTTATTGCGTCACTCATAATTACCTAATGTATCAACTCGAATATTTTGAAATTTTGGATTATATCGAATTTTTAATTTAATTAAATTTGTTCTGATATTAATTTTTTGGATACTATTTTACTTTTATCTTAAAATTTTTATTGTAATTTTCATTATTGATCGTAAATACAGTTTTTTATGTTAGGTTACAATAAATCAGGGATGTCCAAATTGCGGCCCATTTAATGTTCGGATGCGCCCCTAGGATTAAGATATTCTGGTGGTTTTGCGGCCCAGTTAAATATTAAATTTTTCAATGCGGCCTATTAATTTAAAAGTTTGGACATCCCTGCAGTAGATCAATAAGTTTTGAACTAGCACTTGGTGAAGGTTGTCATTTATTATTATTATTGTTATTATTATTATTATTATTATTATTATTATTATTATTATTATTATTATTATTATTTTTATTATTATTATTATTATTATTATTACTATTAATATTATTATTATTATTTATTATTATTATTATTATTTATTATTATTATTATTATTATTATTATTACTATTAATATTATTATTATTTATTATTATTATTATTATTATTATTATTATTATTATTATTATTATTATTATTATTATTATTATTATTATTATTATTATTATTATTATTATTATTATTATTATTATTATTATTATTATTATTATTATTATTATTATTATTATATTATTATTATTATTATTATTATTATTATTATTATTATTATTATTATTATTATTATTATTATTATTATTATTACGCAAATTACTCACTGATATAAGTTATATTTGGGGGTAAAATCTTTATATACATAAGGCAATTCTTAGAGAATTATTTATTAATAGTTAAGCTTTGAGGTCGATATTTTTTCATTATATATTTTATTTATATTTTTTAAATAGAAAAATAATAAGAAGCAATGAGCACTATAAATATATTTTCTGTAAAGTTAGTCAATAAATATGAGTATAAATATATTTAGAACTAATTTCACTATAATTACGACTTATTATTTATTTAATAAACTTACAATCTGCAAAAATGTGAATGGTTTTGTTTATTCATTCAGTACTCGCGTTGTATGAAATCAGCTCGACGTACTATTTCAAAGCCTAAAAAATTATTATATTTCCAGTATGTACATTTTCATCAGAATGTTTAGAATCCTGAAATCTAGCTCTTAGAAAACAATTAACACAAATCGTACAGCAGTGCTTCTGACAAATTAATTTATTACAATTGAGAAAATTTGTCTTAACTTTTCGGTTTTATTTATCTTGTTATTTTTTGTGTTATTCATCACTATTCCAATTAGTATCTGTTTGAAACATCTCCTGTTTCACTTTCAGTACTATTAGCACTTTCCGATATATATATGTAACTTTCGTTAACGAAAAACCAATTTCTATGTAGAATATTGAAAAATATAAATATTAGATTTTATTACATTCAATACCCTAAAATTAATATTTTTAGAATATTATTTACTATTTATAATTTTATTTACTATATTTATTATTAATATTACCTGTTAAATGTCTGTGGTAAAAATAGTAAAATTATATTTTTACTATTTTGAGAATTTTACCATTTTAATTTTGCTCCTAAAAATGGCAAGCTACTAGCAAACCTAACTCTAACATTTATATATTAAAATTTTTTATTAGTTTTTCTATTTTAATTTTCTCAAATGTATTTTCCATTCTGAAGTAAAGCTATTTAGAATAATCACAGTCGAGAATTAGCATAATCACAATTGAATTGTGTCGGCATTCTGCTTAATATTCCATCTTATTATTGTTAATTGGGAGTGTATAATTGGGAGTGTATTAAGACCTAATCAGAAATCCTAACAGTAAACAGTCATAAAAAAATTTATTTCATTTAGTATTTTTTTTAGAATTGACTAAATCTTGAAAAATCCCTGTTAATAAATGTGTTCATTAAAAGAAATAGTACAAAAATAATGGGTATTTGCACAATCTGTAAATATTTTAGAAAATCTATTTGCGAAACAAGATTTTTCAAAACAATTGTTGTAAATTTTCAGAATGACAAAGAAAAATGTATGCAATATAGTTGAAAGGAAAATTAAACCATTTATTTCCTTTTACAATTATTATAAATGCAAAAGTCTTGACTCAGTGACAACATTCAACAATAATTTCACCAATCCAATGCCGTATAAATTTTGGTGTTAATTTAATTTCCCGCTAAATTACATAACGCACATTTATTCATAATATATTGTAAAGAAAGACGAAAGGACTTTTATTTAAAACAACTGTCTGTTTATCTCATATTACGCTTCTATCGAATGTTTTAATAACTCACCATTTATCTCGTGGTCTAATATTACTAATTTTTATATATTAATTTACGGTAAAAGTCAGAATAGTCGAATATTGAAGTCAAAAAAAGAGTCGACAGATCATGAAAAATTAGCCGACTATAAACCCAAAAAAATAACTGCCAATAAATTCCAAAAAATTAGTCGATGACTTGATATAAGAATCCCAAAAAATCGTCGACAAATTCATTCAAATAATTTTTTGGAAAAAGTTAATAAAATAACTAACTTCATTAATTGTAAAACCTAATAAAAGTTAGTTATTATAAATTAGTAATGAACATTAATGTATTTGTTTATTTATTTTTGGCTCCTAATGTTTCGACTATTTTAACCAATTAAAGCTTTTTTTCTTTGGCGAATTTTTTTTTGGCCTCCATATTCGACTATTCTAACCCTCACCTAATTTACAGAATGATTTTATTATTTTATAATTTTTTACTAAAAGTTAATTTACAATTTTTGATTATTAAAATTTACATTACAAAACGTGTGAACTGTGTGAATTTTCCGAAGAATATTATTTATTTATTTTTGTGTTTTGCTAGCTTAGAAATATTTATGAAAACTTAATAATCGATATTTCATCTTCTCTCTAATTCCAGTCAACGAAAATCTCTTCGAGTAAGAGAACACAATATACTGGGACCGTATGTCGATGGATTATCACAACTTGTCGTGACTTGTCTTGCTGTGAGTTTTTTTATCGATTAAATTTTATTTTATAGTTCATTTTTATTATTAACCTCTAAAAATTAATATATAATCAATGCCAAAAATGATTCTGATTAGAAATATTTTATCGTCATTCGATTGGTTCTAAAATTTCTAGCGCAAACATCAACTGAACAATGCCCATCAGAAAACGGCGTGAATTGCTAAAAAAAATTTCAGTCTCGAATAAACGAGTGTAATTTCTGTAAATTAATTTTTTTCTATTTGTGGTGAAAAATGTAAATATTTTCTAAATACTATTTTTCGGTTTTCTGTCTTGAGTTCAATCGCATTAGCCTGAAACCCACAGTTATTTTATGTTTAATTGTATAATTTAGAAATAAGTGTTTTGATAAATATTTTCTAAGAAGCTTTTCTTGTTTTTTATATTTAGACAAAGAATGATTTATACATTAAAACTACGATAATTTGTTAACTTTGAATCAATTTCCAAAAGTCCCCAATCATTGTTGATCTTATTTACAATTTTTACCAAGGAGAAAGCTCTGAAAGATTGTTCTACTTGCGCAACTGTTATCTGTATGTAATGGAATATTCATAAAATTTTAATGAATATGGAAAAAATTTTGTGATTCGAATACTAACAAATTACTCACGCACTTATAAAATATTTCTAAATTTTTTTATAATTTACATTTTTACTTTTTTACTTTTCATTCTTGTATATTAGTTTTTCGATTTTAAAATTGACATTTCAATGGAGTTTTTATTCTGGGAAATGTTCCGTCTGCACTTTTCTATAGCTCTTATTGTACTATGACCAGGAATAATTATTGGAAAATAAATTTCGGTATTGCATTTTTCAAATCTTCAAAATTTTTTGTGTTAAATATAAAACATTGATATTTAGTCAAAAATTAAAAAAGAAATAAAATAATAAATGTACTTTTAAATTAATTTTTCAAAACGCATTGATCTATAAGCGATAACTAAATGAATATATCAAAAGTGAAGATTGCGATATTTTTATTTCGGTTCCGCATCTGTAATTTTTATTAGTTTTCAAATAGAAGAAAATAAATCTCGACAAAATTCAACTATATCTCAAGTACTTTTCAAGTTTTGTGAGATATTTCTTTTTGTTACCGCTGAAAAATTCAAAGATTGATGAAAATGAGAATAGCTTGCTTGAATTGTCTGTTCAGTAATATTGTTCGTATTTATTATTTCCATATAAATAAAGACAAACAATTCTGTAAAAAAAGATTTTTTGGTCATTTACTTAATTGTTATTACAACGACGTAAGTAAAAACTTGAGGCCCAGGAACAAAATTTGTTTTGTGACTCCTTTGACAGTTGAGCATTTTGAACGAATGAAATACGTTATGAAAGGATTTGACCAAGTTTCAACACAAAAAAGAATATTACTGTATAAGAAATAAAATATTATTTAAAACTAATTTTTTTATATTTTATTTATATTCTTGGGTCTGATAGTGCTATTTTTATTAAGTTGATGGAAGTTGGCCACCAACAATGATTTCCACAATTTTATATTCTTTCAAATTGCCCTATTTCTTAAACTTATTTAAACATTTTCATGCAAGGATGAAAAGGTTTAACAAATTCACTAAACGAACGATGATACATTTCACATTTAAATTCATTTTCAATCGGCTATTAGTTCGAACAATCCAGCTATCGTTCATATTGTCCAAAACAGCTTATAAGGAATTATTATTTTCTTCAAAAGAATATACATAATTTTTAGGGACAGTCACCACAGTTATTATGTGCATTTTTAATCTGGAAATCTATTATGCAACGTAGTAAATAATTAATTTCAAAATCAGTCAATTACCTTGAGATTTGTAAAAATTTATCAAAGATGTGGAATATGAATCTTTCTTTGCCAAGACACCTTGATTGGTAAATAATTGATGAAAAGGTGATGGTGCCCTTCTAAATGTACTATAAACATACCATGTTACAAAATATGATATATTAATTACAGAATAAGTAATCCAGTTATATTACGTCGGTTATCAAAAAGAAGAAGCTGCTGTTCTCTGTGGCGTAATGTAAACCCGTGGTATAGCCAAATCTATTATATAAACCAAATTGAATCATATTTTTGTCGTTTTTAATTTTTAATTATAATTTAAATTAATAAAATACACAATGTTGATTCAAATATGAGCAATAACTTATGAATATTCTCGATTTTTTCTACGATTATATAGCGATGAATTTTCCGGACACGTAAAAGATTAAAAATTGATTCTGATATTTCTATTAATGAAAGTCATTGAAAGCTTCCATGTTGTACAGATTTTAGTCCAAAGCATTACAGACAATAGAAAATTAATTTAAGTCCTTAAATTCTAGTATGTGGTAATATGAGGAAATGGCAGTAGGAAAGTTTAGAAAAATGTTTTAGTTTTAAATCAACAATACTAAATACTACAGCGTGCCAACCAAGTATAGTTTCACCATATGCTGACCCGTCTCACTGATGATATCACTAATCTAAAAAAACTATTTTTACGGTTATGTACACACTAAAACTTATATTGTTATATTTGTACAATGTTCAACAGATTCATATTTTCCTTGAAATTTATTAAAAACATTTTTATGTTCTCTTGTTGAAAGGTGGATAAATTCTCGTGCTTAGTATTTATTTTGGCCTTCATTCTATTGAAATTAGATTTCAGATTCAACAAGAATTTAATTAGGTACTCTACTACTATCTAAACTAAACATTAATCATAAAGTTATATAATTAACTTTGATAATAAATGTTGAAATCAAATTTGTATCGACTGAGAGTAATTGGTTGTCAAAAAAAATTATTTATTTATAAGTGTATTTTTATTCAAATAAAACTTTAAAAATGTGTATCCAAATGCACACAGATTCGATTTCCTATTGAAATCCACTTAAACTGAAATTTGTTGATAAAATTTCAAGCAGTCGAGCGTGTGAGTAAATAAATTCTAATAATATTTTGTTATGACAATTTATTTGATATATATACATTTTTCTAAAATACTATTTAAAACATGATTTCGCTTTTGTTGAATTTTATTAGTGTTTTTTATCAGTAAATATTTAGGCACAAATTAAAATTTTAGAATACAGGGAAAAATAATGGAATTTTTTTACAATAAAAATAATTATTACCCATTAAAGGCATTTGAGGTATCTCTCTCAGTGCTGTCATCCAGTCAATTTTTTCGGTTTATTTTTAATTGAAATTTTGAACATTTAGAAATTTTAATCAATTTTCACCGCTGTGTTTGCTTTCTAATTTTTTTTGTATTTATTTAGTGAAATATAAAAAAATGTTCTACTTTTGTGTTTACATTCAAGGTTTCTAAAAAAACCCAATTTTTAACTATAATTGAAAAACGATTTATTCATTTTATTTGAGATTTAGATTCTGTTGTGTAAATATGACATAATTTTAGTCGACTTATTTTATAACCATAATTTTTGTTTTTTTATAATCAGCATAATATAATATACCAGACAAATAATAAAGGAAGCCCTTGCTGCAACATATTTATTAAATTGATGAATAAATACTTTGCATCAAGAGATTATTTTATTATTTACTTGTCTGATATTTTAATTTATACCGCTACCAAAAAATCACCTTTTTATTATAATAATAATAATAATAATAATAATAATAATAATAATAATAATAATAATAATAATAATAATAATAATAATAATAATAATAATAATAATAATAATAATAATAATAATAATAATAATAATAATAATAATAATAATAATAATAGTGATTATTATTATTATTATTATTATTATTATTATTATTATTATTATTATTATTATTATTATTATTATTATTATTATTATTATTATTATTATTATTATTAATTTATCATATTCGTGGAATATTGATCAAATTAAAACTTAAGACTCGTCATTTAGATAATTATTTAAAAATAAATTATATAAAAAATGAACCCAATTAAGATTTCAATGTAATCAGAACAACTAGTATTTAGTTCACTTACATTTTATCTCAAGATTTGAATACTTAATGAGAAACGTATTACAATTATTATTATTAATACTATTCTGATTATCTTATGATCATCTCATCAAACCATTCTTAAAATTAATAATTAACATTTATTGATTTTTATATAGTGTTACAAATCGATTTTTGTATGAATTTTTTAGATTTATTTAATTTTTTAAAAAATCAAAATCAAATTTATCTATCTTTAATTTTAATAGAAGATCAAAATTTTTGACATTTTTGGTTGGAGAATTAAAATAAAATGATCTGTTTATCAGATAATTATGATTAAATATTTTCTCAGGACATCGAAAAGTTGATGATTGAAGGCAATAAATCACGAACAGTAGCTTCGACAAACATGAATTCTGAAAGCAGCCGTTCACATGCAGTGTTCAACATAATTTTAACTGAGACAATAGTGGACCCAATGGCCGATGTATGTCGATTTGTTGTTTGTTTATGGTTTATCGGCCATTGTTATTTTTCCGACAGGTAACTGGTGAGAAAAAATCCAAAATCAGTCTCGTTGATTTAGCTGGAAGTGAAAGAGCTCAGAAAACTGGCGCTGTTGGAGAAAGACTGCGAGAGGGCTGCAATATCAATAAATCTCTCACAACTCTCATGCTTGTCATTTCTGCCTTAGCCGATGCTAGTAACGCTTCAATAAAAAAGTCCAAATCAGGCAGTAAAACTGCTGGATTTGTCCCGTACCGAGATTCAGTATTGACTTGGTTATTAAAGGTTAGTAGTTGATTTGTTTTATAATTATAACGCGACGATATTAATTAGGCAAATTAATTTCTTTATATATTTGATCTTTGTATATAAAATATTTTGTGAGAAAAAAAAATTGAAAAATTAATTTTTTCACATTTGAAATATCAATATTTATAAAATTTTCACGGTTCATTTTATTAGAAAACTGAATAAGAAACGTATAATGAAGATTTTAATAGACAATTTTCAATTGCTTGACAGTTCTCATCAACATAGCTCTGTGTTGGTTGAAAAATATGTTTTTTTGTTTTTTTATATTTTTATTTTTATATGAAAATTTTGAAATTATAAATATTTTTGTCGATTTAGGGAAATTTGTTCGCAAGAAAAATTAAAATTTAATAACAAATTTTTTAAGAGTTGGAAATAAAGCTATTAAGGGGTTTTGTAAATTTGTTAGGAAGTATTGCAAGGAGAAGAAAGGAGGGTGCAACCGGGAAAACGACGAACTCTGGGCTTGGAATATTAGAATTTCAAATTCACAGGAGAATGGTTTCAAATGTGGTAATCAACGGTTTTGAAACAGTTTCTGAATTTGTTGACTATGAAACCTCTGAAATCATTAGGATTGGATAGCGAAACACATAAGATCAACTCAATATATATAACACAAATTGTGAATTGTGATGATGAAAAATGCTATCTTGACAGAAGTTTTCCAAAAATGCTTAAATCTAGTTTAATATGTTGCGACCAACAAGTACTTAAACTCGATAAGAAATAAGCAAGCAATAAACAAGCAACATGTAAAGGTTTATTTCTCAATGTCCAAAATGCTCTTTTCATTGAAAGTTTTGGCGTATGAAGTCAGAAAATCCGTAACATGCTGTAACAAATCATTGAAACAAACAAAAAATTTTCCCCTCAAATTCTTCTTTAGATGTCAAAATAAGCGAAAATTGTGACTTGTGAAATTAACATTAAGTTCTACAATAGTAGAGAATTGTCGCTCGGGTTGAATCGCACCCAATAGGTAACGCTTCTTCAGTTAAATATAATGCCTTGCCCAAAAAAGCAGGCTTGTATAAATCCATTATATACAGAATAGTTTGATAACAACTAAGATAACAACCACAAGGTAAATGTTTAAAAACAACTTAAAATAGCCGCATTATTAATCTGATAAAACAACCGGTTAAATACCAAAAAGGCTATCGATTATAATAATGATTATTACCAAAATGAGATCAAAATAGTCGGAATCGAACGCAGTAAATACTCAATGAACAACGCTTCTGATTGGCTATTGAAATCTGATATTTGTGTGCATTATTCGCGTTTGTTTTAGACTTTCATTTGCCATTTCTGAGACAGGCAACAGACTTTTTTTGAACAAGTAAATAATAAGATAAAGCCTTGCTGCTAAGCATATATATTAAATAGCTGAAAAAATTTCCGATCATAAAATAATTATTTTCGATTTATTTTCAATTGGAATTTTCAGCAAGGAATTATCTTATACTTTATTTGCTTGATATTTTAATTTATGCTGCTGCCAAGAAAATACCGTTTTATCTTATATAAAGAAATGATTATCGAGGCACATGATTCCCATTAATTACAGAATTAAAATTTGTTAATAATTTCTTTTAAAAATTCTTTTATTATTTATTTACAATTTACATTTGTTATGAATATCGGAAATTTTCACACTTTTTTTCTTGTGCTCTGGATCATACCAAGTTTTGAATATTCATAGATAACTAAAGAATGGATTTTCAGTAAAAACTTTCACATACTTTCAGCAAATAAACTGTCTAACATTGATTATCTATTTCATTGCTCTATTATAATCTTCTAAAAACTTTTATTATTTTGATCTTTTATGGCATGATACACTTATGAGTTATTTCACAGTATATTATTATTTATGTTTCTTCATTGTTTTGTAGAAACGGCGCTTACAGCCTACTCTTCACTCTTACTCGCAATTCGGCAGTTTGAATAGACGTTGTTTAACACCGCGAATTTGCTAAACTATCTTTAAAGATTAGCTATTTTTAGTAATATAGTTTTTCTTTAACTTTGTTGAATTTTATAATTTTTTGGAATCTGTAATTATTTTTAATTTCTCTATATTAACTTCACTTTGTTTGTTTGAATGAGTCACTAATTTATTGTACATTATTTTGTTTATTAAAATATGCTCTATTCCCATTTGAAATTTGAAGAAAACAATCTCGGTAGTTAAAAAAAGATTGAATGCTCCAGACATAATTATAGAAAATCTAAACAAATTGTCTATATAAATTTTTACTGTTAAATTAGAGAGATTTTTGCTCTCTAGATTTTCTGACCTAAAAGTTTTAATAGATTTTATTTACATTTCCAATAGCTGAAACATGGCAGATGTCGTGATTCTTTTATTTGGTATTCCTTTTTATTGATATTATTTTCCATTTTCATTGGCATTGAATAAATATTTATTATAAGAAAATAATGTGTAGGCTGCTTAATGATAAATTTTCTTACTTTTTCAAAAAAATACTATTTTTGTAATTATTAGTTAGATTTGATTGTGATGAACTCGTGGAATTTTGGTGGACTTTTGTCAATATTTAGAAATTAAATATTTTTATAACCGAGACTGCACATTTACTCGATATCGTAGTCTTCCCACTGTCATGTTGCAAAAAAATCTGTGTATATTTAATCTTTTTTTACACGGAGGATGCGTTCCAGAATTATTTCATGTAAAAGAAATCGTGTAAGAAAAGATTAGGCTTACGTGAGTATAATTTTTGGAGTTTGGTGAACTTGTTTAATAAGATCAATTGAAATTTAGATATTTAATTAAAAAAAGGGAATTATTGAATATTGGATAGGAATTCCCTAATTATATTGAGAAAAGAAAAAGAAACAATTATTTCATTGTAATAAAAGAGGATTATAAAAACGATTAGTATATTTTTTCGATCGTGTTATTTGAAAATCGTGTGAAAAATAGGTGTATATTTATATAAATTTTATATAAATATCAGAAATAGCAGTGAAAACATTTAAATGGTAAATGTTGGTCAATATAATGCGACGTATTTCGACGTATTTTTGATGACAGTAGTAAAATAAAATAAGTCTTTGATTTTGTCATTTGGATATCGCTGTACTTGGAGCCTGTACTTCAAAGTGTAATATTCCAAAAAATACTGTTTTCATGTAGTTAGGAAAAATCCGTCTTGATAAGGTAGTTTTCTTTTAATTTTTTTCAGGTCCCTACGTAATTTCTTCGGATATGAATTCTGTCTTCACTAATGTCATTGTAAGGTTTTAAAAGTCCTTCTGGTTTTGGTTTTGATAATATTCCCATCAAAACTCAAAAATTTCTATTAAACTCACAATTGAATTTTTATAATTGTCACTCCAAAGTATTTAATTTATAATCCATCGAATGAAATTTATTTTCCTGTCTTTTTCGAAAAGTCATTGTCGAAAACAAAATATTCATCTAGCCTTTAAAGAAATAAAGATAAAAATAGTATAAATGATAAAATGTTTTATCGGTAGTTTCGATATGATGAAAAATTATGAAAAAATTCTGAATTTATAATAATATTTGTATTGCTTATTATTTTTGAATAATTGATTATTCCTATATTATAATGGAGTCAACGAAGCATAGAAAAAATTTGCATTTTTCAAATAAATAAAATTTTAGACTAATGGTATCAATTATTTCGATGAAATTGCTCATAAATTTTTTTTATAAAATTAAATATTTAAATATTTCAATTTATTACTGTAAAAAATTATATTCTGCGTCTCTTATGACCATTTTATAATTTGAAATAAGATTAAGCAAAATCTATTGTTCATTACTAAAATAATTTTGACATTCTAATGTCTAAATCATGATAACGCATTTTAATATAAACATTTTTAACATTATAAGGACTTTTTTAATTTTCACCTCTGATTTCTTTTTTTCATTTATAAATGATATAATATTTTCTACAAAATTTGACTATGAATCAAATTTATTTATGGTATTCACGAATTTCCGGCGCAGCCTTTTTCAAGTGATTGTATTTAGGTCATTTAAATAGAATAAATAGCATTTGTACTAATTGTTGCTATTATCGCATTGTTTTTCATCTAAAATTCATAAAGCATATAATTACTTAAATAATCTTCTATTGGTAAATTATGTGAAAAATAAATAAAATTAAGGATAATCTTGGTGGTAATTCAAAAACAATCATGGTCGCTACCCTGAGTCCCGCGGCTGATAATTATGAAGAAACATTGTCCACCTTGCGATATGCAGATAGAGCGAAGAGAATTATTAATCATGCCATTGTTAATGAGGATCCAAATGCAAAGATTATCAGGTGAGAGATGAATCGGCATTTATCAAATTTTATTCAACTTTTGAAATAATTATTGTTTATAATTAGAAATATTTAGATTGGGAATGGTCGAATTCTCTGCGTTAACAGAAATATTTTAAATGTTAAATCTAAAAACAAATAAAACATTATT
This sequence comes from Schmidtea mediterranea, assembly GCA_022537955.1. Lineage (NCBI taxonomy): Eukaryota > Metazoa > Platyhelminthes > Tricladida > Dugesiidae > Schmidtea > Schmidtea mediterranea. The sequence goes on from CM039682.1 coordinate 35,120,000, forward strand.
ATTATTATTATTATTATTATTATTATTATTATTATTATTATTATTATTATTATTATTATTATTATTATTATTAATATTATTATTATTAATATTATTATTATTATTATTAATATTATTATTATTATTAATATTATTATTATTATTATTGTTATTATTATTATTATTATTATTATTATTATTAGTATTATTATTATTATTATTATTATTATTATTATTATTATTATTTAGGGAGTTAAGGGAACAAGTAGAAGAATTGAAAAAGGAATTAGAAAATGCAAAAGGAAGACAAGCACCTGGTTTAAAAGAGAAACTCGAAGAATCAGAAAACATTATTAAACAATTATCGAAAACGTGGGAGGAAAAATTGATTGAAACCGAAAAGAAACATAAAGTTAATCTTTTGAAAATATTTCATTTCATCTCATCTCATTATTCATACTGATTATAGGAAAGACACGAAGCTCTCGAAAAGATGGGCATTTCTGTTCAAACGTCTGGGATTAAAGTGGAAATGTCGAAATTCTATCTTGTTAATCTAAATGCTGATCCATCTTTGAATGAATTGCTCGTCTACTATTTGAAAGTAGGCTTTTATTTTTTTTTCTTTGATTTCATGTTCTAATTGTGGGTAATTTCAATTTCTATCCATTTTACTACTCATTTCTATCCATTTCTCTCTCATCTGATGCTATTTGTCAGCCGAGTTTAATAATTTTTTCAAAATATCTAATAAAATTCTAATTTTTAATCCGTGTAAATAATTATTATTAGTTCCCTATCTCATTTGACAGCATGTTTCTCAACTTGAAAAAATAAAATAATTTATATTAAATTGGTAAATGTGTTGGTTGCAAACTAATTGATTTCAGATATATTTTATTTACTTTTTTTTATAAACAAACAAATGTTATTTTTGAGGAATTATTGATAGCTTTGAAACCGATTTCAATATTAAAAATTCTCCTTTACTGTGTACCCAATTAATACTTAGATTCGACAGGAAATGATCACTTTATAAACTAGATATCGCAGGTGGTTATACTTAAATATGTGAGGGTAATGAAGCGTTTTTGTTTTCCTGACCTATTTTTTGAATGGGAATAAATTGCACTATTTCATTATTGCGTCAGAAATGTCAGATAATATTGAATTTCAAAGCGTTATAAAGTCTCAGCTTATGAAAGAAAACTAATAGCCAATAAATTATTGCTCAACTGCGTGATATTTACAAAAGAGCGTGCCATTAAAAAAGCAACCATTAACAACTGGGATTCGTGATTTTGAAATTGGGCGCAATAGTGTTTTTGATTTGGAAAAGCCTAGCAGACCTGTGGAAGTTGGAAATCGGAAAAAAGGAATTCTGAAGAAAATCATGACATACTGTGGCATTGTAACAAGAGAAACTAGCACAACATTTAACACGTTGCTGCACACTTATTTTGGCAAAATCGTGCCCAGAAACACACTTAAAAAAAAATTTATTTAAGCTGCTAAGGAAATTAAACATAAGTAACATATTTGAAATTGAAAATTATTACACATATCCACAATTTTTCTAGGAAAACTCTCGAGGCTATAACCGTAATTTGCTTATCAGAACATTTTTTTCTGTATCTAGAACAAATGACGGCTAAAGCCGTCGCGACAGGGGTAACTTAAACTTTCTTGATGGATTCAAAAAATGTTTTTATACCCAAGAGTCGGTTACAGCCGTCAGGTTTCAAAGTGAATAAGGTTTTACAAAACAAGTTTGAATAACACAAGTAATTTATTATTTTATTCATTATAAAATAGAAGCATATAAGTATTTATAACATAATACAAAATCCAACATCCAGGACTACTTAGTGGTGGTTTTTCCGGGCTTGTTTTACACCTATATGATATCTCTTTCCCAATTTCTTTAGCCAAACATTGTTTGCAACATTGAAAATAAGTTTTACGCTTAAAATTAATGATTCGAGGGATCTTTTCCAAGAAATGCTGTCCTGTAGATGCTGTTGATGTAGATTCTAATGAATTTCTTATTTGTTTCGGCCGGCCACTCACTGATGTTAATGTCGCTAATTTTTTTCCAGTAGTTGCGGTATTAGGTAGTTTGATTAGTGATTGTATCAGCAAATCTCTAAAGTCTAAAAATGTTGTTTTGTTATGAAACTGACGATAAATGAAGTATGAATTCCAGACTCAAAGATCCAAGAGGATTTTTTTATCAAAACATAAGCAAATGAATGACAAGCAAATATAAAAAAAAAGTTATACAGACTGTTACAACATCTTTTGTTGGTTGTAACTCTGCATTAATGTATTAATACCCGTTGTACTAACTACGGTTATTTGTTTTTTTAATAAAAAAAATATGTCGGCTATAGCCGTCCTGTACAAAAATATGTTGCATAACTTGCTGAATGGAATATGTATCAGGAAACTGTGTTCCCGATTTCTTATTTGCAACAAATATGATTTGAGTGGCGTTTTCTGAAACACATAATCACAGAAGATGAGACACCTCTGAGCCAATAAATACCTGAAACTAAATATGAAATATATTTTTTTTAATAAATTGAAATGCAATATTAATTTGTCATCATTATTATCATTATTATTATTATTATTATTATTATTATTATTATTATTATTATTATTATTATTATTATTATTATTATTATTATTATTATTATTAAAGGATATTACTGAGGTTGGCCGTGGTGCTTCACAAGATATTCAGTTACATGGGTTGGGAATTCAGGAGAAACATTGCATATTTGAAATTATCGACAATGAAGTTTATCTAACACCCTTGGAAAACGGCAGGTAAAATTCAGAAAATAGTGATTATATTATATTTCGAAATGAAATAATTGAAAAAATTTATTTCCCCATTAAATCAATTTACAAAATTAATCTTCGTAAAATTGCTGAATTCCATAATTATAAAATTAACACGTCGATTTTTGGCAATAGGTGCTTTTGTGATGTTTTTATTCCATTTTGATTGTGTTTATTATTAATGAAAATGGTATTTCCCATGAGCTGCACCCAGGAAACTGGAAGCCGACGTTTGAAAATTTAGTAAAACACCTTTTTGGTTCGAAGGAAATTTGTTCATCAAAATATGAATCTTCGCGTTTTAAAGTTTCTCCCAGTCGATATTAATTTATTCGTGAAAAAATTTATATTTATTTCTTTTTTACAAATTACTGTCATTTTTGAATCGTTTCTCTGTCGACTACGGAATTCGTGTAAATCCGTCGGTGAGAATTGCGGTGAATAATACATAATAGTCCCATACAAGTTTAGTTATTGTAAATCATATTTGTCCAAAGAAAACGAGTGGTGTCCTGAAAAACCAGAAATATCTTCCAATTTGCTAATGAGTGTTTTCTATATCAATTCTTTGAAGTTGGCTACTGTCGATGCTGTCAGTTATAATTTCTTTCACTTTAAGAAACATATTGTGGATGTTTTCCGGCAAAATTTTACTAATCACATGGCAAAATATTTATTGCAGTTATTAGGGCTTTTGATATTTATACGAATGCATCATATGATGCTACAAAGTGACCCAGAACATCCGTTTGACATTCCACTCAATACTAAAGAAACCAATGAGATTCTAAAATCACGAATAATTTAAACATGATGAAAACCTCTTGTTTCCCTCGACATTAAAGCATTTCTTTCTAACGAAGGTAAGGTTATTGACTCCTTACTGCAATCAATAAGGCAAGTTCCATTTAAAATATATGGTGGTTAGGTCAGAAAACTTCTCCATAATTTTTGTCCTATCATTTCAAATTTATAGAAGAAATTGTTAAATATTTTACCAATCATTTTACAGTTTCCATGACTGAATGAATATTATAAATACTTGAAATTCATTAAATAAGATGAGATTATAGCTGACGTTATAAAAGTTCTCTTTTTGATTGCATGTTAATTTTAAAGCTTTATTTCTAATAATCATTTTATCTTGGCCTGTGTAAACTATGTTTACTGTATAAACTAGTGTATAAGTTCGTTGGAATATACATAGAATGCAAATAATAAGCAAAATTAGGCGTCTGAAATTAGTGCATTGTTGACTGAAATATAAATCCGGTAAAAAGTTTGCCTCTGATATTTGGTCGTAAACTATCCGTCTTCTCATGATATTTACACATCCATTAACACATTTTAAGCGGTACGTATTTCACGCGAGTTGTTTGCTGTAGCTGGCAAAATTTCACAACGCGTGTGTAAAAATACTCCCGAGCAAAAATCGCTATAACTTAATAACTACCTAATATCTTTAAACCAAACCTTGAAAAATCACTTACCACAAATGACTAGAAAAAACGTAATACTGCGTGAGCCGCTTAAAATGTGTTAACATGTTAATGAATTTTAATTATAAACGTCCTAATTCCAATTTTTCTCTACTTAAACATTTTCTTAATAATATTGGACGTTTCAACTTTTTTTTAAATGTCTTCATTCTTCTTATTTTATTGACGCCTACTGGCAAACTGCTGGATTTGGTAAGTTTTATTTCGTTCTATATTTTAGGAATTAAGTAATTTTTGAAATTGTATTGTGCATAATACATTAAAATAGTATATATAAAATTTATCCTGAATATCAAATGAAGGTTTTTACTTACAATTCGGCAAATAATTTTGTTGTACAACTCCAAAACCCAAATTTCACAATTAATGAAAATCAATAAGATATTTTCAGAAAAAATTTAATTGACAAAGCATTTATTCATTTTACTGTATACAATTCAAACGTGTTTATCGTAGCACAGTATATATTATACCGCTCACTAAAAACGAATGAACACAAACAAATATATGTATACGACTTAAATTTGTATCTTGAGGTGTCCTTAAAACCAATTTTTGTCGATCTAGCGTGGAGTTAATTTTTACGTCTTTCCTCTTTGTTTCTCACCAAGATTGAGTGTAATTTCTATCTTTTATAGCATTATGCTATACTGTCCTTATGTAATTCATCTTTTCGATTTTATTCTCTTGTGTAGCGAATAAATTATTTATTTCAGATCTGCACAGTCGTGAAAATATAAGTTTTATTATTCATGTAATTTTATTATTTGTAGAGGTGGCTTCTGAACTTTGTAGTCATTTATAATTTTTCATTCATTCATTAGCTTGATTTAATGTTTTTTTTTTTCATTTATATTGTCTAAATTAAATTCATGATTGGAAATCATTTTATTGTTTATTTTTATTTATTTTCAAATTTAACCTTATTTAGAACTATTTGTATCTCAAAATAATTGTCTAATTTAAATGTTAATGGTAATGATATATTATTCTATAATAAACCAATTATCTAACATGTTCGTATTTTGATCTAGATCAGCAGGTCCCATACTTTTTTGAGATCGTAAAGGGATATTTTTTAAAGTATAGAGATGTCATCAGAAAAAACGAATCTGATTAATTTAAAATTTACAGTTGTATTTTTTTAAAAGGTCCGTTATATCAGGACAGTGGTTTTCAACCTTTTTAGGATCACGGCAACATAACTCAAATATTAAAGTATTTTTTTAAATAGCGTTTGTAACCTTTTAATAGTCTGTATTAATGATTTTTCTAAGCAGTCATAAAAATTTGGTGCATCCCATATTTATAAATTTAAATGTTTTTAATATATCATTAAGTAAACATGGCAATGATTTAATTCTAAGAAAGCTCCCTTGAAACAGGCGTTTTACGATATTTCGACAGTTGTCCTATAATCATCGGGTATGATTGCAAAAAACTATTCATATAGTAGATTTTTTTAAAAAAATTTATTAATTTTTAATTGCATTTTTAATTTAATATAAATAATAAATCATTTTTCAATTTTTAACTATATTCAACTAATATATTTTAAATTTTTATAAAATAATTTATTAGAATTTTATTTTAGTTTTTAAATTTTTAAAATTATATAATCATAAAATTTTTGTTAGTAAAAACCATCGGTATGTTCTCATAAAGTTATTTGGTTTTAAATATCAGAACAGGAATTAATTATATTATGAATAATTATGACGTGAAAACAATTTTTCTCCGTGAACCATATTGCACTATATTCTCATATGTATACAAAACAGGATTTTAATTTACAAAAGAAAATAAAATTCATTGAATGGATAAAAAAGAAACGTAATAACTTCAATAATAACGAAATCAAATAGAGTTCAATTTGAGTGTTTTCATTAGTATCTGAAATATGTTGAAATACTTAAAATTTTCTACTCGGAAACAACTACAAATATAGTATTTAAAGAGAAGTGGAACCATTTACTGGGAGACACTCAACAACTAGAACAATGGGAAAAAAATTATTCCATCTATGTGAATTATAGTTGTAAAAAAGAGAAAGGGATTTGATAATCTATTATGGCATCAATGAAAAATTAATTATTATATTTGAATTTGTTTTAATTAAATTCCAACAACCGTATCAAACATAATATAGCTAATTTAATTAGTTATAAATAATTGTATTCCAAAATTAATGATAATATCGTTTTTGGATATTCGAACGAAATTTCGAAAGCTTTTTAATTATATCTAAGAGTCACAAATATTTTTCAGAATTTGAAAATACCAGTTTTTCAGTATTAGATTTTGCTGAAATCGGTTCACGTTTAATTTCTAAAACTTAAATAGCTACTTAAAACAGGAAAATATTGTTAGCAAATTTTAAAATAATTAGATTTGAAAGGTAAGATTATTTTTCTGTGATATTTGATAACTCTAGAAGCGAAATTCCATAATTATATATATGTATATATATATATATATATATATATATTTATCAAAATTCCTGGCCCAAAATATTATGCTGCCCGAAAATAACACTATATGGTAGCCGCTTTTGAATTATCAATTGTCATTTAGTAATAGCTTTTTGATAGTGCTCGAAAATTAAAAAAATTATTTAAACAAAAATCCTAATTGAAATAATAAAATAAAAGTAAAATATCACTGAAATCAATGATATAATAAGCTTAATTTTTATGCATGTCTTATTATTTTCCTACTTAAAATTATTATTAAAAATTAGAAATATTTCAAAAAAAATTAATAATTTTTTGCTTCACAATCTGAGTCTGAAATTTCCTTTTAACCTCTTAAAGTGGTTTATTTCGTCAAACGAAATGCGCTCCTCAGCGGCGAGTTTTATTTTCCGCTAGCGTATATATACGTCTTGGGCATAGTGTTACAAAAATAAAATAATATCTTATTGGATGATATTTATTAAGATAATATGCTAACAAAAGTAATATATATGATATATTTTTAACATATTTTGTCAAATGTTGATGCATATATTGATGACGTATATATCCGTCATAGCCTCTTAAGAGGTTAAAGCACATAATTACAAAAATGTAAATAAAATGTTGCATTTTGATGTCAATGTATTCATTTCTAAATATATTATTTGTGATGTCACAGTTGAAAGAATAGGACTAAGTTGCGAACTGTCATTCCTGATTGTCAATATTTTTTTCGCTGTGAAAATCAGTGTAACTTAATTTAAATGGCAATTATAATAACTTTTCCTTAATTCAAAGTTGAAAGAAATTAAATCCAAAGTATATAACTGGGTTTTATGAATTTTCCTCCTAATTGTCGCTTATTTTGTATCTGTATTAATTATACGTTTCATGTTTAACTGATTAAAGATTTGTGGCAAGAGATGTTAAAAAATACTCATTTTCATTTCTTGCTAATCTTTATGATTAATATGAAAAATAAAAGCATTTAGAACTCTTCAATCATTAATAAATAAAATATTTTAAAAAATGAGACATGTTGTTACTGCAAAGTGGTCATTGTGATCCTAAAAACTCAAAAGAGATTTATCAATTTGCTAAATTGACTGATATAAAAGACAATTTCTACAAATTAACCTTCAAATATTTGATACATTAATAAATGGATTTGGCGCTAATTATGAAAATGCGCGCATAAATCAAAATTTAAACAGTGAATAATAGTGGTTTTGATAAAAACAAATCTAATAAATGCAGAAACCTAACTTTAGCTCATTCTCCGCAATGAGGTCTCGGGTCTATTTAAAATTGTCACATTTTCCAGTAGTAATACTAGGCGAAAACTGTTGTTGTGAGTGGCCATATGTTGGCAAGATATGAAAACTCAGGGATATTTTCTTTGATATCAAGCGAATAATATCGGGTCAACGATATCGGCTGCCTAATGTCAACTGAATGACAACATATTGGTATCTCGATGGAATCTACATATTTCAGGTCACAATATCCCATTAAAATAATCGGCGAATATTTAATCACTCTTTTGCACATTGGTAAATTTATTTCATTGAGTATTTCAAAATCGTTGGCAGTGGTTATTCTAGATTTTGATGAAATCCGTGAAATAAAATATTTGTAATCGTAAGAGATAATTTCAGAAGCAGTTTCTGTTATATTTTTATTCTTAAATATAAATAATGACAGGAAATATATTTACAAGTAATATCAATTTTTCGAAAATTATTCAAAAAATTAGATTCGAAAGACTCTGAAACTCTGGACATTTTTTTAAAAGAATTTTTTCAGATTCCGTATTATAATAGGAGGGAATGGTGTTATATGAAATAGTTTTTAATGTGAATTACTTATTTTTGTATTTAGCAATAAGTCTGCTATTATTTAATAGATTTTTCAGAAAAAGAGAAATTGGTTTAAAGGTAGAAGTTAAAATATAACAAATAAGCACAGGTTTACCATCTACAAAAAGCTAAAATTCACCCCGATGACTTATCATTCCACCGTAGAGCCATACTTCCGTTAGATCACACCTCTCCTACTACAAGCGTTGAACCAAAAACTTCTAGGGAATTTAATTCAAACCACAAAACCTGGCTTTGGAAACTTGTACGCCAAATAAAATAATCTTCATAGAAACAAATGAAATTCTTATTCAGTTTTCTATTCTTTCGATAAACACTTAAATTTCCTTTGATAATTTACCAAAAGATTTATTTTTTAACTAGTCTTATTCTGAATTCAAATTTCATCCTAAAAACATTTCAATATATTAATTCTTATAGAAATATTATGATTAATTTTTTATCTCAATTATTTATACAAAGTGACCATAACAAAAGTTATTAATGCTCTAAACTTGTTGTTTATTAAATACTATGAATATTAATAAAAAATATAACAATAACAGTAATAAATTTTAAAAATATATTTTTTTAATAAATGAGGAATATTCAAAACTAATTTGAAGACATTTTTTGAATATCTGCCGAAATTCAAATTTTAATACCTCTTAAAATTTATTTATTTTTTAATAAACTTATTCTTAATTATTTAATTTCAAACGAAACTTTAATCACTGTTTTGATTGTATTTTTGTATTGCTGGATTAATTTCTTTCTCAAAAAGTTGATTTGTTCTTCTGGCTTTTTAATTTACATTTCCACGATTTTTCTTTAATCAAAATTAATTTTTTAAAAATTTTTTAACTAACTGGTGATGGAAATGAAACTGTGGTTTACTGTTAAAGAAATTCATCAAGTTTATTATTTTCATTTATTATGAATTGTAAAGTAATATTAAATATTAAATATAAATTTTACACATTTTTTAATTTAAAAAAATCTTTACCTTGATAACAGTTAGTTTGTTATTTTTTATTTTTCCAATATCGTTTCCATAATGAAATAAATATTCTTTTATATTATTGATAAATTTACTGTAAGACAATAAATCCTGATAAAAAATCAAAAAGATAAATAATATTTCCTGTGAGATCATTCTAAATTTGGTTTGTTTTGCGTTATATAGAATAAACACAATTTATCACGCTTCAGTAATATATATCAATTGCAACAAATTTGTATATCCATTACGGCACCGTTACGTAATTAATTGTTCTTAAATCTAAATGATTTGTTTATAATTGATTTAATTGAAACCTGCAGTGCAGTAGCCCTTGTTATGTCTATATAAAAATGTATATATGAAAATAGTGTATGCGAATTGTTATAATTGTTTTTAATATTATTATTCATCGCTGACAAACTCAGATAACCACTCAGCGACCAACAAATAAACATTAGCGGTGTGCACACACATGCACATACAAGGCGCACACAGTGCTGCATACCAATCATACTGATCATATACGTATACGTACACGGATACACTCATCTTTCAATCTTTATCTCTCTTATTTGAATTCACTCCAAGCAGAATTTTCGAATATTATTATTATTATTATTACTGATATTTTTTTGCAATTGCGATCATTTGGAAATTTTACTGGATTTAATTTGATATTTAATGTAAGTGTATTTTTTATTCTTAATTAAATGTAATTTCTATTGTATTTTATATATTTGATTATTATTTTACAGATGATATTTAAACAGTTTTTATTTAAAATAAAAATTTCCAATAGCAATTAAAATTACATTTCTATGAGTTTTATATATATTTTTAATGAAAATAATCCAAAAAAAATAACAAATGTTTTGTCACATGACAAAGTTCTTCAGTGAAAATATAATATTATGTATAAAATTGAATTTTATTATTGATTTGCTCATGTTCCTTTGTGTGGAATTTGGTTTCGGTTTGATTATTGGAATTGTTATTTTAATCTTTTTATCGTAATTATTAAGTTTCGTTTGCAATATCCAATTATTTATCATTCCAGAACTCTACTGAACGGGAAATATCTCAAAGAAAAGACCAAAATCAATAATAAAGACAGAATTCTATGGGGAATGAATCATTTTTTCCGATTGAATTGTCCTAAGAAAATGAATGCACCTGATAATGATGGTAAGGAGTTTTGTTTTGTAGCAGGAACTCGGAAATATATTTAACAATTTATAGTGAGTATGTCTCGGGAAGATTTTTCACAGGCAGAAGAATTTCAAAAAGCTCAAGAAGAAGTTATGATGGCTGAATTACAAGACGACCCGATTCAGCAAGTAATAAAAATTTCAATTAATCATATTAAAGTGGGAATTTTACATTTTTTTATGTAGGCGATTAGTGATTTGGAAAAGCACCATATTGCTGAAAAAGAGGAAGCTTTAACCCAGCAAAGACTTGAATATGAAAGACAATTAGAAGCTCTTAAAGAACAATTGGTACCATCGAGTGGATTTGAAAAATCAGAAGAAAATTTTCGCCCAATGTCTCCAGTTAATTCTAATCTAATGTCCATGTCTCAATACAGTGGAAGTATGATGAACTTACCCCCTGCCTATGGCAGTTATGCTGCAGCTGCTGCTGCCATGGCATCAAATCAAAGTAAGTTGAATAAAAATGTAGTTTGTAATTTTGTGTTTTTCGTTTGTCTGTGTTTAAATTTGTCACAGAATATTTTATTGTGTAAAGTATAAAAAATTATAAATTAGATTGTTCAAATTCTTTTTATGATGTGAATAATCTTTCAATATCTTCACAATCAGTCAATGCTTCTGGACTTTGGCCTTCTTCGGTTCCGATGCCAACATGGATGGGTAGTCAAGCAAATATATTTGCTACTCCAAACAATTTACAATTAGTTCAAGCTAAATACCAATCCTGGGTGGAACAAAGGTTATTATTATTATTATTATTATTATTATTATTATTATTATTATTATTATTATTATTATTATTATTATTATTATTATTATTATTATTATTATTATTATTATTATTATTATTATTTATTATTATTATCATTATTATTATTATTATTATTATTATTATTATTATTAATTATTATTATTATTATTATTATTATTATTATTATTATTATTATTATTATTATTATTATTATTTATTATTGTTATTATTATTATTATTTATTATTATTTATTTTTAGAATTATTGTTTAACAAAATATAAACCTTTACTTTGTGCACACATGTCCAGTATTTCTAAATATTTTAATTTAAAATAAGAATAAATGCTTTTAATGTTTATCTATTGGATTGTTTTTTCCATTTACAATGTGTGAAATATTCATTAGACATGTGAATTTTGTGTTGAAAAATAATGACAATGATAATTTCTATCACATTCTTTTGAGATAAAAAAATAATATTTTTAAAATTGATTCTTACATTGAGAAGTTATTTTTTTATGAAACAATGAATTTTATTTTAAGTCTTTCTGAAATAAATATCATGTTTACTGAGATATTATTCAAACATTGTTTTACAAACGAAAAATTTGATTGAAATGTAATTTTAATTTTTTAAGAAATTTTTCATCTTGATTATTGTTTTAATTAATTCGAAAACGCTTTCGAGAGAAATTCTATTTTGTATTCAGTTGGTTACATACATAGCTTTAATTAATAATAAATGGTCTGATAATTGAAAGGAATAATTTGTCAAAAATTAAATGATTATCTGTAATTGAAGGAGGATATTGTATGTCATACATTTTAGTTTTGTCTGTATTTTCATATTATCATATCTTATACAAAATATAATAAGGATGCAAAAGCCATACAAATATTTTATAGAATCTTACAGGATTGGATGCCTGGCATTATCTTGACAGTCCAGATAATTGAAAATTATTTCTGTTCTACATTTATTCTTGAACTCGTAATTTAAGGCAAAACGAATACAAAGAATTAATGTTTTGGTATATGGTTTTTTGAAATGGTTGATGAACGCTAAAATATAAGAATTCCCTAGTTTCTGAGACAATTAATTATCACATGATATATTCACAGCAGAGTTTTAATTTATATATATATATATATATATTTGAATAATTACTTTTTATTTGGAAAGTTGTGTAATCATTTAATTCTAAATCTACATTTCAATATTTTGAGACCTTAAGAAAATAATTATATTAATTTGATGCAATATATTTGGGTTCAAAACGTAGTCTGGTACGTTAAATTTGTGTCCAGTATTTTCAAGTCGACTTATTCACAAGTAATGTTACTGAAGTTTGGTTCTTCAATTGAATTTGCATTACAATTTGATATTAAAAATTTGGATTTCTGTCAAGAAATATAATCAGAACGTAATTAAGTACGACTTCAAGTGCATATTCACTATTAATCATTTGTGAATCGATGAAGATCTAATAGTCGACTGTTCATTTGTCATTCTTTCTGTGCCATATTCATGATAAATTAATTTTGATGGTCGAATTTAGGTTTATAATAAAATTTCTTGTTTTCGCCATTGAAAATGTGTATGAAATATGAGAAATTTTTGTGATTGTTATCTGTTTTTCTTTATTTTCAACAATCTTAAAGAATGCTAAAGATACTGTTTTAAACAAGCCTCATAACAAAGGCTTTGGAAATATTTTAATTATATAGATTGATTATGTAAAAAATATTAATCAATTACCCTATGAACCTGTGTACTACTTAGAAAAAATTTGTGTTTTGTATCTTGTCGTAAATTGGCCTATGAGCGTGCAGAAGAACCATAAAGAATTTCTTCGTATCGAATGAGATGTGTAGTGTAACAAAGGTGTCTCATTCTCTGTCACAAAATTTTCCAACAAGCCTTGCCAAATACGATAAAATAGGTAAAGATCTTTTTAACAAGCAGCATTTCTCCTATTCATAATATCTGTCTTTAAATACCATGAAACGAACCTGCTATACAATTTCCTGATTCCCAAGTAATATACCATGAACTGTATTGTTCTCTTTTAAATGTTTACTTTTATAGACAACTCCATTCGTGTACTTTTCACGTTCTTAGACAAAATTTCCTTTAACTATACTTTCTTCGTCAATCTCTACAGGGATTCCACTTATCTGACTGTCAAAGGCACTTTTTCTGTCGGACAAAAACTTTCGAATTCAGCTCTTTATTGTTGCTCTTTATGTGCTTCGAACTGTTGAATAATTTATTTCTTTTCTACGTTTAAAAGTGAAAAGCAAATTTCGTTTCCGAATGACCGAAAAATTAATATTAACACATTTAAACAAACTATAGATTTATTATCTTTATATGCCTTATTTCAAATTTGGAAGAACTTTGTTGTAGCCTAATTATTTCTATACAAGTCTAATGACATTTTAGCATCACCCAAGCATTACTTTCTCCTTCGTACACTTTGATTTGCTGGTATTTATTTCCTAATTAATTTGCTTTATATAAGCGGGATTTCAATTGAATTTAGTTCCCGAATCACGCACGTATTATAAAATAGTTTTTGCTCAAGAAAATAGAAGTATCTAGTTAAGAATATACTTTTCGTTGTAAATATTTATATAATTGTTTTTTGCAAATTATTTCCGTGCTGTTATTATTATTTTTTTTATGAATATACATACATTAGAATATTAAAAGCAATGATTCTTAAAACCTCCTAAAACTTTGTGTTGCTATTAATATAATTAACCATGACTCTATGAAAACCTTTTAACGTTTGTTTACAATAGAGAGCATTCTTTGGCCCAAGTCTTGATAAAACTAAGAGAACAACTTGCTAAGGCTAATGCTCTTACCAGAGAAGCAAATTTCTTGGCGGATGAAATGGCGAAATCAACTGAGTATAGTGTCACTTTGCAAATACCAGCAGCCAGTCTTAATCCCAATGGAAAAGTAGGAATACCAATTGAAAACTACTAATTAACTCAAAATATATTATTTAGAAAGGAGGAATCATTAGTGAACCAGCAATTCTTGTTAAACGTGACAACAAATCTAGTCAAATTTGGTCTCTCGAGAAATTAGAGAACAAAGTAGTTGAGATGAGAGATTTATACGAAGAATGGAAAGATACAAGTTATCCTACTAGGATGCCCCTAGAAAACCCATTCAATCAAAATTTAACCAGTTTATCTGGTGAAGATGTTTGTTTAAATTTTTTCTTTATATTCTATTTATAAAATTGTTCATATATAAATAACTTTCTTATTATTATTTTCTATAAAATTTGACTATGAATCAGATTTATTTAAGGTATTCACGAATTTTCAAGTGATTTCAATCTTAAAGAATGCTAAAAATACTGTTTTAAACAAGCTTCGATATCATAAGAAAGGCTTTGGAAATATTTTAATTATATAGAGTGATTATGTAAAATATATTAATCAATTACCCTATGAACCTGTGTATTAGGTAGAAAAAATTTGTGTTTTGTGTCTTGTCGTAAATCGGCCTATAAGGGTGCAGAAGAACCATAAAATTATTATTATTATTATTATTATTATTATTATTATTATTATTATTATTATTATTATTATTATTATTATTATTATTATTATTATTATTATTATTATTATTATTATTATTATTATTATTATCATTATTATTATTATCATTATTATTATTATCATTATTATTGTTATTATTATTATTATTATTATTATTATTATTATTATTATTATTATTATTATTATTATTATTATTATTATTATTATTATTATCATTATTATTATTATCATTATTATTATTATATTATTATTTTATTATTATTATTATTATTATTATTATTATTATTATTATTATTATTATTATTATTATTATTATTATTATTATTATTATTATTATATTATTATTATTATTTTTATTATTATTATCATTATTATTATTATCATTATTATTATTATTATTATTATTATTATTATTATTATTATTATTATTATTATTATTATTATTATTATTATTATTATTATTATTATTATTATTATTATTATTATTATTATTATTATTATTATTATTATTATTATTAATTTAGAATTTGATAATGAATTACATAATTATTATAAATTCGATAAATTCTAGTATTAAAAATTTTCGGGTAACTGAGCATTGATTTGTCCAGAAATCACATTTTTAGTATTCGCAATTTTCAATTTGTGCTGATTTATTTTCATTTTATTGACGATTTTTATGAACTTATTCAAATTGCATTAAGCAAGTTTTTAAATAGAATTTTTTTTAAAATTTTCTTTATTCTCAAAATACTATTAGCAATATTTACCTATTGTCAGCTCAAAGACTGCAATCTATGTCGTAGTAACTGAAGCAAAATGGTAAGTATATATATTTTTCTCTTGAACTATTTCATTCCTCATCCTATTATGAAAAGCATACAAATCGACATATTGTTTCATTAATAACTGCTCACATTCGATCAGGATTAGTAATTTGGCATTTTGTTATAATTTTGTCAGAGAAAAATCAAACATTTTTCTAAATAATATCATAAATTCATCGATTAAATACCTAGATAATAAAAATGATGATTTTCGTATTTATTTGAATTATTTTTTTAAAGTTTATTTAAAGAACCGAAATTTAGAAATACCAAAAAACCTAAAAAAATTAAAAAATATAAATTTATTCAGATTTTTATATTAGAAAATTAAAATTTTGATTATTATATTTTTTGAAATATATCAAGTGAAGAACTAAAAACTGTAAAGAAAGATTTGTTAAATTTTGTATTGGAATTCGATAAATAATGCCGGAATGGTTTACACATTTATTTATTGGAAATATATTTTTATAAATAATTCCGCTGTAGACAAATTATTTTAAAGTTTATAAAAACGGTCGTAGTAAAAACATAAAAGTATTTTTTAACAACATTAAACTTAAATTCTTTTTTGGATTACTTTTAAGTTTTGTACTAAACATGGAGGCTAAAGAGTTAACACTTTTGAAGACAATTAAGGTTTTTGAATTGTAGGTTACGTTTCATTTTCTTTTGGGGTTTCTATCGCGTTGAAAAACAATTAAGCCTTCTTTGAACCGCGTTGTAGAGAAATCGCGTTATAGGAGGTTTTACTGTACTAATAGACATATAAGTTTAATCACTTTTTTGAAGTTGTTTAGTGACTGATGATGACAGCTGAGCTGTCGAAATATATTTTTTAAAATGATGTTCTCTTATTTATATACCATTTTTATTTAACAGTTTTTTTAAATTTTAAATATTTACTTTTTCAATGATGTGATCCTGCAATAAACATTCATACTATTAATAAAAAAATTTATATTGATAAATATATTTTTATTTTCAAATTCATCTGTCTTTATTTCTTTTCAGACTAGCTAAAAGTATTTTCGTAAAAATATATATTTTGACCTAGACTGAAAAGAAATGAAGAGAAAGGAATTGAAAAATAAACAATAATAGTTGTTTTTAAGATAAATAACAAAGCAATATTTAAGAGGTTATTGTAGGATATTGTTAACTCGTTAGTTTAGTAAACATTAAATTGCAAACATTTTTTTACAATGAAAACAAAAGACGTTTGTCAATATTCGCCTGAATGACGGAAATTTCTTTTTTTCTGTAAAAATCTATTTATCAGTTAAATATGACAATATTTGATCATAACAATTAATTCAAAATATATTAAGTTGTAAATTTTCCTTTCAATTTAATAAGACGTCATGAAGTATGCGCGTCTCAATTAGCAATATCAGGTACAATTACCTCCGATATGATGCTCGCAGATTTATTGCAATTATTTCCATCTGTGCAGTTTAACTTGAACTATTTGAATACATCTACGAAAGTCTACAAATTATACATTGAATAAATTAATAAATAGTGAGATTTAAAATAGAATTCAAAGATCTAAGGGAAATATATTTGAAATTTCTTTACTGGCACATATTGAGCCGGAAGTTTAAAATTACGCTTTCATTCGCAGTTGCTCAATGTTTCAGATATTGGTGATATATTAGTGATTTGATAAGCGTATTATCAATAAATTGCTTTATTATTTTGGAAAATATTATTAATATTAAAAATATTAAATTTGTAAACACTTGAAAAATTTCCAAATGCTTTTGTTTGAATAAATTGTGATTTTTAGATATTACAATCTATCAAAATAACCTATAAATAGAGATAAGGAAGTCTCTTTACTGTCGTTTTGGTATATAAATCTAATATATTGTTTAGTTAAATTTGAAGGATTTTCAGTTGGGTTCCAATGTAATGAACTTTTACTAACTTGATTTTGTGATAATTTCAAAAATCTTAAATCAAATCAATTTTTTGCTATTTTAATTAATAAATAATTTTTTCATAATCATGTTGTTGAAAATAAATTTTTGATAGATTGTCAAAGATGACCCATTTTTCGATGCTCAAGAAGATCACAATTTGATTGGAGTGGCCAACATTTATTTGAGTTGCTTGTTTCAGAAAATAAAATTTAAATATCAAGTTCCGATCATCAATCAGCAAGGCGAAGTAGGAAATATCTTTGAGTATAATAATCTCTCATCAATATTTTGTGTTAATAATTGGTCAAAATAAAAACTGATAAATATTTTCTTTCATTATAAAATAATGATTGTTATTTTTCTTTCGTTTTCACAAAAATATTTTATCGAATATAATTATGAAATTGGTGTTATATTTGACATTTTAGATATCGGGAAAATTAGCTATCGAATTATCGGTTATCAAAGGTGAATTGCCCGAGTTGGGTGCTCGTGAATCTTCAGCCATGAATACTTCCATTTACAGTCAATGTCAGAATCAAACTTCAATGACGTCCTCCGTAATTTCCGGTCCTAATAATACATGCGATTACTCTGATGACACCAGTGGACCGTCCAGGTAATTCAATTTATCATTTTATTTCTACTACATTCTTTAAAGACTAATTTTAGTTGTACCTAAATTATAAAGTCTTAATATTATTTCAATAAATCCTATGCTAAAAAACTTCGAAGTTCTTATAGTTTATTTATAAATTCTAATGTAATAAAGTTAAATAATGTTTTCTAAAACCAATGAGAGGTATTTGACAACAATGAAATAGAATTGAAAAATTCTCCATGATCGGTAAAAATTAATATAAAAAACAATATTTATAATGTTTATATGTTTAACTGATTTTTGACTGGGTAATGTATTTATTGTTACAGCGTTAACCTTCGTAATTGAGTTAGGGATATTTTTCCACTTTCATTATCAGCTGATAAATATATGTATGACATAAAGAATTTTTTATTGACTATCAATCAGAGGTTTTACTGATATTCACAAATTTTCGGCACAGCGTTTTTCCTAAATAACTTGAAAAACGCTTTGCCGAAAATCTGTGAATACATCTGTGAAAACATCTGGATTCATAGTCAAACAATAAAAAATTCTTTATGTTATTTTAAAATGAAAAGCAATCAGAGGTGAAAAATAGAAAAAGTTTTTTCAATATTATATTTGGGAATTTATGTTTTGCTAACTAAAACTTTGTGCTTATTAATTTGAATTAGGTCGAAATGTTAATATGGATAACCTTCACGTCTCTCTGTACGCTTTATTAGTTTTGAATATCCATGAAGAATATAAAAAATTATTTTAAGCTCTGAACTGTGACAATTGAAGATTTGAACCATTATCCATCGTTATTCGGAAGTTGAATATTTGAATATTTCATTATCTTTTGAGTTTCTACATGATTTTCCAAATTCCTTCTTTCATTTCACTGATACTTGTCGGTTTATTAAAGTAAAATTTTACAATAATTGCTACTGTGAGTTTCTTAAAGTCTCTATGATTATGTAAAAATATTTTGTAAATGTGAGGGAATTAATTGCCACTTTAATTATAAAAAAATTGTAACAAGCAAATGTCCAGCTCCGATATTTAGCTAAAACAAAATTACTGATGTATTAAGTACATCTAATTCAAAGTAAAAGCTTAACATTTCTTTTGAAATTAGATAAAATTAAGAATATTCGCACTTATATGAATTTCATATAATTTTTCAGATTCAGTTTGTTAGAAGTTTGAAAAAAATGCATTTTTTGAACAGCAAAATATAAAAGGATTAGAATTTTTCAAAAATATTTTTGTCTCATCGCAGAAGGACCATGACGCTTGATAGTATAAAAAATAATAATGACACTACATAATGTGCTTTTCAATTATATCACGTATGTACCTTTTCAATTTGTCTTCATGTTATGGTACAGTTCTCAGCTTTACTCGAACCTGTTGTTAATATTCTTCGAGAAACAGAGCAAAACCTATGCTTTGTTAAAAAACCAATTAACACCATTAAAATACCGAAGAACATTTTCATTGTGTCATTCTAGTTGTTGAGAAAGAGTTCAGAGAATAATAAAAGAAAATCATCCAAATATATTGTGTGATTCATCTGAAACTTATCATAGAAGATCTGTCTAATTTGAAAGAAACAGTATATTTTCGCTAATTTAAATTATGATTTTCCTTTCTTCCAAGCTGTTTGATGGTGGATGAAAGAAATGTGTATAAAATTTCAATATATTTTATTAAACATGAATGTCACTTATTTAAAGTTTTCTTTGATAAATTAAACACTTTTACAGCAGACCTCGTTACAACATCCGAAATATATTATTAAAATTAAATATTTGCAAATCAATAATCAAAGAAAGAAGGCAAAGTTTTAATAAATGGAAAACGCCGACTATATATTTTGTATACCCGTCATCTCTGCACTCGAGTTCTTGAACATTGTCAACTGAATGGATTGACCCATCTTTCTGATCATTTGAGGAAATATACGAGTAAGAAAATAGGTATGTCTGATTTCAAATTGCTCAGTCTACAGGCATTTTGAATGTATTTAAACAATTGAATATGATTTATGTATATTAAGAGTTTAGTGTGATTTTGTGGTAATTAAAAAAATTTTAAATTTAATTATTAAAATCTTATTGTTTTATAAAACTTTTTTTAAATAGGAATGATAATTTTTGTGATTTTTAAAAATAAATTTAAAAGTTTATTTTCTAAAAATTAAAATAATTTTATATTTTTTTGATTCAATTTGATTGCGATTATTATTGGTTAATTTGTTTATATATTCTTATTTTCATTTAGTTATTGTTAATGTGATTTCTAGCCTGAAAAAGACTGATAAACGGTTGAAATATATAGCGATATGTTATACAAAATATTTAATTGACGTTTTTCAATTGTTTTCAAATCAAACTTATAAATTTTTTGAAAAATCAACATAAAAATAATATATTTTAAATAAAAATATTATTTATTGTGTACAAATGCAAAAAGATTTAATCCATTTATACTTTTCTCTTAACCTGATATTTGCCTGTTTTTAGTTTTTTGAACCGGTTATATTTTTTATGAAAATTAACTAATATTTTAAATGACTAATATGATAATTAAAAAAATAATTATTAGATCAACAAGTGGATACAGTCTGGGCAGCAGTGTCACTGTCAAAGTTCGAGTTATTCAAGCAACTTATTTACCCGAGCATTTATCACATTTTGTATTTTGTCAATATCATTTTTGGGGAGAGGAAGATGCGACCGTTGTACCTCCAGCTTTACAACCTGATTATGTACAAAGAAATACTGATAAGACCACATTCAAATTCAATCATTCAACAGATTTTCATGTAATGTTGACAGATGAATTATTGGAACACTTTGCTGAGAACGCTTTATCAATCGAAGTACTTATGAGCTTCAGAAAACATCATTTAAAAAAATTGTTCTAGGTTTATGGAAATAGAAATCCTGGATTTGCGGTAATTCAAGAGTGTGAGAAAAGTTTAGGTAACCTTTGGAATGCAAATAATAAACCGGATTCTTCTGTAAAAATGGGTGAATCTATAATGGATGATAGTGACAAGCAGAGTGAAGCCAGGAGTATGGGGAGAAAATTTGGTGACCGGTGGATAGAATTATATAGACGACTTGAATTTTGGGTATGCATAGAAGAATTGAATGAGAAAGGCCAATATCAAAAAGTTGATCTAAAACCGTCTACAAATTCTTATTTTAATGATATTGCTACTGGCGGTCAATTCCAATTAAAACACGGACAAACTAGACGAGTTAGAGTGTTCGTTCGGACAAATAAATTATCCCGGGGTTGTCGTGGTAGTTTACCATTAATCTGTGATAAAGTTCAAGAAGTAATTTAATTTCTATTTGGAATTATGCATAAAATTATCAGGTATCTATGGGTGATATATTTGTTGTGAGGAAAGGTTACAATAAATCGCCAGATTCCTATCAAGAAGAAGATTTAAATCGCCTGAGAGACTCCTGGTCAAAAGCGGTGTGTAAAAGACAAGAATATTTAAACGAGCAATTACAAAAAGTATTTCGTGGATGGCTGAATCTTTGATATATGATGTTTTAGTTGGTAAATATTTCTAATAAAACCTCAGCGGAAGAAGAAAGAGAAAATAATCTCATGAAACAATGGATGAGATTAACGGAAGAGCGTAATGCCGTTTTAGTCCCTGCTCCCGGTTCTGGTATTCCCGGTGCACCAGCCACTTGGAGTCCAGTCGATGGAATGGAGAAACATTGCCCTCTAATTTTCTTGAATATCAAAAGTAAATATTAAATATATTTCTAAAAATAGCTGCCGAGTTAAATTTTGTTTTGATTTAATAAAATGCTTTATTTAGATGAAGAAATCAGTACAGCTGGAGCTGCAGCTCTCAGTGATCCTGGCCCTGTACCTTGTGGTATTGATAACCAAGGAAATGTTAGCGTAATGTCTGGTGGGAATTGCATTTTAAATGGCAAAAATAATGAAACGGATTTCATAATTTTACCTCTTGTTAAAAGATATGAGACTTTGTGTGGTGCAGTCGCTCAATGGGATTCGTCGTTACATGAAAGCATACTATTAAATTCTATTACTTCAGCTGGTGATCGGATTTATATTACGGTTCGCGCTGTTATTAGATTGACGCATCCTGCTATGGTAGACCTTGTCCTTCGCAAACGGATATGTATCAATATCTATAAATCTCAGACATTCACAAGCTTTTTCAAAAAAAAAATAACCAGTTACATATCTGATGACGACTCAGTAAGTATCAAATCAATTTTTTAATTTTCACTTTATTATTATTACTACAAGAAAGCGCTATTCAATCACACGTTTTACAGATTCACTTTCATTAGGCAAAAATCCAACCAGATAATAATATTGATTTAATATATACTTTCAAACAAATTATTAATTTTTTAATATTTAAATTTTAAATCATATAAATTAACTTTTAAAATTATATTTTGTTAAAATAAATTTTATATTATAAAAGTTTCTAAAATAATAATTGTTTTTCTCGATTTTTGCACGAAAAAAATTGCACGTTCTTAATAATTATTAAAACTTTTTAATAAAATTTTAAAATCATACATGCCTATATTTTTAGCAGGCCCTACTGTTCTCACTGATATTGGTCAATCTCTTCAATCAATAATGTTAAAAAATCTCGAGTACAGAGATGATGGGATGTATCTCCATTTTATATGGCATTGCACCCATTAGAAAAGAACTAGAAATGATCTTATAATCTATATTTCCCATATGTTTACTTAACTTTCTTTAAACAAAAACAATTTTACAAAATCAAACTATTTAAAAACATTCAAAACAATCGTAGTCATTGAACTTTGCACATTAATCTTTGGATCCAATGACCTTATCGGCAATGCCTCACATATCACGCGTTCCCAAAAATTATTAAAACTTTTCAACCAAGTTTTAAAATCAGACACTCCTATTTTACTTCCGCAGCCTCTTTTGTGCTTACTAATATTGGTCAAACCCTTCAATCGACATTGCTCTATAACTCAAGTACAGATATGATGGGAAGTCTCTCCAATGTATGTGGCATTACACCCATTACATGTAAATGGATAAACGAGATCAGAACACAATCCAACCGGAGTTTTTGATTTATTAATAAACATATTGCGTACCTTACACCAATTTGAAATGATCTTATAATCTAAATTTCTCATCTTTTTACATAACTTCTTCTTATAATTTGTAAACCCTTCCGAGTACGGAAATACTAACACAAATCTAGGCTTATTATTTTTTTGTACATTTTTTTGTAATTGGTTTTTTACCTGATAATGACAACGAATTTGTCGAAATCTGTCGTAAAACGTTTGTTTGAACGGCGCTTTCTTTTTATTATTATTATTATTATTATTATTATTATTATTATTATTATTATTATTATTATTATTATTTATTAATATTATAATTACTATTATAAAAATTCGTAAAGTTAGAAAATTGTTAACGTAAACAGTTTTTTAAAATATATTTTTGGTTTTGTATATTGATTATTTCAGTAGACTTAAATTAAAAAAAGACAAATTATTAATTAAAAGCGACTTTTGGATTAAGACAAAAATTCAAAAAGAATCGTGAACAAATATTTATGAACAGATGTGTAATATTTCATTCTTTTGCAGTTTCCATTTTTAGATTTGTTAACTAAATTATTTACTTGCAACAATATTTTAGTCGGCATAAAAATAGTACCTCTATTCATTATCAGGGCGAGGAGGGTATCATTTAAGACTACAGTGCCATGTTGTGTTTGGAATATATCTCTTATATTTTACAAGATCTATCGAACGTACTTAAAAGATCGTTTGAGGTTAGAATAAAATAGAAGGATGAATTATATTTTTAATGTTTTTTACATAAGTTTTACAAATATCATAAATTTCGATGGCAATTAATAATTCAAATATAAAACTAAGTTACGCTTAATTCAAAATCAAAACATATTTCCGCCAATTTAGCATCACCTCATAACTCAAAATGTTCTCATTGAAAATCAGAGGTTTGTCACAACTGATTATCCGTGAAACGAATGATAATTTTAATTCATCTAAAAGTTAAATTTATTTCGATAACACTTCAGTCGAAATTCTGCAATTAATAAAACAAACTCATTCGAAACCAGTGAAAATTCAAATATGAAAAGCGAAATTCTAGCATAAAATTTATCAAGTTGTGTAATATTCCTGGCATTATTTCAAAAACCAGCAAACAGTCTAGACAAAATAGAAATTTCGATTAATTTAATTACAATTACTGATATTTTCTATTGGAACATTGCTGGCAATTGAAACAATAAGTTCTACGAATGATTGACATCAGAATAGTTTAACAGATTTTGGAATGAAGCATTAAATATTTCTTTTAATCAATTCATTTTTGTCCCGTTAGTTTGCAGAATAAAATAAGCTCATGTAAAAGAGTGAAATAATAATAATAATTAATCAAGGAAAGATGGCAAAGTTTTAATAATTGAAAAACGCAAACAATTATATTGATCAATATCGCGTTATATATTTTGACCGTTTATTACATTAACAATAACTAAATTAAAATAAAATAAGGAATACTCAAATAAAATAACTAATAATACTTGTAAATAAATAATTAAATAAATTTGGCAACGACTTAATTAAAAGATAACGCCAATAAAAAACCTTTCGTACGATATATTTCGATAGCACAGCTATCATCTTCAGGTACTCAAAACCAACTAAAAATATTATGAATTAACATTTAATTTAAACAAATTATTTTTTATTAATTTAATTTTTTAATAAATAAATATTTTTAAAAATATATTTTAAATTAATTTAAAATTTTAAAATTTTTTTTACTTATATTCTAATTTTTAAAAATTAATGTAATTTAAAATTTTCAATTATTTTAATAATATTAAAAAAACAAACATGATTTAACATACGTAAACTATTTAAAAACATTCAAAATATTTGTAGTCACAGCACTCTGCACATTAATCTTTGGATCCAATGACCTTATCAGCAATGCTTCACATATCACTCGTTCCCAATAACTATTAAAACTTCTCAACAAAATTCTAAAATCAGACATTCCTATATCACTTTTACAGCCTCTATTGTGTTCACTAATATTGGTCAAACCCTTCAATCGACAATGCTCTAGAACTCGAGTACAGAGATGACGGGAAGTCTCTCCAATGTATGTGGCATTACACCCATTACATGTAAATTGATAAACGAGATCAGAACACAATCCAACCGGAGTTTTGATTTATTAATAAACATATTGCGTACCTTACACGAATTAGAGACGATCTTATACTCTAAATTTCCTATCAGTTTACCCAACTTCCTCTTATAATTTGTAAAGCCTTCAGAGTACGGCAATACTAACACATATTTAGGCTCAATTTTTTTATATTTATTTTTACCATCACCCAGATCAACACTCAATTCACACCCATCCGACAAATTACATTCAGACTTTCCACAACATGGATCCTTAGGATTTTTAATCAATTTATCAACAGTTTCTTTTATCATCAACAATAGAAATGATTTAGAATATCCATTCTTTATCAACAACTCAACCAATTTATCAACACTTTTTACCGAATTAGCAAAAGTAGAAGATAAAGCCCATGAACAATAAATCAATCCTTTCACCATATTTCTCTTATACTTAAATTCACAAAAGCTTTCTGGAGAAGTATAAAGACCAGTTTCAGTTGGTTTTCTATAAATCTCTGTCTCATACTGTTTATCTTTGCGTTGAATTAACAAATCCAAAAACGCAATCGATGACTTTCTCTCCGTTTCACATGTGAATACAATGTTGTTATGTAAACTGTTCATAAAATGCAAAAACGGTTCTACATGTTTCTGGTTTTCAAATATAAGAAAAATATCATCCACATACCTTTTATAAACAAAAGGTTTTTCAAATTGGAAAGAAGCAATTTTCTTTTCCAAACTAGCCAAAAATATTGATGCCATCGTTGGTGCTAAAGGGGAACCCATAGCGACTCCATCTATTTGTTGATACCATTCATCATTGAAAAGAAAATTGACATTTGAAGTAGCAAATTCAAGAAGTTTTCGAAATGCCCTTCTATCCAAAATGTGATGTTTTTTTAAAAATTAGAATATAAGTAAAAAAAATTTTAAAATTTTAAATTAATTTAAAATATATTTTTAAAAATATTTATTTATTAAAAAATTAAATTAATAAAAAATAATTTGTTTAAATTAAATGTTGATTCATAATATTTTTAGTTGGTTTTGAGTACCTGAAGATGATAGCTGTGCTATCGAAATATATCGTACGAAAGGTTTTTTATTGGCGTTATCTTTTAATAATACTTGTCTTCGAATTGTATCAAAAAACGTTTCAAATAAAACTATTTTATTTTAATTACAAAACAGTTTTAAATCATATAAAATTATTTTTAAAAACGCAAAGACCATCATCATTCTATCAAATAAGTTTTTTATAGTATAAAAAATTTAATTA
Organism: Schmidtea mediterranea; assembly: GCA_022537955.1. NCBI lineage: Eukaryota > Metazoa > Platyhelminthes > Tricladida > Dugesiidae > Schmidtea > Schmidtea mediterranea. The sequence continues at coordinate 35,147,082 of CM039682.1, forward strand.
AATTTTCAATTTTCTCTTAAAAACTTTTAACAAATTACAAAATTATACCAAACACTTTAAAAAATGCAACATTAAATTATATTCGAAATCCGTGTAGACTTATCATTTTGAACATTAAATTTAGGATCTTATCAAAAATATTTACTCAAACTTTTCGCAATGATCTTAAAATCAGAAATACATATTTTTTAATGGTACAATTCCTAAAATGATCACTAAAATTAGTCGATGCATTCTGTCGACAATGCTCAAAAACTCGAGTCCAGTTGGAAATTTATTTGTGAACATACTACTAACTTTACAAGGCGTGGAAATAAATATTTATCTTGCTTTATTTAATTTATATGTGTTTTGCTAAATAATCTTTTCATTGAAGCTGAAGCTCACTTGTATTTGTGTTGAGAACTTACTTTAAAAATGTATTTAAATAGAAATTTCTGTATATAGTCTTCTAAAAATGTCAATTCTTGGTCCTTATTAACCTATAAATTAAGTATTTGAACAATTTTGAAATAATTCCAATTTTGTAATTTTAAAAATCGAATTTTATGTTTATTTTTTATTGCAGTTGAGATCTGTGTGGAATGGAGTAACTTATCAAATTGTATCAGGAATACCTCAGGTTTATATTTGATATTAATAATAATATGTAAAAATTCTGGGTCAGAATTCTTTGGATATTGAAGATAGGGAATCTTTAGCTCAGTTGGCTGCTAGTCAAACTGAGAAATCAGTGAGTTCAGGAGATCAAGAATCGTATATTGAGAAATACATTCGTAGTGTATCGGCAGTAGAAAGTTTATTGCAAGTCGATCGTATTAGACAAGAGGTCACTAATATTAGTATGAATATGAAAGTTCTTATTTTACTGATTTTGTAGGTTGCTTGTCAAGAAATGATAACTCTTTTGCGAAAACAACGTCGATCAATAATACCGACTCCTACTCAGCAGGATTCTTTAAGACGAGGTCCGATCATTGGTAATCCTAGTGCAATCCCGCCATCAATTGGTCCATATAATCATGTATATGTCAACAATGAAAATTCTGGTCTTAAAAAATATATTAGTGTTCCGGATTTTCAGGGTGTAAGTATTTGATTAGCATTATACTATATATATATATATATATATATATATATATATATATTACATGCAATCATTAACCCTTTGAAGCACGGAAGCCTAACACCAGCGAAAACATTTAAAACATTTATTGATGGTATTGTTACTTTACACGAGACTAAAATTAAACCAATATTCACGCAACTATTGCAATATTTTGAGGGTGTTCAAAAAATGTCACACCTTGCATATTTACACATCAAAACATGGAACTCTTTTAATATCGTGCTTCAAACAGTTAAAAGTTACTAATTCTTTATATCAATAATTTACATCTTCAATATTATTGTTATTATTATTATTATTATTATTATTATTATTATTTTTATTATTGTTATTATTATTATTATTATTATTATTATTATTATTATTATTATTATTATTATTATTATTATTATTATTATTATTATTATTTATTTAACTATTCAAAGTAAATATAAAATGACATAATTATTATAATTTTTAGTTTGATTAAAAATTTTAGGAGAAAACTTCAATAATATGAGTTATGCTAAATTGAACAAATTAAGTTACTTTTAACTTTTAACTGAAACAATTTTACAATAATACGGAAACTATGTGATTTAAGTCTATTTAAATTTAGCAATCGTGTTGAAAGCAGACAAATTTTCTTACCTTTCTATATTATTTAGTAATGATGCTGCACAGATTTAGCTTTTCCGTTCATCAAGTTCTTTTGTATTTCTTTTAATTTAAAATAGATTTTTTTCTGGAGGATTATTTGATAATCGAAAATTTTTTCATCAATATAATAATTAATTTGCAGCAACAGCTTATTTTATTATTTACTTATCTGATATTTCATCTTTTGCTGCTACACCGTTTAATAATAATAATAATAATAAATGATAATAATAATAATAATAATAATAATAATAATAATAATAATAATAATAATAATAATAATAATAATAATAATAATAATAATAATAATAATAATAATAAATGATAATAATAATAATAATAATAATAATAATAATAATAATAATAATAATAATAATAATAATAATAATAATAATTGTCTCTTCTTTTTACTTAATATAACATTAACATATAATTTAAAAATAGTTACCGAAACAAAACTAGGAACATAGTAATTGTAAATTATCGTGAAAACTTTTATTTTTAGATGTATCGATCAAGTTCTTTAACCAATTTGAAAACCTCCGTTTACAGTCCTGTAAGTAGCGAATCAAAATTCCTGTCTAAGGAGCAAGAAGAACTGAATTTTGAGGTAAATCCTTCAAAACAATTGTTTGATTTCATTCATTTTGCTACTAGTCTATTAAATCTGGCAGTATTTCCAATTTATCGAAATTATCTGACGAGGTGGTAAGCAATAACATGCATAATTCTGCAGGTACAACAATTTTCGCTATAAAATCTCCGTTGGTTCCTAAACGACCTCAACCTCCAAAAAATTTACTGAGTAAGTATTTTTGTTATCATTTTTAAATGATTTTCTAGTTGCATAAATTTGAAAAATTTTTTTTAATCAACATTTTGATCGATATAAATTTTCTGTTAACAGACCGACCCGGACTGCTGAAACTTAGACCTTACCGCTGGTCAATGATTGGTATGTAACGTATTGTGTTAGACACTATGAGCATGATCTTGATTTGATCTTTTCGTTTAATTCAGTGTTGCAAATTTTTAATAGTTGCTTTCAACTTTTCAATTTTCCAAGTTTTAATTACATAATTTTTCAACAAACTTATGTGCATGGTAACATTTTGCCAGTCTGAGACACTATAAATCAATTTATTTAATCTATTATTATTATTAATTTATTTTTATTATTATTATTAATATTTTTATTATTATTATTAATATTTTTATTATTATTTTATTATTATTATTATTATTATTATTATTATTATTATTATTATTATTATTATTATTATTATTTTATTTTTATTTTTATAATTAATATTTTTATTATTATTATTTTTTTATATTATTATTATTTTATTTTTATTATTATTATTATAAAACGGTAAGGATTTTTGAAAGAAGCTGACTTGTCTTGGTTGTTGGCAAATAACACAAAAAAGAAAACATTTGCGAAATGGAAAATTGCCAAGCATCTAAGAAAATCTGCTTCAGAAAAAACGTTGTCTACTGCATCACGTGCAATGCATGCAAAGAAATATACATTGGAAAGTACACTCAGGAACCTACACCAAAGAATTTAAGAACAACTAGACCCTGCCGGAAAATCCTGGGTATGCAGGCATCTCCAACAATTTCAACCAAGGAAAGAAAGAAAAAGTATTTCAATCAAAATCTTGGCCAGAGACAATATCCAAAAAAATTTGAGAGGCAATTCTTATCTTAGATATCCATCAATAAACACCAAAGAAGAAATCAGTGAAATCGCCAGTCTGATATGTTGTTAATTCTGATACTTTTACTTAAAGATTAAAACAATTTTATAGCAAAAAAAGAAAACTTTCTGGAATGAAAATCAGAGTAGAATTGTATTTAGGTCTTGAGGTTGATTGTCGAGGGTTGTTTGAAGGCTTTTTATGCGTTTTTAAGAGGAAAGCTTTTTTATATAAATCTTTCATAAGACTTTAAAAACTGGGGAACTATTTATTAATTTGCTCTGAATTTTATATAAAAACTTTATTAAGAAATTTGAAGAAAAAATGAGATGAGAAGCAGTTATAAAACATTAGTTATCGGAAAACATTTTAAAAGTTTTAAAATAAACCACTTGAAAGTGGTTTGGTAGTCTGATAGCTTGTTACCAGTTTCTTTATTGAGCTTGTAGTTCACAGAGGTAAGATTGTATCTACCATGGTTTCAATTGAAAGGAGGTTTCAAGATAAAGATTCGTCTTTTTTCTTGCCTTAAATCCAAACTTTGCAAACTTATTTGATGTGCAGTGCATCAGGATAAGTGTATAACAGTGTTAAATTGACACTGTTTTTACACTTACCTGGCGAGAAGAGAGAGATGAGAGCCATTAGCTCGAAACTAATTTACTATTGGGAAATGTACTGGATATCACTAAATGTATCGTTTATTCTTTGATTAGAATCAGGCATAGTGATTAATAATAATAATTATTATTATTTTATTATTATTATTGTAATCTTTTAGTGGTAAAGATTAATTAATATAGTTAATTTATCATAACATTATATTAGTTATATTTAATTCCTAGCGTACCTTTAGATATTTGCTTTCATTTTAAGTAAATGTGTTTTATTTTTTTAATATCTTTCTTTGGATTATTCAATATTGTCTGCAGTGTGCACAAAATTCAATATTCGTTTCTATCGTAAAACCGATCAATGGAATTTGAAAGTTGATGTCGTAATCCGTATATTGTTGTGCTTCATGCCCAACTAGAAATTGATTGGTTCACTATTCAGTTCGATTTTTAATTTGGAATAAGAATCAATTTATTCGATATTATGCCAAATAAAAATTTCAATTTTCTATAGGGCGTTAAATTTGGATAATTTTATTTAGATTTTTTAAATCTTTTAAAGTTTAAATTTTTCTGATTTTAATTAATTTTTGTTTTATTTTTTTAATATATAAGTAATAATGAAATACTGTTTACATTCCATTTGATAACATGACGTTGTACATGATCTTAAATCATATATTTTCTGATTATGTTTTCTATTTGATTGAAACAGGTCGGAGAATTTTCGAAAAAATACTATCAAATAAACATTAAATTAAGTAATTCCTAAAAAATATAAATACTTGTGTCCTAACTTATCAAAATTCATCTAATAATAATAATAATAACTCGTAAAATTTTCAATAATATTTATGCGAAAATTTAAAAATGTATTTAAAAGTTGTGTTAATTTTTTGTATTTATAATGTTTTCAAGTATTTCAATAATTAATTCTTATTTTAAGAATTCGAGATTCTTCTATTTTATCTCCTATGATAAAATTATTTTAAATGTTAGATAAAATAAAAACTTTAGTAAACCTTCAAAATGATCTTATACTGAAATTAAAACAATGTGAAATGATATGGATTGATTTGGAATAATGCTTCAAAAAGAATACTTTACTAAAATAGAATAAATTTTTAAATCATTTTAATGAAAACTCAGGTTCTAGGACAAAATGGTAAAAGTTTTAATAAACAGATTAATATCTTAAATAAATATAATTTATACAAATTTAATAAGTTTGCGATTTGAGTCCTACCATCAGTTAATGTTTTATTCAGATTGATTTTTTTCGAAAACTTTTATCTAATTTTACAATTTCTTATTTTCGTATATATTTTTTATTTGACTTCTGCATAATATTAAATTTCTTTTCTAGTGGTTAGTAAAAACTCTTTAATGAGTCCTTTAACAAATTCCAATGTTACTTCATCCGCTGTAACCAATCTCAATTCAAGATCTGATGTTAAAGCTATGCATACTCTGAAAGAAGAGAAATCACAACGGAATTTTACTTCAGAGAAACTTTCATCTATTGAAAATGCTAACGAAGCTGACCCGATTGATATTGAATACGATGAAAACAAATTAAAGTTGAATCGATCGATCACAGAAGATAGCTTAACACGTAGCAAATCTAGTGGATATGGTTCTTCGTTGACAGTTTCATCTCTGAAACCCGGTGTAACAACGAGCAATAATAACAATAGTTATAACAGCAATAATAACAACAATAACAGTGATGACAATGAAATGGACACTGTAACCATTTGCAGTAGCCCTGAAAATGGTAAACAAAATCAATATGCCAACGCCAAAGATTTAAAACCAAAGATGTCTTCTTCTGATTTTTTAAAAATTGGAACCAGAGTATCGACACGAAATAGTCATGGGGAGACATTATATGCAACCGTCAAGTATTTAAATTCAACTCAGTTCGACAGTGGGATATGGGTTGGTTTGGAATTAGATGAGAGTAAAGGTTGGTAAAAGTTTTAATTTTATATTATTTCTATTAAATTATAAGAACTCTGATTCACCTCTGATTTCTTTGCATTTTTCAATGACATTAAGAATTTTTTAGTATTTGATTATGAATCAGTAATGATATCGATGTTTTAATGATATTTACAAATTTTCGGCAGTCTTTTTTAAATTGGTTGAAATACATTTAATTATCATTGTGAAGATATTGGGACATAATTATCAACAGACATGCCAAAATCAAAACCACGTGTACATATCGTAAAAAATGAATATTTTGTGTCTACAAAAGTTATTAATTGAAACATTTTTGGAAAATTATTAAATCAAATAGTGGAGAATTTTCATTTTTAAATAAGTTGATTTCGAAATAAATTTTGTTGAGGATGTTATAATTAAATTTGCACATTTCACTTTTTCAATTGGATGATTGATAATTCTAGAAAACTGCCACTCGTAATTAATTTTCCTTTTTCAATTTTTCTGAGAGAAAATGGGATTAGTAAAACAATCATTTTACTTTTTTTGAGAAATTAGCCGTGAGAAAAAAAAGAGAAAATAATTTACATTAATTTAATTTTATATATAATTCATAACTGTATATTCTTCATTTGTTCTATAAAATGTGAAAATGATAGATTTTGAGGATTGTAGGTTCAATTTAATGTTTCCTAAGTGTTTTTGAGGACCTAAAATTAAAATGTTGGTCCACAATTATTGCAACACATGCATTGTCGGTTATTGTTGTTGGAATCAAATTCAAAACAGTAAAATCTACTGCATTTTCTTGGTTAAGTAGAATCTTATTTCCTTTTATAGATTAATTTGTACTGTTTTTAAAAATATTTCATTAGTTTTAGCATAATTTGGAATTTTATATCAAATTTAAACTTGTGAACCTAATTTATGATTTAAGTTACTTAAAAAATATACCAAAATGAATAAATCTTTAAGTCTATTATTTATAATTGCCTCCGGGGAGGATGACTGTGAAGAAAATAGTGATGAAGCTAAATTACTCACTGTTATAAAACTGGCAAATCACCAAATTAAAGCCTCTGGAGAAAGCACTTTATAAAGGTTTTACTGATGATTGTGACTGTGTACTCTTTAATGTCGAAATTTTTGGTTTATAGTTTCCATCTGGTTTTAACCCTCAGAAAAATCTTTTGGACTTTTTTTCACATAATTCTTACCGCTTATCATTTACAAATATAACCTTCGACTATAATCCGAAAGTTGCCGTTATATTGAGCAGTTGATAAATGGACTTTTTAGTAAAAAATCTAAAATAAGAAACTATTTTAAATTATAGTTTCGTTAAAATTATATTACTTTAAATTGGTGTAAAAAAATCATTTCTGGCATATCGTGAATTTGCAATCAATCTTTACAAAGACCAAGTCAGTTGCTGTAATGGCGCGATAAATCCAAATTCCAAGGAGGCAGTAGCACTGAAAGAATTTTTATTAAGTTGTAAATTTAAAATAATTTATAAATTATCTTGTTTATTTCGATCTCATCTAATGCAATCCTTTTAAAATATTTTTTTCAATGCTTAAGTTTGTCAACATTTTACATAATCTTTATATCATGTAGTATAGCGCTTTAAGGAAGTAATTGAGTACGGTTACAGTGATATCATTTGGAAATAAAACTCTTGTTATTGCACTTAAGTTTTGAGATTTATTGGAAAATTTTATTGAACATTTAGAACATGCTATGGCGACTAAATCGTTTGCATTCGATAATAAAAGTCAATACAAAAAAGTGTAGAAGTCCCAAGAATCCATGTTTGAGAATATCCGAATGTAATTTGACTAGTGTGTGTAAATCGGATGGTAATGTATTTTTGAATAATATGCCTAAGTTTGTGTTGAAAGGTTTTAAAAATCATAAGAGGATCAAAACCAAGAAGTTAGGAAATTTTGATTAAGAATCGTTTTTATTTCGTGTAAAATAAGAGTGTTTTCATTAATAAGTTTGAAACTCCGGTTGGATTGTGTTCGGATCTCGTTTATTAATTTACATGTAATAGATGTAATGACACAGATATTAGAGATTTCCTGCCATACCTGTACTCTAGTTCGTGAATATTGTCAACCGAAAGGATTGAGCAATATTAGTGAACACAATAATGGCTGTATATAATTTAACATAGGCATGCCTGATTTTAAATATATTTTATAAATATTGGGAACTTATGATATGCAAGGAAATGCCGACAAAATGTTGTGAATACTTGTGTTTTGAAGGTTTTTTTTAAATAGTTTTGGTTGGTGAATCGTTTTTGATTTTTTGAATGCGTCGTGCTATTAAGTTCAATAATTTGTAATTTTTGTTTTAAAAATTTCTATTGTTTGTTTAAATTAACATAAATCATAAAATGTTAAATACAAATTATTATAAAATATTTTTAAAAACATTTTTAATATATTTGTTGAAAATAGTGAAAAGATTGAAAAGTGATATATTACTAATGATATATATATATATATATATAATTTTAATATTCTATCTGGTGATATTAGAATATTAATTACAAATCGTAAACTTTGTATTATTGATAAATAATATTAATTATCAATCTTAAAACGTGTTTGAATAGTGCTTTCGTGTGTTCAAATAAATATCATATTTTTTATTATTTATTTAAATTAAATAAATGTTTTCTTTAATTTCTTTGACGTGTGAATTTTAAATTTGACAATCATTTAGGCAGTCACAGTGGAACTGTTGATGGAGTGAAATATTTTACATGTGCTCATAATCATGGAATCTTTACCAGACCAGATAATGTATTTATTGTCAAATAACTTTACGAAATTTCGCCGTGTTTTCCGAGATTAATTTGATAACTCTCACGAATGAATTTGTGTGCAGTTAGAAACGTAATTTTTGTTGATTTTGTTATTTTCCACCATTTGGATGCTGTCTGTGCTATAAACTCTTGTAAATGTACATAAAAAGACAATTGTGATTATTTTATTTCAACGAAAAGAATACGCTATCAGATTATTATCATCATCGTTTAGAATTCGGCTATTTATTTCATTATATCCGAAATGTTTTTTGCGTTTCGGAATTTGATTTCTGTGGTCATAATTAACAGCTCTTGCATATTGTTATTATTTATTTGTCGTGTATTTTGTCTTGTTTCTGTTCATTTCCTAGTTGAATGAATTGGAAATTGTGATTCAATAATCTTTAGCTTTAAACGCCAGTGTTTTTTGCCTTTGTATTTTTAAATATACGAAAGTTCTGAGAAACAATTGATTTTGATTTTTCATTGTAAATAATCAATTATTGGATGAAATCAATTTTTTTTCAATATCACCAATTTATTTTCTAGGAATTAGTTATTGATTATTATTGATTTTCTGTGATGATTGGAATTATAACTCAATTTATTAATTAGATATTTCTTTTTTATATTCATTATTATTGGTATTTGAAATAAATTTATTGGTATTTTATTGATTTCTAAATTATGTCATATATCTTTTATTTTTGTGAACCTTAAGCCTTTTACAATGATTTTAAATTTTTCAAAATGTAAGTAAATAACCACTATTGATTGAGTACTGAAGCTTTCTAAGAGAGGTCATCTGTTTAATAGGCAGATTTACATAATGTTATTTGATCATATACTTTACAATATCTGTATATGGGGTACGTTTTAACAAAATCGGTACAGCAATAGCAATTTCCAAGATATAACACATTTTGGTCACTACTTTTCAATAATTTAACGGCAAAAATAGTTTCGTATCACAAGTTAATATTTACGTCGAAAATGTCTTGAATGAGGAATCTATGCTTCAAATGCATAATGTCGTATTTCAGAAGAACTTATCTGCAGCTATTACTTAATTCATTTCCAAATTGAATCTGTATTAAACAAGGAATATTTTACCTCACGTGATTTTGTGATTATAAAGAAAATGGATCAACGCGCAATTTTCAAAATTGTATGCTCATTTTTTTCCTTTTTACGGATGTAGATTTAACTAAATGTATTTGGCATTACGCATGTGATTTTGACTGTGTTCCACTAATAAGTGTGTATGTGTGTTGAGCACATTTTTCTGCCTGTGTCATATTAATTTTGGAAATGAAGTATTTCACTTTTTTATTCCTATAATTATAAATGATAAAAGTTAGACAAAAATTTCACCTACAATAGTTTATATAAATTTATTGGTATTCATTTGTGTTCATTTTATTTGAAAATTAACTTTTAAAGTTTCTGTCAATTTTAAAAATTTAGGATTTTCTTTTTAAATTTAGTTAAAATATTTGTAATGAGAAATAAATTGTCCGATCAGTAAAAAATTTGTTTTCTAAATTTAATCTAAATTAATGGCAACCCAGAAGTATAAAAAGAACAAGCAGCAAAATAAGTGGCCAGTTGGTCGAAGAGAAAAATTGATTATTTTTGGAACGAAGTAAACGTGAGAAACATTTAAACAATCTAATCAGATTGAAAGAGACTTATTAAGCGATACCCTTAGGCTGTTTACTGATCTATTAAAGAACTCTATCCTGTGGTAAATATTTATGAACAAAGATTTCTTTTTTAGGATTTTTTCTTATTGATTTTTGAACGCGAAGAGTCGGATCAAGAGATTTATCCATCGACAAATATTTAATATCCAACATTACAAATATATTTGTGTTGGGCCAGAACTCAAACGGCCTTGTGAATGTTTAAATGAATCAGTAACACACATGCAAATATAACATGCAGCTTTAAATTCAAAACCTATGAAAACACCAATTAACCCTATCAAAATATGAGAAAAAAGACAATGACATATAAAATAATAAACATAAAAATAAATTAAAATAATAACAAAAAGCAACAAGATCCACACGATATAAATATAAACATAACACGAAAACCTAACAAATTCGACCGAAATTTGATAATTTAACAAAATGTGAAATTTCAAAAAAATGAAATAAAAATCAAAGAATTTGAATTAGAAATAATTCAATAAAAATTTTAAAAGAAAAATTATCAAATGAAATTAAAAAATAATAAAAATTAAGATTAGAATACACTAGAAAATTCCAAGGTCGAATTTTGTTTTACTAAATCAAAAAGAACACGCAAGGTTATGGAACAAAAATAGGTATATATACAGATTCATTTTTACACAATTTTAATCAGTTTTAAAACTTGAACTAGTTTTGTTGTTTAAAAATCTATGTAAGTGTGAGTTTTATTTTGAAACTCTCTCTCCACGTCGCATCCTCGTAATCTCGATAAAGCTCTGCTTGGATGTCGGCGTGGGGAGAGTAGTAGTTTTATGATTTTCGTTTGGATCAAGTAATTGTTATATTGTTTAATATTAATAAATTATTTATAATACCTAAAATTGTTTTCTCTATAACTACTTTTATTTAATGTCGAAATTTTTCCGGCCCACAGCCAAAGACACATCACAAGTAATTAAAATCAGAAATGTTATTCAGATTCGTGTAAGTGCGTGGAATATCGCCTATGATCTGTGCCCGTGAAGACCCCGGTGTGCGGAAGGCAGGGATCGGAACGTCAATATTAGCCCGTATAGAAGAGGGAGGGATAAGGAAGTGGTCTTTTGGCTGCTTCCTCGTCTCTCATATTCTTTAAATTCGACCTAAATTATTCTCCATACGGCTCAAAATCACCACACTGAGTAGTCTAGTGGGCATTCATTAACTATAATATGAACACAATGCGTCTAAGGTCAATTAAAGGGAAGGTAACTGGGAAATCTAGTATGAAATCGTTGTTATGAATGAAAAAATCAATCAAAATGTAATATTAACTATAATATGCCCACAAATTTTCAACTACTAAAATGGACGTAGAGTAAATACGAACGCTGAGTAGTCACCAAACCCGTGCTATAGTTGATAAGGATTTTTCGATTAAAACAAGTCATAATCATAGACTTTAATCCAATAAAACCTAGAGGTTACCCATATTAAAACTAATGGCTGGATCATCATGCCCTTTAAGAACCAGCTAAAACCAGTCGAATAAGAAACGAGATATTATAACGACCATAAACAAAATTAAAAAATTTTTGAAACCCACTCAGTAAAGTCATAATAACTACTTTCTAATTTAATAATCAGGAATTCCACCCAACGAGTTGAAATTAGCGAAACTAATAAAATCGTCAAATCACGAAATAGGTATTCTATGTACGACCCCTTTACTAAAACAATAAATAGAGAAGCGAATCAAGACGTGCGCCGATTCACTTCCAAAAGAGAAAATTTATTCTTTATTTTTGCTTCCTTCATACAAAGACCATATAATCACGAGAAATATCGATCACTCCAACAATGTTAAGGAAATAAAATCATGATGATTTATTTCCGTACAAGAGATAACGAGACACCAGGGGACGTCACCCATATTTGTCTGAGGCAAACCAGTTCTTTAAATCTATTCCCTGTACCAGTTAGATCCAATATCTTACCTAATAAAATAAAGAAAATGACCACATACGCCTGAAACTCTTACCAGCATTAAAAATATCACCACACCAGAAAAAATGGGATATTCCCTGAGGTAAAGATTTATTTCCAGCAGACCATTTACCGTCAACTAAAACTCATGAAGGTTAGCGTAACTTTGAACTAAAAATACCTTCAAAAATTGAATCTAAATCGAGGAAAATGTTATAATTGTCGATAAGTACAAAGTACCTACTTGATTAATCCATAGATCCGACTAAGCGAGTAAATCCAACGAATTATGCATGAGGCTAACATTATGATAGAAATAAATGGGAAGGATTAGGAAATAGTTTAAGAACCTGCTAAATAAAACTGCCTACACCGATCAATAATCTCGCATGTTCACTATTGACACTAGGAATGATTAACGAAGTTGTCACACGCATACACAAAAATCGATTCCATACAGACAGGAACACGACAAATGTACACCTGTTCCACACGCACAAACAGATTTACCAGATCGATATTTAACATATTGAAAGAAAATGTCAGGGTAGAAAACGACGTACGTGCAGTTGTAAAATCCGGTTCCTGCATACACACATCCCTATTGGATTCTATAAAGAGGTGTGGTAAAGTACAATCGATCAGTAATACTGATAAATTTTTTTTCTCATGGACCAATCACAAGACTTTAACAATGAAGGAGACGTAGCAAGGGAATCAAGCCCACCGACTCAGGGTAACTTATCAATTATATGAGAAATATTTGAGATTTTTTTATAATAACTCTTGTTTGCATAAATTTTAGTTTATTAATTTTCTCAGTTCTTAAATAATTAACTTCTAATAAAAATATAACGATATAAATTCCTTTATTAAATGTTCGAGATTTATAATTCGCCAGTTTTAACAAAAATATAATTATGCAAACCTTTTGTAAACAACGGTTAAATCCTTCTTACTAAATGTATAAGAATAACTAGATAAATTTTAAAAAATTCATCTTCATAAAACGTATTGTATTAACCTTGTGCAAATGATTTTCCTTTTAAATCCTTCTTAATAAACGTATAGTAATAATTAGGTAAATTTTTGAATTCAGTTTAATAAAAAGTATTATATTAATTATATAAATTTTTGTAATGGTTTTAAATCCCTCCTAATAAACGTATAGTAAAAATTGTATAAATCTTTTGTAGGTAACTTTAACTTCATCTTAATAAATATTACCTAAATCTTTCGTAGATGATTTTTGATGCATTTTAATAAGTGTATGGTAATAATTACCTACGTTCTGTAGACAATTTATTAAATTCGTCTTAGGGGAGGTATTGCAATATGATTTCGTTATCAGATTCGAATTTATTTTCTCTCATCATTTTCCATAAATGCATAAATATTTGGCCAAAAATTCATGAGCATTCTTGTCTACAAATTGGTGGGATTCTGGGTTTCGATATTTTGAAACTATATAGTTGTTACCCAGACAACCCCATACAAATATTTCCTTTGCTTACCACTCGGTACTCGTTGCTAAGCAACGTTGGAACTGTGTTCGAGTGGGTAGATCGTCCGCAAAAAGTGAGCGTTATTGCTAATGCTATAATTGACCGAACGACCTCTGGGTCCAACGAGCTGTCGATAGAAAACCTGTGCTCGCTTTTGATTCTTAGGTCCAATTATTCTCCTATCTCTTTCAAATGTTAACCTATACTCTCATGTCATCTATCTTTATGTCCATTCGCTTGGTCCTTCTTATTATTGTCCATGTTGATGATTTTTTATGGTCTGTAAACCCTTGGTTATGTTAAGTAAACACAGTACATCTCTTACCCTTATCCCTATTATAACTACAATGTTCCTCGTTATTATTACTAGCATCATCATTGTTACTATTATATATATTACCTTTCTTAATTGTTACTACTATTACCTTTATTATTATTTTATTACTATAACTACCATTATATTTATTGTTATTACTACTATGATTATCACTACTATTATTATTACCATAATTATTATCATCATTACTACAAATACCATGATTATTATTATTATTATCATTATTATTATTATTATCATTATTATTATTATTATTATTATTATTATTATTATTATTATTATTATTATTATTATTATTATTATTATTATTATTATTATTATTATTATTATTATTATTATTATTATTATTATAAATACCATTACCCTTATCATTATCGTTATTATTATTAAGATTTTGTAGGGATCCGTCCTTATTCCTCAGCGTTAAAAATTTTTATTGATATACAACATTAGCCGTAATCCATCTGTATTTGTCGGTTTTCGATAAAGTATTTTTGTTGATTCGAAAATTTTGAGCAGCGTTCCGCCCTTATTTTACGCGTTCCACTTTTACTTTACTATTTTCAATAAGTATTTTAATTAATTCGGAAAATTTGAGCAGCGTCCCGCCCATATTTTCCGCCTCAACTCAAATTAATTTATTTAATTCTTATTTAAAAACATTATTTTTCATGATTTTGGTCGTTCGGATGAATCTTTTTCAGATGGCTATTCATTTTAACTGTTGCAACGATTTCGCAATTTTTCCCGCTACCCGTTCCATCTCTTTGTCCTTAAGATCTATTTATGTTCATTTCATAGTTAATGAGTGCCCACTGGACTACTCGGTGTTAGAGATTTTGAGCCGATTGTTGTTAAAAATTTATGTCAATTTTACAGGAAACGGATGATGAAGGAGCAGCCAAAGGGCTACTCATTTACCCTCCAATTTCCCCTATGTACGGATAATATTGACGTTCCAATCCCTGCGTTCAGCACGCCGGGTCTTCACGGGCACAGATCATCGGCGGTATTCCACGCACTTACACGAATCTGAATACTGTATATGATTTTATTAACTTGTGATGTGTCTTTGGCTGTGGGCCACCAAAAATAAAATAATAGAAAAAATAAATTACCAAATGAATTAGGCAAAAATCTCGACGCATAAACTGTATATTTAGCATTCATATAAACAAATTTTAAATCGGGCATCGATGTACATAAACCAAAATAACATAACTGTAGATTAACAATCTGAAAATATTGCTACAAAAACATAACTGTAGATTAATAACCTGAAAATGTTGATAACTGTAGATTAATGATCGGAAAATATTGCTACAAAACATAACTGTAGATTAATAACCTGAAAATATTGATAACTGTAGATTAATGATCTGAAAATATCTGAGAGAAAAAAAAATCACACAACAAAGTAAGATTTATAAAAAATGTGCATCTTCAATTTGGTTGAAATTAATACTACAAAGTAGTAGTTGAAAATTTGGGAAAACACATCAGTATTTATACCTATAATTTGGCCTTAACCTTGCGTGTTAGTTTTATTGCGATTAAACAAAATTCGACTTTGAAAATATTTGTGTTATCTAAATTAAATTTTTATTTATTTCTTAATTTAAATTAGTAATTTATTTTTAACATTTTTTAAATAAATTTATTCAACCAAAAAATATTTTATTTTTATTCATTTAATTCACTAATTTTTACTTTTATATAAATGGTCATTTTACGGTCGAATTTGCTTGTTATTATGTTATTTTTTATGTAAATTTCGTGCGTTCTTGATGCATTTTGTATTTATTTTATTTTACTTTTATTTTTTTGATTTTATATTTATTTATATTCTCTCAGATTTTAAAGTGTTAGTTGGTGTTGTCTATTGTATTTTAAGTTATCTTGGTGCTAGGTTTTCGTGTTGTATTACTGATGCATTTAAACAATTCTCAAGGCTATTTGTGTGCTGGCCCAACAAAATTAATTGGGAATTAATTAATAAGGCAGAAATAAATAAATAACAGATTCCAATTTTTATATGCCACCCTACAATTATTAAATCATTATTAAAGTATTTTTCATATACCATAATTGTCACGTTAATGAATTCCTTTAACTTTTATAATGTTAAGTTTATACAGTCTATATTTTGGTGTCGATGAACAAAACTTTTTATTAAATATTATAATGATTTAATATCTAGATTTGCATCAAACCGAGTTAAAGTATCTATATATTTCAAAGAGAATCGAATACATAACCAAAATACATAAGCTGAACCCTTTAATAAATATTTTGGAATAAATACGTTTGGTTAACACAAAACACCTTGAAATTACCTTATACGTGTACAAATAAATTATATATAATATGTGTGGAGGTATATGTATATATATATATAAATATATATGTGTACATATAAGCGTACGACCTAGGCTTTGATGACGCACATACTTCATTTGTCTTGCCTTTTATACACCACGTGACGAAACTGTTAAGGACATACCACCCCGATAATAATGACACCCAGTACCTTTAATTATGAACCCCTAAAATGAGATATTTACATAATCATAATGTTATTTAGAATAATCAGGACCTTTTCTTTGGGTCCCTACATCCGTCGCAGACCAGTGGCGTCAAGCATGGAGACGTACCTGCAAAGAGAGATACCCCGACATGCCCCAACCTGGAGAAAACCTGCGAGAAGACATGCTCCTGGTAGAAAGTACAATGAAGCAATTCAGGAAGAAAGGTCAATCAATCGGCCCAAGTCCGGCCCGAGAAGTCCACGAGTGGGCTCAAGCCCTCCTGGTCTGCCTCCAGGACCGCCAACGACGAACCAACCTACTGGTAGACTGGGCCAGTAATTACCTGGTGAATTTCGAAGAGGACATTGCTAACGGCACAATCGCAGATGCCTATCCACCCAGCCCGAGACCGGCCCGCAACACGAGACGACCCGTGTTCGTGATTCCGGACTGCTCTCCTGAGGAAGGGATAAAAAAGTTCTTCCAGGACTCTGAACCTCTCTGACTCTTGAAACTCGCCATCTGGCGTTATTTTAGACAATTTATAAAATATATACTTGGTGTTTGTAACCTGTGTTAATTTTATTTCCTTGGCGTAGTTTCATAATCTATGTTTAATTTAATTGTATGTTTGAAAATTTTAAATCAGCCAGTAGAAGTCTTAACGTTCTTTATTATAGTGATGGAGTCTTCCCAAATATTGCAAAAGGAACTGTCCCACGTAAGGCAAGCAAATAAGAACCTTCTCGATCAGGTTATCCAATTAACTCGGGAAGTCCAACAAGTCAAGGCCACATGGATAGACCCCAGAAAGGCAAGATCCATTTACCAGCGGCTTACCGCAGCCCAAAAGGGATGGGCCGAGGAAAAACAATTAATCCAGAGCTTAAAGATCCAAATAAAGAGGTTGTATGTTGCACTGTCTGCCTGTCAAGAAGGGGCAGCTGTAACCTATCCTCTCGTATTTGCTCCCGCTTAATTGGCTTACCGGGAGACTATAACATCCCCAACAACGACCTCAACAACAACCCCAACTCCGAACAGTTACCGACCCGGAAGGAAAGAGCGAGCTAAACGCCGAGCCGCTCGATTGCTGAATAAGGCCGGATAAACTTAGAAAATGTATTTAATTTGTGAATAATATATTGTTGAGTTGTAGATTATATGCGTTTATTTCGTATTTGTAGTGCCGTAACACCGTAACTAACACACAAAATACATCATTATAATATAATGGTTAGGTCTATTTCTAAAATAACATTGTCAAATCTCTTTTGATATTACGATAAACTCCAATGATAAACTTATGACATAAAGGGGACCGAATGACCTAAAGCGAGCACAAGTCTTCTAACGACAGCTCATTGGACCCAAGGGTTGTCCGAGCAATTACAGCATTAGTAATAGCGCTCACTTTTTGCGGGCAATCCACCCACTTGAACACATTTCCAACGTTGCCTAGCAACGGGTGCCGAGTGGTAGTCAGCAAATATTTACATGGCGTTACCGGGGTAACCTACGAAGATTAAAACAAACATCAACACCCAGTAACCCACCATTTGGGATATTAATGTTGTGTTCCTACAATAACTAAGGATATTTTTACTTTTTTTATTAGTCTGAATTATTCAATATTCTTAAAACAACAAGCACAAATTTCTATGATTATCAAAAATGCTGTGTATTTCTCAAAGTATCTACAGAAATTAATCAATTCAATATTCAATCTAATATCAGTTTCTCAAAGCTCACCGAAGTCAAAGCTTGGTCAAAGTTTTACAAATTTGCAAGTATCCACGAGATACTGTCTGTACAAATAAATTTTGGAGATTTCTATTATTTGTCAATCGTTTGGATTGCATTACTTTATTGGTGGATTTTTATTATAACTGGAAATCCTTACAGTAATAACTCAGAATTATTATTTTTGGTAACTCTAAACTACTTAAGGTTTTACAATTATTATTAATTAAGTGTATTTATTATTTGTCTAAATTTATTTCTATTTAATATTTATCTAAAAATAGCATTATTTAATTTCCTAAATCTGGATTTCCCAAATTATGTTCCGCGGAGCATAAATAAATATTTCGGAATATTTTCAGAAAACAAGTAAGGACGATTCCAGAGTTCGGAATCCCTTTTCCGTGACAGTTAAACCAGTGGGCTTAAGCGCAAGAGATTATGAGCATTTGATTGACTTAAGTAATGAATCTGATTTGAAAGAAAAATTTAAAGATCAGCCATTAAATGATTTCTCGGTGAGTCTGACAGAAGAGTTCCCCACTGTCTCAAAACAAGCTGTGGTTTGTTTACTTCCGTTTTCCAAGACTTATTTCTGTAAGGTTGAATTTTCTAAATATTTTGCAACTAAAACAAAAGACTCGACTCCACGGCAGATATGAGAATACAACCGACCAATATTGTGCCTGACATAAGAAAAATTTGTAATTTAAGAACGCAAAATCATCAAAGTCATCAGGAGTTTTATTTATTTGTATTTTTATGTTTATTAAATATATGATATTTCTTTAATAACATTTTTTGTTTTTTTTTATACTATTATGAATTACCCAACCTAAAAAATAAGCTAAGTGTTCCACCAAAATTTTCGGACTTCTCAAGTGTTCCGTTGCTGAAAAAGTTTGGTAACCTCTGGCCTAAATTATCAAACCTAACATTTGCATGCATTCGAGTTTTTAATTTCTGTTCAATGGTCTTTTATATTATTAATTTCACTATTATCATTTTGACATTATCAGTATTCATTTTATCTTACACATATCCTTCAAAAAGTCAATCATAAAAGAAATTGCATTTTATTCTTTTCAAATTACATTATGGCGTTATTCAAATTTAAACTGAGTACAAAAATGAATATTATTTATTTCGGGCGTTTAACTTTCACGCGATCAAGGACTTCTTTTATATTACTTTTCCTTTGAAATCTACTCTGAACCATATCGTCGATTATTTCTGCTTCTTTTGCCTTGTATAAAGCATCTGGCATTGTCGTGCCAGTTACCCATTCCATCATTCGATGACTGGGATTACAGTTTCCTAAATGACATGGACCACATACTGCACAATAATATCGTCGACACTGCATTCCACTTCTTGTCGTAAAAAATGAATTTTTCGGTTGATAATAATCCAGAAGATCTGTAATAGATATTACATATTGGTAAATAACTTAATTAATCTCACCATATGGAATGTAAGCATTGTATGGTTCACAATTAAGGCCAGTTCTTTTAGCCATCTTGTATTTTAATCAATATTAAAATATTGAAATCCATTTTTTTCACATTCAAAATAATTATAATGAAGCATTTTTCAAAACGATTATTATCCGTTAAGAGTGTAAATACAGTTTAAAGAAATTATTTTTTAAAATTTACATAAAAATATTCATTTTATTTAATGTTGTCTGGAACCCACAAAATGGTTTATTAGTTGCGTTGTGCCAAAATACATGTATCGCTAGAAATTTACTTCAAATAAAGGTTTTAATTGCCAAGTAAACAATATAAATACATGAAAAGAAAAAAATGAAATATTACGGAAAACTAGTTAATCATATAGAACATATAAAACAAGGAAACTGAGAACAAAAAAACGAATAGTTTCTATAAAAGGATGATTAATATAAAAACTTTAGTGTCACCACTGAATGTTTTTATTTTAAATTTAATTTATTTAAAAATATTTAAGCATGAATCAGTAAAGATATTGATGTCTTTTATATATTCACGAGAAAAAAGGCTGAAATAGGAATGTGGGCCATTGCGGTCATTTACAGGATCAGAGATGTTTGGCCATAACACAAACGGCCTTGAAAATTGTTTCAGTAATATAGCACTAAAACCCAGCACCAAGATAACTCAAATCTAACACATTTCATCAATTTGTTGGAGTTAACAAAATTCACAAAAGTAAAATGGAAAATCAATAAAGGCATTAATATTCGAAATAATAATTGAAAAGACAAAATCAATTAAAATTTTAAAATAAATATTTATCGGGGGAAACGGGTATGTGCGGATGCCAAATGACGAGACAAATTCAAATATAATAAAATTAAATCGATTGGGGGTCCCCAGAAGGAATTAATGAATAAAAATAGAAATTAATTAAAAATTAATTGGCTAATGGGAAACCCGAGCTAATGGGAAGTCGGAGCCAACAGAAAACCCGAACAGTGTGAGAAACCCGGAACGTCAACAAATTTTCTAATTACGGAAAACGAAATTGGTTGACGAAGAAAACCCGGGATAGAAGGGGAACCCGCCACCAAATAATAATTGAAAACAAATGGAAACCCCGGGAGCTCTGAAGTATCTAATTTAGTTTTAAAAAGAGAGATGTCAAAAATGCCAAAACCAATTTGGTTTGCAAATGACCTGATTTGCGAAATGGGTATAAAAGGGAAAGGCAAATCAACAAAATTGCCAGTTGATCGAAGAAAATATTTCCGAGAGTTCAGCAAAGAAGGTAATAATCTTAGAAAAATAATCAGTCAGCAAAACAAAATAAAGTATTGCGCAACAGACAGGGACATCTTTCTTTGGAAGACATTACAGTTACCCTCATACCTCCTCTCATCCAGGCGATGTAAAAGTTCACTAGAAGAATGTCCCTGTATAAATTTATAGAGATCTCATGTTGTCAATTGATAATATTGAATTAATTAATGGTAAATGTGTTATGGCAACAATCATTTAATTTATTTCAGTGGATCAAACATCATAATTGTCTGAAAGATTTAGAAGAGACGTAGCAAAATATCATGCTGAAGCAATTACACAGAACCAGAGGGCCGAGGCGCTGGTACGTCGATGCCGACGTATGAAGCAGATCTGGATAAGACCTGAAGAAGTAACTAGGCTAAAGGCGGAAATGGAAGAACTGCGGGCAAAATTGACCCAAAATTAAGGATCCCTGACTCAAGTGGATCAGAAAGTAAAAGATCAGGAGAAAGAAATCGCACAGTTAAAATTAAAAGACGAAAACCGAGATGGGCTGGTGAGGTGTGACAGTAAACTGTCCACTGAACAAGATGCTATCGTAATCGGGAACGTGATGGGGAAAGATATCGACATAGCCATCACTACTCCCGAAAATGTGCCCTACTTTGAGCCAAGGCCAAAAAGAACAGGCAAAAAACTCGGCCTGGGAAGTGCGAGCTAGAGCGCCAAAACAAAATCAAAGCCGCTCAAATGGTATGGCATATCCTCAAATCGAACGGAATTTGAATGACATTAACTTGCAGTGTTGACAAAAGATCCGTGATTCATTCAACTGTGTTTAATTATTATTATATCATTATAATATGAACTTTGTTATGATTTTGTCTTTTATCAAAAATTGAATAAACTGGTTAGTTGTTTTAGAGGAGGGACAGATAAAACTAGAGCACCAGGTCTTCCATGAGATCTCATGGACCCCAAAGGAATTTTAGGGCATTGGCAGTATTTGTAAAAAGGCTCACCCTTTGCTAATATTCACCTACTAGCACACAGTACCAACATCGTTTTTCGATGGGTGTCTAGTGGTTATCTCTTATGCGAGCACTGGTTAGGGATTTGATAACCCTTAGACCCTTCATTAATTTTTTTACCCAATCAGTGACCAGCACAACCATATAGTCACAAAAAACATTTAACTCCCAGAAACTAACTAGAGAACATTCCATAACAGAAAATTTATTGAAAGAGTGGTCATCGTGAAGCAGCCAGCGGGCGACCATTGACCTCCTTGTCACGTAACCAATTAAAAATATTTGATAAATATTAAGTGAAGTTCTAAGAAAAACATCAAATAGTTATGAGGAAGTGAAATTTCTATTTTCCACAAATACATATCTTTTAAATTTAAATACTAGTAATTTACTTCATTTAGAAAAAATGATTTCGTACTAATTTGTTTAATTAAATATATACAATCGATTTTGTTGTATTTATTTTTAAATTGTGAACGTATTAATTTTAGATTTTAAAATATACTGAAAAGTATTTTCCCTTATTGAAATAATTATTATTTCAAATAATACATTTAAATTATTGTAAATTTCAGAATGAATTTATATATTATGACTGGATCTGATTGGACTTGTACATTAATATTTATCGTGCTTGTATTAATGTTTACTTATCCACCTGTAACTATAATTGCATCTGGATTAACCGTAGAAAATTTATTTTCCTTTATAATCGGAACCGAGCAAAAAGAATTTGTTAAATATCACTTAAAACGGTCAACTCTAACATTAGTTCTGCATTCTTTCTTGCCTTTTAGTAAGCATAAAATGGTGTTCGCTATAATAATAATAATAATTTTCATTCAGTTTATTATGTATACCTTTGTAATATCTCTGAGTCTATGAAATTTTTGGATTTTCATATTTTATTTTGGAAATTTTACTTTCAATTTAGTTTATTGTTGCCCACTTTCGCTTGTGCATTGGCCTTTTATTGGTATCATAACCATTGGAATAAACATCCTATAGCCTCCAATATTAAAGCATCATGTCAGTTTATTTTATTTTTTGGAAATTTATATTACATAAAATAAGCCTGTGAATAAAGTTATTCTTTTCAGTTGTAAGTGATTATGATAACTGGAGAAATGTTGCTGTTAGTATTAACAATGAAATGAAAAATCTCGATAAGTTCGTGTCAGGAGTAGTTCCATCGAAAAAAATTATCATAACTGACAATTGGATAGTTAAAACTAATTTGTATTCTGTTAAATTCGCTCAGCAAGCTGATGTGGAACTGTCTGTTGAAGAATGCAATGTTTATTCAGTCAATACAAACCGCAGTGGCGATGATGATTTGGTGGGAAACATTTCCAATTCCAGTCATATCTATGGAGAAGTTCAATATTTGAAAATAGCAGTGAAAAATTTGCTAAATAGGTCAATTTATTTCTATTTCACGTACGTTTTCTTTGGTTGATTTTTTAATATTTTCCTAAATTTATATTTGAGGGGATGTGCAATTATTATATCACATATTTTAGGCAATTTTTATCCCCCCTCCCCCTTGTCAACAATTGTCAAACTTCCAGCGACCCCATTAACATAGTTATGTCAAAAAAGTTTTAACCCCCCCCCCCCAATAAAAGTTGGCGGATTCGAAATCAAAGTTAATATAAATTAAATAACTAGTTGCAGTGGGCGCCGGGCGCAGCGTGACAGGTTCGCTTAGGGTACCAAATACTCTGGCACCGGACCTAACAACTGGTAACAGTTTGGTTTATCTGTTCTTGGTTTAATAAACAATGAAAATAAGTTATTTAAAATATTTTTTTAATTTAAATGTTTTTAAACATTTTAAATTTTAAATATATCATTTTAATAAATTAAATTTCCGATATTTTTAATATTGTTATTTTTTTTTACTGTCCCGAAAATTTGTGAACATCAATAAAACATCGATATCATTACTTATTCATATAATTTTAGAACATGAAAAATTTTTTTTCTATTTTTCAATTGATATTTTATTTTTTTTCAGATGGCTTAATTAAAATAATTCCTATTTATTTCATCTTTTTTATTTTATTAAATTTATTGTAAAAAGTCAATTTATTTTTAACTCCCTCATGTAAAACCTTTTCATCACCCCCCCCCTCCTTCCCTCCCCTATTTTGTTGACATAATTTATGGACGTCTCCTAATGAATATTTAATTAAAATATTCATTTTAAATTTTGTTGTAAATTATCTGTTTTATAATTATAAATATTTTAATTTATTTTATTCGATTTAATTGCGTCAAACGAAAAAAATATAACTAATAAATTTAGTTATTCATTTTATAAGTTTAAAAATTATTTTACAAAGTTGCATGCAATTTTTAAAATTTACAACTGCTTGTCCTCCTCTCCAAACTATAAACCGAAATATAGTTTTCTGCACTCTAATACTCATTTAAACTACGTTCAATATCAATTACTGAGAGAATCGTGAAAATTTATGCAATCGCTGACCATGTGTTTGATAGACATGAATCACATGTGACTCGTGAAATTATATGCAATTCCAGATCACGTATCATTAACATATATGTTTGCTAGTCATGAATCACATGTGACTCATGAAAATCTATGCAATTGCTTAGCATGTATCATTAACATATATGCTTGCTAGTCATGAATCACATGATTCTGGAAAGTCTGCAATTACTTAGCATGTATTATTAACATACGTTTGCTAGTCATGAATCACATATGATTCATGGAAGTCTGCAATTGTTTAGCATGTATCATTAACATACGATTACTAGTCATGAATCACATATGATTCGTGAAAGTCTATGCATGTATCATTAATGTCAGTTTGCTAGTCACGAATCACATATGACTCATGAAAGTCTATGCACGTATCATCAATGCCAGTTTGCTAGTCATGAATCACATATGATTCATGGAAGTCTGCAATTTTTTAGCATGTATCATTAACACTCATTGACAGTATAGTTTATGTTCTGTATATGGGCCGAAAATATTTCTCTTGTATATTTAGAATTAATATTCCTTTCTGTAATCCACACGAGTATGTTGTGATTGCTGGTATTGTGTTTGTTTAATTGTCACAGAAATTCAACTCTTTTCCCTAATCTGGTAATTATCATTCAGTGTAAACAGTAATGAATATGAAGATATTAAAGGCAAATTAAATGCGCCCTTGAAACACGCAAAAGGAATTATCATTCAACAGACTTTGGGAGAAAAATTTGCTGAAGCATTCAAAAGTGAGGTCATTAAAAATCCGATTCCCAGAAACATTGGAATGCCGAACAATTACGTGAGGTCTTTATTTTGTTAGACAGATTTTTCAATTGAAATCACTTTTGTTTTTATGGATTTTATCACTCCATATCCCATTCAGCTGGCAGAACCTTGTATTGGCTGTTCACAGACTCAGGCCAATGTCAAACTCGTACAGTCGTGTGCATTCGACGGTGATACTGTAAACCACGGCGAAGAAAACTCCACCTGCGGAAAGTGTTATTGTCGGCCAATGTGGTGTGTAGAATGCCTCGGTCGGTGGTTTGCTTCTCGGCAGTTGGTGGCCAAAAAAGATCCCGGCATTTGGATGAGTCAAAAGGCTTCCTGTCCAACTTGTAGAGCAACGTTTTGTCTGCTGGACGTTGTGGTTTTGAAAGATTAATGAATAGATAATTTAATTTATATTCCTTTCATCACGATGATTATAATTTGTATAAAAGATCTTTTATAGATTATTTTCCAATCAGTGCTGTGGTTATTTCATTTGAATTATATTTAAAATTCATTACATATTGATTATTGTGTATTTATATTAATTTAGTAACCCGAGAACGTTAAATGTGGAGTTCGGCATCAGTTAATGTTGTTGACAGTTATTTTATTTTTCTTTGCTAGGTTTACTGTCTGATTTGTCAGCGTCTATCCTACTTATGTATCTATGGTGATGAGCACGCCTGGGGTGTAAATTGTGGTAGAAAATCTGTGAGCAGGTGAGTTCCATTACTAAACATATCAATAATATTTACTCTTTCGGGTTCTTGACTGCCAATGGGAGGTCTTATTTCTCTTTCTATATCCTTGTCCATGATTACCTATTTATGTGATTCTTATTTTAAATGGTTCACGTTATTCGTTATGCATTAACCTATCTTTCAACAATAATATTCCTCAGATTTATAAATCATTTAATTGTATAAAACAAATTTTAATGAATATAATTAATGATTCGACTGATTAGCTTTCTCGTTTAACATTCTATTTATAAGACGTATTTTCAAAATATTCAAACTACTAAAGCATTCAACTTATCCCAGTGTAACCTCTTTCGGTGTCTCATAAAGTACTATATCTGAATTTAATTTTATAGAGTAAATGATCATACAGTAAAATTGGCGTGTTCTAAAACTGAAGGTTATGAGCACTTTATTAGAATGAAATTTTGGTGTCTATTTTTATTTAATCTGTGTCTATTTCGATCATCTATGTTTCGGATGCTTTTTGCTTCCCATACTTTTTCAAGTACTGGTAAACACGAATTATTTGTATTTTCGATAATCTAAACATAAAGGGAGCGAACCATCAATAGAGTCAAGGAGTAGAAGTGGTCATTGCTACTAGATTCTCTTACGCCCCAAGTTTCCATTATCTCTTCATCGACATTCTGTAGGGTTTGTGGATGTCTGACCTTGAACCCCTGAAATACAACGTTTCGTCCCTCCAGTGGTTACACGTTGGTAATGTAACCAATGGTTCTGAGACCGCCAAAGGTGAGCTTTTTCTCTAAAACTGCTAAGACACGGCCTCCAGTTGGGTTCAGCGAGCTACCGTTAGAAGGTATGTGCTTGACTTACACTTTTCGATCCTTAACTTTCAAACAATCCATTTTCTACGTTTCTCAGTGTACTGGAGCTTTATCATTTATTAAAAACAAAAATGGAAAACAATAATTATCAAATTACTAGACAAGTCATTTATTTTTATATCATAACAAATTTACAATCATTAGTTAATCATAGTATTTATCCTGGTCATTTATTCTTTCTCTAGAACTCCATTGGGCTGATTTACTTCTAGTAGTCGCCGTCGTCGACGTTCTGCTCTTCAGAACGCCAATTGGGTCGGTTATTCTTGGACCTTCTCTCTCGCTGTAGGCCAATTGAACTGGGGCGAAAACCAGCGGGTAGGTAACTGCGTTGCCCTCCTGATTAGCAGTTAACGTTACCTTCAATCCGCGTATTTGAGTACGTAACGCCTGCACTATTTGTCGCTCCTCTTGCCAGCCGCGTTGAGCTGCGTTCACTTTCTGATACAATTTTTTCACGCGTCCAGGTTCGATCCAGGTGGATTTGGTTTCTTGACATTCCTTGCTGATTTGTAGTATCTGATGGTGGAGATCCGTATTTGTTTATCGCAGTCGGATTATTTCCTTATTAATGACATGGATGGCATTCATATCTGAATGGAAAATAAGTGTGAAATATAATGTTGTACGACGAGAAGAAGTGACGGAATTATTTTATACTGTTATTAAACATCCCTTAGGGTGATAGTGCTATCGGAATTCGAAATGATTTACGCAAAGTTGCAGTTACTATTCATTAAATTGTGGATTTTTTTTCAATGTAGTATTTAATCAACATTCCTTGTTGATGAAATTTTATGACTATGACTTACAACGAAATGGTTAATTTAACTAAGCTAGAATTTATTTAGTATTGTCGGGCTTCTGGTAAGTGTAACCTTTACCCCACACATAAATATTCTCGCCCCCAATGGTTACCCGTCGCTAAGCAACGTTGGAAATGCAACCATTGGTTTTTGAGGTCGCCAAGGGTGAGCGCTGCGAAAGAACTACTCTGGCCCGACCCCAAGGTGGGTTCAACGCACTACCGGTAAAAGGTCTGCGTGCGCGTTTGCCTATTCTCGTCCCATATTCGTACTTTTGTCTATTTTGTCACGTAGAATATAATCTCTTTTATTTTGTATTTACACTGACTAAATCTTGGTATTACAAATCTTATTCGAGAATAACAATATGAACGACACAATATTTATTAAATGATAACGAAAAAATGTTTTATTCTGATGGCTGAGCGGCTCGGCGTTTGGCACGCTCGTTTCTGCCAGGTCGGTGTCGGCGCGGTTTGCTTGTTGATGGGTAGATAGCTATGGAATGGCGAACTAACGTTGGATTGGATTGTCGGATTACCAGTCGGATAGTGTCATGAGTACTGTTGTTTGTGTCTTTGCGTGGCTAGCTCATTATTTACATATCAAGGTTTCTTTTCGTGCTCTAGGGGAATCTTTTCTATGTCTCGTCGGTAACTGTCACCATAACTATTCGGCTTTGTCATATACTTGTGGTTCTTATGGTCATAATTTGGAACTCTTGATGGGCTTGCCTTCGTTTGGGCATTCTTTTACGGTGACTCCACGATACTATGTCCGTTCGTTTCTCGTTTTGGTTATCGAAAAGTGTAATTCGGTTGGGGATCTCTTGGTAATTTGGCTCATTCTCATTGTGGGTGTGATGCCACTGTCGTCATAATTATTAATCTCGGACTAATGCATAACGGCTATCTCGATGTTTAGATTAGAATTATATTATTTCAATTTGTGCTGGTCACTGGTGGCATTTTTCATAAGTTATGAATGGGTGAGATTCGATATGGGTGCCGGTAAGTCATTTGGGAATTTGAAATTTATGAACTTGTCAATTTATATCAAAAGTCGATAGTGAGCAAATAAAAAATATAGTTCCATAAAAAATTTTATTGAGCATAACATTATTGACAGGTTGCAAATCTTTACTGGAGAATGTTTGTGGTTGGTCTGTTCCGGAATTGTAGCGTCCCAACAGCTTGGTCCTCGCATAAATTCATACGATAAAAGGGTTTAATAAGATAAGAAACTTACCGTCTCGCGGCGTGGTTGGCTCTCTAATAATTGTGTTGGCCTCTCTCCGGAAATTGTTGGCTTCTCCGATTCTCTGTTGTTCGTTACGAGAATTCAAATTTTTCTTATTATTTCCGGTAGAAAATAGTGGAATTGACACAACGATCTGGTATTTAATGAGTGCCCACTGGACTACTAGGTGTTAGTGATTTTGAACCGATATGTCTAAATGAATTTTGTTTGAATTTTCAGACGAAGGAAGAAAGTGGAGCAGCCAAAAGACTACCCCGATCTTACTAACGCCTTTATAGGAAAGTATTGATGTTCATAATCCGTCGTTACTCACGACATAGACCTTCACGGGCACGAATTATAGACAGAGAAACCGCACTTACACAGTTCTATAGTATGTATGATTTTATTTACTTGTAGTATGTACTGGCTGTGGGTCGGAAAATTAAAAAATAAATATTAGCATTTTAAGCGTATCCAAGTAAAAGCCTCGATGCAAAATTTCAGTAGTAAACATGTGGTGGGTTTCTGAGTGTTGTTATTTTGAAACTATATGGTTGTTACCCAGACAACCCCATACAAATATCTTTCGCTTACCACTCGGCACCCGTTGCTAAGCAACGTTGGAACTGTGTTCGAGTGGGTGGATCATCCGCAAAAAGTGAGCGCTATTGCTAATGCTATAATTGACCGAACGATCTCTGGGTCCAACGAGCTGCCGGTAGAAGGCCTAGGCTCGCTTTTCGGTTTTTAGGTCCCAATATTTTCCTATCTCCTCCAATGGTTAACGTATACCGCTATATCATCTATCATTATGTCCATTCCCATAGTCTCTCCTATCGTTATCCGTATTGATGATTTTTCTATGGCCTGTAAACCTTTCGTTATGTCAAATATCCTCACATTATCTCTCTTACTCTTATCCCTATTATAACTACAATATTCCCTATTATTATTACTAGCCTTATCATTGTTACTATTATATGTATTACCTTTATTAATTGTTACTACTATTACATTTGTTATTATTCTTATTACTATATAATTACCATTATATTTATTATATTACAACTATTATCATTATTACTATTATTATTATTGTCATTATTATTATAATTATTGTTATTATTATTAATATTATTATTATTATTATTATTATTATTATTATTATTATTATTATTATTATTATTATTTTTTTTTTATTTTTTTTTTTTTTATTTATTATTATTATTATTATTATTATTATTATTATTATATTATTATTATTTTTTTTTTTTTTTTTTTTTATTATTATTATTATTATTATTATTATTATTATTATTATTATTATTATTATTATTATATTATTATTATTATTATTATTATTATTATTATTATTATTATTATTATTATTATTATTATTATTATTATTATTATTATTATTATTATTATTATTATTATTATTATTATTATTATTATTATTATTTATTATTATTATTATTATTATTATTATTATTATTATTATTATTATTATTATTATTATTATTATTATTTATTATTATTATTATTATTATTATTATTATTATTATTATTATTATTATTATTATTATTATTATTATTATTATTATTATTATTATTATTATTATATTATTATTATTATTATTATTATATTATTATTATTATTATTATTATTATTATTATTATTATTATTATTATTATTATTATTATTATTATTATTATTATTATATTATTATTATTATTATTATTATTATTATTATTATTATTATATTATTATTATTATTATTATTATTATTATTATTATTATTATTATTATATTATTATTATTATTATATTATTATTATTATTATTATTATTATTATTATTATTATTATTATTATTAATTATTATTATTATTATTATTATTATTATTATTATTATTATTATTATTATTATTATTATTATTATTATTATTATTATTATTATTATTATTATTATTATTATTATTATTATTATTATTATTATTTATTATTATTATTATTATTATTATTATTATTATTATTATTATTATTATTATTATTATTATTATTATTATTATTATTATTATTATTATTATTATTATTATTATTTTATTATTATTATTATTATATTATTATTATTATTATTATTATTATTATTATATTATTATTATTATTATTATTATTATTATTATTATTATTATTATTATTATTATTATTATTATTTTTTATTATTATTATTATTATTATTATTATTATTATTATTATTATTATTATTATTATTATTATATTATTATTATTATTATTATTATTATTATTATTATTATATTATTATTATTATTATATTATTATTATTATTATTATTTTATTATTATTATTATTATATTATTAATTATTATTATTATTATTATTATTATTATTATTATTATTATTATTATTATTATTATTATTATTATTATTATTATTATTAATTATTATTATTATTATTATTATTATTATTATTATTATTATTATTATTATATTATTATTATTATTATTATTATTATTATTATTATTATTTTTTTTATTATTATTATTATTATTATTATTATTATTATTATTATTATTATTATTATTATTATTATTATTATTATTATTATTATTATTATTATTATTATTATTATTATTATTATTATTATTATTATTATTATTATTATTATTATTATTATTATTATTATTATTATTATTATTATTATTATTATTATTATTATTATTAATATTATTATTATTCTTGCAACGTTTCTGATTATGGGACACGTGTGGCGTCGTAATTTCGGAAAAAATTATCGAATCACATTTGTCTAGCAATTATATACGTGAGTCTTACTATGTCGCGTTGGGCGTTGGTGGTCTAAAATTCGAACCATCTCTTTGGTATGTTTATTGATTGTTTCATGGAGCCTTAATTCTATGTTGGTAAAATCTGTTGGTGGCTTCTGTGGTTCGTTCAATAACCACTTGCTAATAACTTCAATGATTGGCCACGCTGTTTTGATTTATTCATTGAACCATCATTTTAGATTAAAACGAAATCAGTAATCTAATCATCATTCTTCTTTTTTTGATTCTCGCACTTTAACGGATCACTGTAGTGATATTTTTTGGATTTATTGTGTTTTATTGGATCATTCGTTTTCTCCGTGCTTGGGCCACATCATGTTTAACTAATTGGGTGAATACTTTATTTATTTGCCTTCGTATTTATTGCTTTTTAGCCGTTCGTCACGCTCAGAAATTACTGTTGCGGTTACATTTATTTCGGGAAATACGATGTTAACTTATTTTAGTGGGTTTTCATTCCTTTGCAGCGGGATCTATGGTCGCATCTAGATAGATGGTTTCGTCAAAATTTTGGAACTGAAACGTACTTCACTGTGGTTTATTTTTGTTTTTATTGGATTTTGATGATGGCTTTAATTTATTGGGTGATTATTTACATATCATTCACGTCAGTATCTTTTACTTCACTTATTTATACTATTTACGCTGGGTGGTATGCCTATTACTACTGATCGATAATTCAGGTGTCTATTACAGATTTGTGCCGTGGGAAGATCTTGGTAAATTTATTCATGAAAAGTATGAATTTATCTTATTTTCTACACTACTCTGGTAACAATAGTAATTTTTTAATTGATAATAATTACTCATTGATTGCTTAGCATAAGGAGGTTATTTTCATAAAGCTAGGTAATGTTCTTATTAATCTCGGGTTTTTCAATATTAGCGCTTTATCTCTAGAGTTTTTCTAATATTAGGCTTCTCTCATAGTGTTTTACTTCTAGCGTTTCTTACTACTTGGAAAATTTTCTTACGGTAATTTATTTCCATCGTTTCTTACAAATTTTAGGTTTTCATAATAGCAATTTATCTCTAGTGATTATTACTAAGTTTAGGTCTTCAGTGTAAAAATTTATCTTTAGCATTCTTATTAACTTTCAAGTTCCCATTATAATAGTTTATCGCTATATTTTCTTATTGAGTTTAAGTTGGATTTTGAGCAGCATTCCGCCCTTATTTTACGGTCTTATCCGGATATTCTATCAATTTCTACTTTTATTTTGCTATTTTTGATAAATATTTTTATTGATTCGGAAAATTTGAGCAGCGTTCCACCATTATTTTTCAGTTTTGTAATAAATATTTGCTTATTTCCGAAAATTTGCGCTGCGTTCTGCCCATATTTTCCGTCTCAATTCGACCTAATTTATTTAATTCTAATATACTATTCAAAAACATTATTTTCAACGATTTTGATCGTTCGGATTAATCTTTTTCTGATGGCTATTCATTTTAACTGTTGCAACGATTTCGCAATTTTACCAACTACCTTTTCCCTTTCTTTGTCCTTAAGATCTATTTATGTTCGTATTACGTTTAATGAGTGCCCACTGGACTACTCGGTGTTAGTAATTTTGAGCCGATTGTTGTTAAAATTTTTATGTCGATTTTATCGAAATTAAGTGCAAGAAAGTTGAGTCAAAAGACCCACTCTCACGCTACTCTTTTTCGCTATTTAGGTTTAATGACTTGACGTTCAAGCCCGTCGTTGCGCACGACGGAACTTTCACGGGCACACGCTATAGGCGGAGAAACCGCACTTACACAGCGTGAGTAGTTGTGTCTTATTTTAATATCTTGCATTGTATTTTGGCTGTGGACCGAAAAAGAAATAACTAAATGTTACCATATTATTTGAGTAAAAGTTTTGAATGCATGGAATTGTTGGCTTTAAATATTTATTTGACATATTCATCGTCTATAAATTCATTCAGTCACATACGGCAATTATAAATTCATAAAAATCATAATGAACTATTCATTAGTTCATCTGGCATTAATCAAAAAATCGTAGTGAGCATTTCATCAATTCATTAGTTTAAAAATCAATATTCATACGCTAGCTGTGAGTTGTCGTGTTCAGGCAAAACACTTACCAGTGTTGATTGTCTGAATGCACGGCTCACAGCTATAACAAACCGATCTACTGTAGATGATTTGTTAAATAAAACTGATAACTAAGATAGCCGGAAAATTAAGTTGATAATTTGTCAAAACACATCAGTATAAATACCTATAATTTGACCTTAACCTTGCGTGTTATTTTTATTGCGATTAAACAAATTTGACCTTGAAATTATTTGTGTTATCTAAATTAAATTTTTTATAATTTTCTTAATTTAAATTGGTAATTTATTTTTAACATTTTTAATTAAATTTATTCAGCCAAAAATATTTTATTTTTATTTATTTAATTCATTAATTTTCACTTTTATATAAATGGTCATTTTATGGTCAAATTTTCTTGTTATTATGCTATTTTTTATGTAAATTTCGTGCGGTTCTTGATGCATTTTGTATTTATTTTATTTTACTTTTATGTTTTTGATTTTATATTTATTTATGTTCTCTCATATTTTAAAGTGTTAAGTTGATGTTGTATATTGTATTTTAAGTTATCTTTGTGTTGGGTTTTCGTGTTGTATTACTGATGCATTTAAACAATTTTCAAGGCCGTTTGTGTTCTGGCCCAACACATGTCACATCTCACATAATTTTCTGAAGTTCATAAATTAGTATAAACATTTGTCAATTTGAATCATCATAAATCATTTAATCAATATCTATCAATAAATGCATAGTGAAGTTATCATATAGCAGGTGCACATTCATTTAAATCATAAGTCAATGCACATTAACTGAGAGTTGTCGTGCTTAGACAAAACACTTACTAGTGTTAATTGTCTGAATGTACGGCTTTCAGCTTGTTACACACATCGACAATAATTCAGATAGAAAAAAAGACTGAAAATTCGTCAAAACATCAACAGTATATATACCTACAATTTGACCTTAACCTTGCGTGTTATTTTGATTGCGATAAAATAAAATTTGACCTTGAAATTATTTGTGTTATCTAAATTAAATTTTTACTATTTTCTTAATTTAAATTGGCAATTTATTTCTTTAATTTTTAAATTGGATTTATTCAACCAAAAATATTTAATTTTAACTCATTTAATTCATTAATTTTCTACTTTTATATAAATTGTCGTTTTTGGTCAAATTTTCTTGTTTTTATGTTATTTTTTATGTAAATTTCGCGCGGTTCTTGATGCATTTTGTATTTATTTTATTTTACTTTTGTGGTTTTTGCATTTATATTTATTTATGTTCTCTCAAATTTTAGAGTGTTTAGTTGATGTTGTATTTTAAGTTATCTTGGTGCTGGGTTTTCGTGCAATATTACTGATACATTTATACAATTTTCAAGGTCGTCTGTGTTATGGCCCAACAATACTAAATTTAAAATAATTCCAATTTTATTTCTTGATATAATATATCCAATATATTGTGTTGGGCCAGCACACCAATAGCCTTGAGAATTGTTTAAATGTATCAGTAATACAGCACGAAAACCTAGCACCAAGATAACTTAAAATTTAATATACAACACCAATTAAACATTTTAAAATCTGAGAGAATATAAATAAATATAAAATCAAAAACATAAAAAGTAAAATAAAATAAATACAAAATGCATCAAGAACCGCACGAAATTTACATAAAAAATAACATAATAACAAGAAAATTCGACCGTTAAATGACCATTTATATAAAAGTAAAAATTAATGAATTAAATGAATAAAAATAAAATATTTTTTGGTTGAATAAATTTATTTAAAAAATGTTAAAAATAAATTACTAATTTAAATTAAGAAATAAATAAAAATTTAATTTAGATAACACAAATATTTTCAAAGTCAAATTTTGTTTAATCGCAATAAAACTAACACGCAAGGTTAAGGCCAAATTATAGGTATAAATACTGATGTGTTTTCCCAAATTTTCAACTACTACTTTGTAGTATTAATTTCAACCAAATTGAAGATGCACATTTTTTATAAATCTTACTTTGTTGTGTGATTTTTTTTTCTCTCAGATATTTTCAGATCATTAATCTACAGTTATCAATATTTTCAGGTTATTAATCTACAGTTATGTTTTGTAGCAATATTTTCCGATCATTAATCTACAGTTATCAACATTTTCAGGTTATTAATCTACAGTTATGTTTTTGTAGCAATATTTTCAGATTGTTAATCTACAGTTATATTATTTTGGTTTATTTACATCGATGCCCGATTTAAAATTTGTTTATATGAATGCTAAATATACAGTTTATGCGTCGAGATTTTTGCCTAATTCATTTGGTAATTTATTTTTTCTATTATTTTATTTTTGGTGGACCACAGCCAAAGACACATCACAAGTTAATAAAATCATATACAGTATTCAGATTCGTGTAAGTGCGTGGAATACCGCCGATGATCTGTGCCCGTGAAGACCCGGCGTGCGTACATAGGGGAAATTGGAGGGTAAATGAGTAGCCCTTTGGCTGCTCCTTCATCATCCGTTTCCTGTAAAATTGACATAAATTTTTAACAACAATCGGCTCAAAATCTCTAACACCAAGTAGTCCAGTGGGCACTCATTAACTATGAAATGAACATAAATAGATCTTAATGACAAAGAGATGGAACGGGTAGCGGGAAAAATTGCGAAATCGTTGCAACAGTTAAAATGAATAGCCATCGGAAAAAGATTCATTCGAACGACTCAAAATCACGAAAAATAATATTTAAATAAAAATTAAATAAATTATGTCAATTGAAACGGAAAATATGGGCAGAACGCTGCGCAAATTTTTGGGAATAGTTAAAACACTTATCATATAAAAAACTGTAAAATAAGGGCGGAACGCTGCTCAAATTTTCCGAATCAACTAAAATACTTATAGAATATAGAAAAATAAAAGTGAAATGCGACTCAACGGTTGGTATAAGATTATTATGAAACTGAAAAATAAGGGCAGAATGCTGCTCAAATTTTCCGAATTAATTCAAATACTTAACAAAAATAGTAACGTAAAAATGGAACGCGTAAAATAAGGGTGGAACGCTGCTCAAATTTTCCGAGTCAGTGAAAATACTTTGTCGGAAACGGTAGAATAGGGATAAACAGAAAAATAAGGGCGGTACGCTGCCAAAATTTTCGAATCAACAAAACTACTTTGTCTAAAATTGTAAAATAAGAATGGGTTACGGCTAATGTTGTATATCAATAAAAAATTATTTTATAAAGCTGAGGAATGAGGAAGGATCCCTACTAAAAACTCGATAATAATAATTATAATAATAATAATAAGAGTAATAATAATAATAATAATAATAATAATCATGGTATTTGTAGTAATGATGATGATAACTAGGATAATAATAATAGTAGTAATAATCATAGTGGTAATAACAATAATTATAATTGTAGTTATAGTAACAAAAATAATAATATAGGAAATAGTAGCAACAATTAATAAAGGTAACACATATGATGGCAACAATAATAATGCTAGTAATAATGGGAAACATTGTAGTTATAATAGGGATAATGGTGAAAGATATAATGTGGGTGTATTTAACATAACAAAGCGTGTACAGGCCAAAGAATAATCATCAGCATGGACAATAATGAGAAGGACCAAGCAAATGGACATAAAGATAGATGATAGGAGAGTATAGGTTAACATTTGACAGAGATAGGAGAATAATGGCCTCCTATCGACAACTCGTTGGACCCATGGATCGTTCGGTCAATTATAGCATTAGCAATAACGCTCACTTTTTGCGGACGATCTACCCACTCGAACACAGTTCCAACGTTGCTCAGCAACGGGTGCCGAGTGGTAAGCAAAGGAAATATTTGTATGGGGTTGTCTGAGTAAAAACCATATAGATTCAAAATATCAAAACCCAGAAACCCACCAATTGTAATTTTTTAATAAGGGTTTTTATTATTTTTTTAATAATTGTTTTTAAAATTATTCAACAGAATATATTTTTTTAAATAAAAAATTGGATAGAATTAAAATTTTGAAATTATGAGAAATTGCAATAAATTCATACTAAATTTAAAATAATTCCAATTTTATTTCTTGATATAATATGGCCAATATATTGTAATTTTTCAATAAGGGTTTTTATTAATTTTTTAATAATAATTGTTTTTAAAATAATTCAACAGAATATATTTTTTTAAATAAAAAAATTGGATAGCATTAAAATTTTGAAATTATGTGAAATTGGAATAAATTCATACTAAATTTAAAATAATTCCAATTTTATTTCTTGATATAATATAGTCAATATATTGTAATTTTTGAATTAGGGTTTAAAATAATTTTATATAAAAATTTCTGAATTAATAATTTAATACAAATGATTAATTGTTTAAATAATATCAGTTTATTCATAACGTGAGTTTAATTTTTACCAAACAATTAAAAATCAGAAAAATACATATAAATGGATGATCAAAATCAAGCTAATAAGAAGCATATCAATTCCAAATCTGGCAGGAAATTTCGGGAAGATAATAAAACAAAATTAAATCAACATAATAAAGTTGATTACGTTGATTCTCGTGGTCAGTCTTTCGTTAAGACTAAAAAGAAAGTAAATAAAGTTAATGCAAAGGCATTTGCTATTCAAAATGTTGCTAAAGCTAAAAAGAAAGTAGCATTAGTCGTGGATCGACAGACTTCAAAACATACCTTCCAATCCTTATCAGAATTATATTTAAATGCTCCACAATTAATTGTTTTGGCTGGTCCTAAAAATAGTGGAAAGTCTTCATTATTACGGACATTAATGCGCCATTATACTGGTAACCGAATCACTATAAAAGGTCCAGTTACAGTAGTCACAGGTAAAACTAAACGGGCTACATTTATTGAATGCCCGAATGATTTAAATTCCCAAATTGATTTGGCTAAAACTTCTGACATGGTTTTGTTAATGGTTAACGTTAAACAAGGTCTACAGACGGAAACTTTGGAATTTATTGAACTACTTATTACACACGGAGTTCCTCGTGTTAAACTTATTTTCACTCATTTAGATGAGTTTTCGAGAAACGATAAAACCATGAAAACAAAAATTAAAATGATTACAAAGAGAATCCAAGATGAAATTCACGCATTACCGTTCCATCTAACCTCAATCAAAAGTTTTAGAAGTCCTGAAAATTCTGAATATAAGATTGAAGAAGTTAAAAATTTAGCGCGATTAATCGGACAAAAAAATCCACTTCCAAATGAATGGAGATCAAATCATCCATATATTGTAGCAGATAGAGTAGAACACCTGAATAATGGGAGCATCGGTGAAAATCCCAACAAATATCATGAAATTAAATTCTATGGTTATGTTAGAGGATGTGCGATGTCTTCTACACTTCCTAGAATGCATTTAATGGGTGTTGGTGATTTGCAAATCGATTCAGTCACTCCATTAAATGAACCATGTCCAACTCCAATGGAAGAAAATAAATTACCAAAGAAAAGACAGCGATTAGCAGTGAAAGAACGAAAAGCTTATGCTCCGATGAGTGGATATGGAGGAGTTCTCAAAGATTCTGATGGTTTTCATATATTAAATATCACCGATGAAGGAAATAATAAACCAAAGAAATTTCAAGATGAAATTACTGATGGTGACCTAGAATCCGATGATAATGTTACTTCTGCACCTAAAAGTAGCCTTATCATGGACATAGAATCTAGTGAAGAAGATGATTCGTGCGAGGATAGTGCTGATGAAGACAGCAGTGAAGATGTTACTGCTGGAAAGAAGCGTAAATTACCTAGTTCATTTGGTGGCTCGGTAGAAACAGACTCTAAAAAAGGATGCTTCGGCTCAAATAAAGAAGATTCACAAAACTTAGTCAGTGGATTTGAAGGTAACATTTATCATTTATATAGTCAACAATATTCAAAGTTTGTAAAATATCGGAATATTTTATGCCTGGAATATTTTCACAGGTTCCCCAAGCCTTTTCAATTTCTTAAAATTATCCACTGAGTCATTTTTAGACAAAACGTTTATCATTTATTATAACATTTAACATTTATCATAGTCAACAATATTCAAAGTTTGTAAAATATCGGAATATTTTATACCTGGATTATTTTCACAGGTTCCCCAAGCCTTTTCAATTTCTTAAAAATATCCACTGAGTCGTTTTTAGACAAAACGGAACCGAGGCCAGCAATCCGGAATGATGACTAAAAAATTAATTTTTCAATAATCTGTTTTAAATATATAAAAATGAACAAAATAATATTGTACATTTTGTATTTATTTAGAATAAATATATAATTAACTTGCAATTCGAGTTAATTCAGGTATAAAATATAAATATATAACAAAAAACAAAAAGTTAATTACATGTGGCTCAAAATTGATAAATGTGCCAAATCCTGTCTTGACTGGCACGACTGGAGCCATGAATGCGACTTGACAATATAGACCTTTCTGTTATGAATATTTGCGATATGTATTCCTATCATTGTCAGCGACTCTACAATGCAAATTATATATCAAATTATCCAATTGATTGACTGTGGGATCTTACTTGAAAAAGTAATAATATGACTGAATCGGTCGCCGGCTTTCGTTTAGCCTCTCCTCTCTTAATGCTCTTACTTTTGAAAAACAATTTGCTTTTCTTTTTCTTTTCTAATACATTTTCTTTTTCAATTTTAATTTGCTTTCGTTTCTTATTTGCGTATCTGTTCTTTTCCACCAAGAATTTTGATCTCTCTTTCTTTTTCAACAATGCCTCAACCAATTGTGCCTTTATCATTTATATAGTAAACATAGTTTGTAAAATATAATTTTTATCACGATGCTTTCCAAGTTGACACTTTTGGTCTGTATATTGTTTCTTTCGAAACTTGAATATTTTAAAGAGAAATTCTCAAGGAGAATGTTCAAGATAGATGACTCTAAAACATTTATAATGGAATTAATTAAATAATTTTAATTGTCTAGTATTTTATAATTTGAAATTTAGATTTGCAAACTGAACTGCAAATAGAAAATCAAAAGATCAATTTTGAGCGACTCGTTTATGACGATGGTAAGTACCTCCTTTTTATATACATTGGTAACTGTACTATCTAGATTACACATGCAATCTCGATGCTCTTGATGTCGCTCGTAATGGGTATAAAGTTAGCAAATTATCAGCTGATCTTTTTGTTACCGGTACCTGGGATCCCAATGAAGATGCCGCGACTTTGTTGAAAAAGGATGATGAAGCTAGGGAAATTTTGAATAGTTATAATCATGAAGAAAGTGACAACGAGGATATGGAAATTGAAGATGGCGACGAGGATATGGAAATTGAAGATGGCGACGAGGATATGGAAGAGGAGTATGAAAATATTGATCAAGCGGAAACCGATGAAGAATATGAAGAAGACTCACAGAATGAAGATGACGATGAAACAGAAGAGGATGAAAAAGAAGAGGATGAAAAAGAAAATCCAAAAAAAGCTTCTGATGACCTGTTTGATGGGTTAGTTCCAGATACCGCAGCATTAACTGAGTTCCAGAAGAAAAAAATGCTTAAAGATTCTAAAACGAAAAGAGAAAAGAAATTAGAAAAGAAAGCAAAACATAAAGCTCTTTTTGATCAGTTATATGACAAGGCAACTGGATCATCTGCAAAGGGTAGTTTCTTCGAAACCTGGAAAGAAGAACACAGTGAGCAGGAAAAGAAAAACCAGGCTGCTTTTGAGACTTTGGACAGTGAAGATGCGTATAAAGTTACCGGGATGAAACCGGGCTCTTACGTTTGTGTTACTGTTAAAAGTAACTAAATTTATTGGAAACATTTATAATTAACTTTTGTTCAGAAGTGCCAATTCAATTTTTTGAAAATTTTTCCGCAACTCGTCCAGTTATTCTTGGAGGCCTTTCTCCGGGTGAAGAAACATATGCAATTTTGACTGCTAGTTTCAAATTGTCAAGGCATTTTGAAATAAAAAATGTTTTGAAAACCGAAGATCCTTTATGTATGTCAATTGGGTGGCGACGGATTCAGTCATATTGTCACTTTTTCAAGTAAGATCCCGCAGTCAATCAATTGGATAATTTGATATATAATTTGCATTGTAGAGTCGCTGACAATGATAGGAATACATATCGCAAATATTCAGAACAGAAAGGTCTATATTGTCAAGTCGCATTCATGGCTCCAGTCGTGCCAGTCAAGACAGGATTTGCCGCTTTTATCAATTTTGAGCCACATGTAATTAACTTTTTGTGTTTTGTTATATATTTATATTTTAATCTGAATTTAAATCTATCGATATATTCAATATCGAATTGCAATTTAATTATATATTTATTCTAAATAAATACAAAATGTACAATATTATTTTGTTCATTTTTATATATTGAAAACAGATTATTGAAAAATTAATTTTTTAGTCATCATTCCGGATTGCTGGCCTCGGTTCCGTTTTGTCTAAAAACGACTCAGTGGATATTTTTAAGAAATTGAAAAGGCTTGGGGAACCTGTGAAAATATTTCAAAAAACAGCATTCATCAAGAATATGTTCTCCTCAGAACTAGAAGTCATCCGATTTACTTCTTCTCTT
This sequence comes from Schmidtea mediterranea, assembly GCA_022537955.1. NCBI lineage: Eukaryota > Metazoa > Platyhelminthes > Tricladida > Dugesiidae > Schmidtea > Schmidtea mediterranea. Next base: position 35,189,941 of record CM039682.1, read on the forward strand.
CTGAAAACCACATCTGGAATTCGTGGAGCTATCAAAAAGCCTCTCGCCGAAGATAAATACGGACCTGGAGCTTTCCGGGCGACATTCGAAGCGCAGATTCTGATGTCAGATATCGTCTTTTTAACATGTTGGGTGAAAGTTGAGTTAATGCTCGAATGCCAGGACATTCAGAATTTATTGTTGAAACAAGATGAAGTGTTCGATTATTGGAAATTGTGGAACGATTTCTATAGGGATAATAATATTCCATTGCCGGCGGCCAAAGCTGATTCAAAATATCGAAAAGTCTCCAGGCAGCCTTTTATCGCTCCACCAATCAAAATCAGCAAGAAAATCATCGAAAAACTACCCTTCATAAATCGACCCAAAGAAGAAGAGCTTGAGGATAAATTTCAGAAAAGTCGTCCTAAAGTTGTTTTGGATCCTCATGAAAGCAAAAAGGCACAATTGGTTGAGGCATTGTTGAAAAAGAAAGAGGAAGACAGATCAAAATTCTTGGTGGAAAAGAACAGATACGCAAATAAGAAACGAAAGCAAATTAAAATTGAAAAAGAAAATGAATTAGAAAAGAAGAAAAAGAAAAGCAAATTGTTTTTCAAAAGTAAGAGCATTAAGAGAGGAGAGGCTAAACGAAAGCCAGTTGATAAATAATTCGTCTTTTTAATTATAATTTTTTGAATATAAAAATAATGATGTAAATACATTTATAGTTAGTCTTTTAAATGATTTCTATACTATTCATGACTTTGTTTACAAAATTTGCACTTATTCCGCTACTTTAAAAATCATTTAATCACTTGAGATAATTTTCTCAGTGGTTCTGACGTTATTTTTATATAATTTCCTATTTTATTTTTATTCTTTATAAAAACTGGATTTCGTTCCAAACATTAATTGTCGACAAAATCTAACGTAGAAAACTTGGTTAAAAATTAACTTATATCCGATACAACATTTAACTGACCGTAATCGTGGTTCAGTACTGAAAAAAGTGAATGATCAAGTGAAAATGAAAATTGTGAAACTTACGCATAAAATTTTGTATTATATAATTTAAGCATGTTTAAAGTATTATTATTATTTTTAAAAACATAGACACACGCCTTTTTTATGTCTTTGTTACATTTGACCTCGTATTGCACATGTTTTTATTAAACTTGAATTTGTTGGGGTTAACAAAATGTACAAAAGTAAAAAATGGAAAATCAATTAAAACATTGATATTCGAAAGAATAATTAAAAAGGCAAAATCAATTAAAAATTTAAAATAAATATTTATCGGGGGAAACGGGTATGTGCGGATGCCAAATGACGAGACGAATCCAAATATAATAAAATTAAATCAATTGGGGCTCCCTAGAAGGAATTGGCTAATGGGAAGTCGGAGCCAACAGAAAACCCGTATAGTTTGAGAAACCCGGAACGACAACAAATTTTCTAATTACGGGAAACGAAATTGGTTGACGAAGGAAACCTGGGATAAAAGAGGAACTCGCCACCAAAATAATAATTGTTAACAAATGGAAACCCCGGGAGCCCAAAAATAACTAAGTAGGCTTTGGAAAGAGATGTCAGAAATGCCAAAACCAATTTAGTTTGCGGGTGACTTGAGTTGCGAGATGAGTTAAAAAGAAAAGGCAGATCAACAAAATTGCCAGTTGGTCGAAGAGAATATTTCGGATAGCGGAGTAAAGGAGGTAATAAATCAACCGGTCAAACAAATTGCATGCCAGACAGGGACATCTCCCTTTGGCAGACGTATCCATACGCATTGAATTTTGTGAAATCGTGCAGAGTAATTGTGTAGAGTATTGTGAATTGAATCGATTTTCTGAGAGTTGTGAATAAAGTTGTGATATATAAACTGGGTCAATTGAATCGATTAAAGAGAGACACCAAGCAGTCTGACCTAAGCACCGACTTTCTATATAAAAGTCCAACAATTTGAATTGCAACTTTCTTTATTAAAAATATTTCAATCTCCTGCGCATGCATGTAAAGGACATTTTATATGAATTTTCTGAATTTTTAAATCAAATTATTAATATTATTATTTATATTATTATTTTTATTATTATTTTTATTATTATTATTATTATTTTTATTATTATTTTTATTATTATTATTTTTATTATTGTTTTTATTAAAAACTTACACACCCGCCTATTTTAAGGTCTTTGCTAAATTCGCTCTTGTATTGCACATGTCTTTATTAAACTTGTATGTGAATTGCAACATTCTTTATGAAACACATTTCAAATCCCCTGTGCATGCATGTAAAGGACATTTTATATGAGTTTTCCAATTTTTTAAAATCAAATTATGATTATTATTATTAATTACTCTCAAACTTAATATTATAATTTTAACAAATTTATTATTTTTATTTCTTCACAAAAATTATATTTGTTCAGAAGTGCCAAATCAATTTTTTGAAAATTTTTCCGCAACTCGTCCAGTTATTCTTGGAGGCCTTTCTCCGGGTGAAGAAACATATGCAATTTTGACTGCTGATTTCAAATTGTCAAGGCATTTTGAAATAAAAAATGTTTTGAAAACCGAAGATCCTTTATGTATGTCAATTGGGTGGCGGCGGATTCAGTCATATTGTCACTTTTTCAAGTAAGATCCCGCAGTCAATCAATTGGATAATTTGATATATAATTTGCATTGTAGAGTCGCTGACAATGATAGGAATACATATCTCAAATATTCAGAACAGAAAGGTCTATATTGTCAAGTCGCATTCATGGCTCCAGTCGTGCCAGTCAAGACAGGATTTGCCGCTTTTATCAATTTTGAGCCACATGTAATTAACTTTTTGTGTTTTTTTATATATTTGTTATATATAAGGGAGAGTGTCAGATATTGTGTTACTAGGTAGAAGAAGTACAGAAGGAAAACAAACGGCGGAGGTGACAATTGGATATAAGCCAAGAATGGGAACAAAAATATAGGAACTAAAGAGAGAATTAGCCATGAAATGGGCAAACAACGTATTGGAAAACCAATGGCAAACGAAGGTAAAAAGAATCCAAAAGAAATATAGAAAAAAAAGTAAAATTGGGAATACAGAAAACTTGAAAGACGAGCGATTAAACAATACTGAAAGGCAATAAAACTCAACCAATAAATTCAAGCGCTAGAAGAAGACAATAAAAGATAGAAGAGAGCGATGGAAGGAAAGGACAAAATTATCGCAACGATACCCAAAAAAAGAAGTCGCCTTCTAAAAGCAGAAATGTAAGTATACCGACATGTGCGAGAAAAACGACTCAATGCTAAAATAACAATCGAAAAATCCAAGTGTAAATAAAACAAATGAAACAGTGGCTCAAACTCATCCTCGTCGTTATCCTCACCCTCGTCATAAAATCAACTTTACAACCAGAAAAGATCCAGAGCGACAATACCCGGAAACGAAATCAAAACCAATTAGAAGCTCTCAGAAGAATCGAAACCCTGAAACAAGAACTTATCCAAATACAAATTCAATACCTGAAGAAAACCCCTTTGTAAAAATATCAATCCACAGCTAACCAGGACAATCATCCAATTAACCAACCCCGAAGAACTCTTATCAATTACAAAAACCTCTCCTACTCACCCAATCAAAGAAAACTCGAACACTAACCAATCTCAAAATTTTCCTACAAAGCCTGGTAGTTGTTGAAACCAGCGCAATCCTTATCCTAATTTTCGTAACTATCTATCGGATCGTAAAAACCCTCTGAAAGCTGCAAATGCAAAGAATCTGCAAGTCGAAAGAAAACCCAAATCAAACAATCAAATTCACGAGAATCTAAAAGCAAAAACCCAATTTCGTAACGATCAAAGAACCAATTCTTTCAATTCAATCCCAACAGTCGAGAACCAATCAAAGACACAAATGAAGATGACATCCCTGATGCCAACTACACGCATTAATCCCTAGCTAAAGTGACAATTACTATAACTATTATTGTGTAAATACGTACATTCTGTGACATAAAATGTTCGATGTATATATGACTGACCGCCTTATGTGGTTTCTGTTTGAAGCTTGTATATTGACATTACTCTGTTTTATCAATGTGTAAAAGTATTAGCTCTATATGTGTACGTATAAAGTATATGAATGTGTCAGCTAGGACAATGCTGGTCCAGACCGAGAAATTGAGGGGCGCAATTTAAACGACCCGGGAGTTGTTTATTGGCCTATAAGCCATAATTTAAACAAAAATGAAAAAATTGTTTAAATTAAAACAAAATAATTAATGTCGTTTGGAAATTATCAATATGGCTGCTGTAACATAAGCACGCACCTCAAGCAGAAATCAAAAATAAAATAAAACATTAAATAAAACAAAATAAAAACCTAACAAAATTAAATAAAACAAATAATAATAAAAATCATTGAAAAGCCTACAGATGCAGAAAGAAACACAAAACCAAAACATAAAACCACCAAAACCTTGCAAAAAAAGGTTTAGAAAATACATAGGCGGAAGCGACGACCAAAAATTTAAATATCAAAGGGTAAAAAGAGAAATAACCAAAGAGAATGGTTAAATAATAAGAAATAAAAATTTACGGAAAATTGAGAAAATAATATCAAAAAATAGAGAAAAATAAGGAGAAAAATAAAATATTTAAAATAAAATAAAAGCAATAAAACCCCCAAAAATAACCGAAAAAGGCTCAAAATACTCTCATTGGTCGCACACAGGCATGAAAACATTATATATACAGCAGTCATTTTCACAATTTTATACAAAATATTTAGACAATTTTTGTGCCGACTTATGACAATTTTTCAAATTTGGATGCTTGACAGACATACTTGTGGATTGTAAGTATTGTTATTTGTACAAATATATTTTTCGAAGTTAATGTTTTGTTTATTTTAATTTATTCTGGATGGCCGCGATGTCTTTTGGCATCGCTTGGCAGGCTCCCCTAAATTATTTATATTCATTTTATATATATTAAGTCAGTGGAAAAATGTTGAATTGATATTCAATTCCTGCAGTTGAGTTTGCTGACATTGATGTGTCGATTTATCATTTCGCGCCCCCTCGGAGTCTGTTGGGACAGGTCAGCTTTGTACTGATCTCGAAAGTAGGACTCCGCTGGTTTTCACCGCGGCGTTTATGAAGGGTGGACGGAGCAGTAAAGGTAAAAGGCGGGAATATGGTCAGAGTTAAGGGAACAACACTATTATGTGCTTATGTAGGGAAATTGAATTTTTATGTAACTCCTGCCGATTATTATATTTTCAAGGGTACGACTAGTGATAGATATTTAGGTCAACAAAAGTATAAAGTAGGGTTAGATCACGTATATTGTTTGATAATCATCACGGTGGAAATTAAAATAAAACGATACATTTATGCATGGATCTGTGAGATGATAATATAGAGATTTACGAATGGTGGTAACTGTGGCGACCATAGGAAAGCAAATATTACTTGTTGGACTAAAATAATTACATTATAATAATGCATTCATTTCAATTTACCATAGGCAAACGTTTATACAAAACAAGGAATTTTCTAAAAAATAAGGGCGGAACGCTGCCCAAATTTTTGAAAGATATTTTAATAAATAAAGAGCAACGATGACAAATTGATATAGGAATTGTAGAAATAGATGAGTATGTACTAGGGTATAGATAGAAAGAGACGTAAGACCTTCCATCGGCAGTCAAGAACCCGAAAGTGAAAATATCATGAGTAGTTCTAGAAATGTAGCTCACCTGTTTATGAATTTTCAGCTGCTATATACAGTACCAACATGGGCTTGATCATGGGTATATAGTTGTAGGATTGAATTGTGGGCGTCTGGGTGAGAAAGCATAGACCCTAGGGAAGAAGGCATTTTGATTTAAGAAAATAAATTTGAATAAACTTGGCATAGCTTTAAACAAACTAATTTCACCCAGTACACCAACAGCAGATATTGATGGCAAAAAAATCATCAGGTTTTTATATCCGCATCAAGTTGAACTTCATTCCCAAGACGGAACGAAAGAAAGAAGAATCGAGTGGCTGAAGATGTGGTAAAAATCTTAAGAAGGGAAAAGTTAAGATATTTTAATTTATCTTGTGTCTAAATAATTAGTTATTTGGCACTTTTACGAAATAAATATTGATAGAATTTAATTCTTTTAAAAATGAGTTAGATTTAACCAAAATATTTTTAAAAAATATAATTCTTAACTTACCATCTGCCCATTATATTTGTTTGTTGCATATGCTTTTGATAACTGGTATATCTTGTAGTTTTACAAAGGCTTTGTATTACCACACAAAAAATAATATATTTAGTTGTATAAATAAACACAGTACCATTTCGTTTGACATCATATTTTCGTATTCTTCTTAGAATTTGGTTGAATCTTCACATGATATAATGCCAATAGATGTTTATTATAATAAATTTATATTAAATTTATATATGCGTTTAAAACAGCGTAGTCATAACAACTTAATAGTGTAAATTTGAGATTTCAAAATATAAAGATTTTTCAAAATATATTTTTCTCAAAAATGAAATTTAAGTATTTTACTCCAAATCAAATTAGTCTTCACAATAATATTGATGATCTTTGGATTTCATTTTTAGGGGATGTTTATAACTTAACATCGATATGTGATAAATTCAAAGGTAGTTGTTCTAATTATTCTGACTTAATAAACATATTTTAGGCGATGTATTAATTAAACCAATACTGGAGGCTGGTGGCACTGATATTTCTCATTGGTTTGACCATCGAACTAAAGACATTCGACAGTACATAGATCCAATAACAAGTTGTAAATTTTATTACACACCTTACGGGAGATTTGTTCATGTCCCTCCACCATATCCCACCACAGACTGGAACAATGATTACGGTCGACCATGGTGGAAAGATGTTTCTAATATAATTGGGAAATTATCCAATAAAACTAGACAAATCCTGTTGGTAAATACACTTACCAAAGAAAGACATGTCTTGGAAGTATGAAACTGAATTTGAATAATTAATTAGAATTATTTTAATTATGTTAAATTATTTTGTTTTCATATTGGATTTTCAGTCAATAAAGTAATTTATTAAATTTTGAAAATTTTGAAAATTAAAGCTTTTAAATATGATTGATTTATCGATTTTGTGCTCCGAATAAAAAATTGATCAAAAGATTAAAATTAATTAATTTGTTGATTAAAATTAATTAGATTAATTGATTTATGTCATTTAGTTGACCGGAATGAAAATAAACATATTGTCTCGTATAATAAATAAATGCTGCCAGATTTAAAATACATTGCAAATTTAGAATCCAGATGAATTTAGAGATCCGTAACGTGAATCATTTTGAAGCAATTATTATTTTTGAGAAAATTTTCAAATTAATATCTTATTTTTGAGTTAATATTTTGAATGGTTCGGTAGGAACTGTTTCCTATAACTCCACGTGCTCTTTGAATAACACTGAAATAACTCAACACAGGACACATCTTTATTGATCCCAACAATTGTACAACGATTTACACTTCCAAATTTATTTGAGTGGCAGGGATCCTTAAGGGGAAGCTGCCTTTTAATCAATAATATGCTAGATCTCTAAAAATCTCTTTGACCCAAGTCTGACTCGGCACTAATTTTATCTTTTCCAATTTCACAAACTGTTTCTCAATAAATTTTTATAACTCCTGGCTTCTCAAATTTGATCTGGAATTTTGTTGTCAAAGTTTTTGATTCGAGATTCCATTATATAAGAATCTTACCTCAAAATTAATTCAATTTAGTCAAATTTTGATTGGACTCCTGGGGAACGAATGGAGTAATTTGTTTTTATCTTTTTAACCGCTTCGGTCGTTCCCCGGAAGAAAACTTCAGATCAAATTATATTAGGGTCTAATCAGTTCCCTTAGATAATTAAATTTATTAAAAATCGTAGAATTTCTTCCGAATTTAATTTATTTGTTTTCGTCATTTTAATTAATTAATTAATTTGTATTTTCTTAACAACTTTTTCTAGGGGTTCCTAATCAATTTTACATTACCAATTATTTACCAATTATTTTCGTACTTGTCTTGTCAATTATCATCGGCACATACTCATTTCCCCCAGAAAATATTGATTTTGATTTTTTGATTATTTTTAATTGTTTAATTTTTCAAATTTTTGTTTTTTATTTATACAATTTTGAAAATCACATAACGCAACATTATAATGAATAGTGTTCGACTAAAAAAAGAGTTATTGTCCATTTTCATACATAACGAGCCGATTTTTATAGAGGTTTTGCAATATTTTTGCATATATTTTTTGGTCAATAGACCTTCATTATTTATGCTTTATTAATTATCATTTTATATCACTTTACTAATAAAATATGTATTCTTTGCATTGCAAAAATATAAAAAAATACTCAAAATAAGTCTGATTTCTATGCTGATATCTCCAACTTAATGCCATCAACATAATGGCATCTAATCCCAATCAAATAATTTTTCTGAGATTTTATCCACCATTATAGAAAACTCGGCACAAATAGTTTTGAAATATTTTTCCGATATGCGGAATTATGTCGGATTGGTTATATAAGGTATTTCACATAATTTAACGTACCTTTAGAGACGTCTGGTTTACGGTTGTAGTCGACACGATTGGGTGTAACTGAGCTTCTAGTATTTTATAATTTACATTAGAATGAATTTACTCTTCTATTTTGGCATACTTTCGAGTTATGACCATTTTTGACCACAAAAGATTTCCTTGTTTCTGATATTGCTCTTTCTATTGCTAACATTTTTAAAGTTTACATATTTCATAAAAAAACTCAGTAGTGGTTGCTATTTAAGAAAAAAAAGTATAATCATTCTGTGACATTGGCATTTTTAAACAAGGGTATTTAAAGTTTCCAAATGAAGGTGGCCAATATTTATGGGTTAAAACATTTTTTGAAAATTAAACTGAAGGATTTTAAGCGACAAATATTGCAATGTTTTAATTATTATTTTTCAATGAAAATAATTCAAATTTTTTATATTTAGGTTTGTTCTGAAGATACAATTAGTGATATAATGGAGAGATATTTGCAATACAATTCTCATTGCGGTTCTTACACATGGAAACATAATCAAGATGTTTTAGATATGGATAAAACTCTGGCGGAAAATAATATCCCTGATCAAGATGATGAATTTTATCAGTTGAAAATTAATGACGTTGAATTTCTAACGACTCTTCATTTGTATTATAATGATGATCTAACCGAAGCGTGAGATATAAAAAACAATTATTTATTCATCGACATAACTACAAATATAATTTTATCAATCCGTGAATCCGCATTTGCAGAAAGTGAAAATGTTTAACTGCTATAAATTATTCTATTTTGATATGTCCAGCAATATATGCCAATCAACCAACCTTAAAAGCGTATTAAATACTTATATTTTACTCATCAAAGACATTTTTGTGTGTTCATTATCTAAAATGAATTTACTATAATAGAAAATCAAGACCATTTCAGATTTATTCCTAGTACCTCTTTTAGTTTCTCTCTTGTTCTCAACTTCAATATTTTCTAGACAGAATAAATTGAAATCACCAAATATATGAATAAACTGCGATAAAATGTTTAACTTTTTGTTTATTATGATTGACATATTGTGTCATTTAAAGAAGAGTTTGGAAACCTTCCATTTGTTTTTCCATAACATGCCCAATTTAGAAAGAAAGATACTCATCACCTTACATAATATTCGTTTCTCAATGTTTCAATTTTTCCTGTTCCACCATTTTGTTCAATTATTGATAAACATCAAACAATTTGTATTTTTGATAAACTAAAGCATCAAGATAGCGCATGATTATTAGCGTACCACCAAAACCGTTATATTTGTTGCGATAGCCATTCCTGGAAAATTTTACGTTTGTGTTATTAAAATTACATCGGAATTTACTTTCATTTAAATATTTTTCACCTTATCCTGAAAATGTCATTTGAGATTATAACCAATGAAAACAGCCACACACTTTCGGCGTATCAAGAATACAGTATTAGTCTTATATTTAGTCGTTTTGAATGTTTTAAACAGTATTAATATATAATAAACACATAGCAACAATGATTAATTAACACATCACTAGCAGCAATAATTATATAATGTCCGCAGCAACAGTAATTGTATAACATATTCATAGCAACGGTAACCAAGGATAATTATTCTTGGTAATATTAGCAAAAGGCGTACAAAAGATCAGAAATCAATATCAAAATGATCAGTTATCAAATGAACCAATAAAATATGTAACTTAACAACGAAGGCCGTTGATTGGCCGATAAATTTTAATTGAAATGATAAAGTCTAACACATAATCACTCGATATTTTCTTTCAACAAAAACCAAAAATTCAAACTAGAGATTCCGATTGAGACAAAATGTATAGATTGATCACAGTGAATCAATAATTAATTAAATTTCCCTGAAAACGATCTGCTTGATTCTGGAATAGCATACTGGAAATGTAAAGTTATAAAGAATAGATTTATCACCGGTATCTAAAACCAACTTTATTACTGGATTTATCATTTTTTGATCCCAGCGATCTTTTCAATGCTTTATCGATTTCGACATTTGATGCAGAAAGGTGATTCATTCTAGAAATTGTGTCAGTCGATAAGCTGTTCTGCATTCCCCTCTGGTTATCTCCACCAGCAAAACCCTTGTGATGCTTTACGTTGCTATCATGTGTTAAAAAGCTGCCAAACTGTTTTATTTTTAAACTAAGCCCTAAAGTTTAAAAGTAAATAAGGAAAAATATGATAATTATGGTAATTACTAATAAATTTTAGGCCTAATTTTAATTGCCAACATGACATTCTTATTCAATGTTATCAGAGGCGTAAGTTTAAATTCTGGGTTCCCTGCAAAATTTTCAAAATGGGACCTTCATACAGCCGATGACAATTAGATAGACAATGATTTTATAAATATTGCAACGATTTTATTAAAAGATAACGCCAATAAAAAACTCTTCGTACGATATATTTCGACAGCATAACTGTCATCTTCAGGTACACAAAACCAACTAAAAATATTATGAATTAACATTTAATTTAAACAAATTATTTTTTATTAATTTAATTTTGTAATAAATAAATATTTAAAAAATATATTCAAATAACTTTTAACTAATTTAAAATGTTATTTATATAAATATTATAATTTTTTATTTATATTATAATTTTTTAAAAAATAATGTAATTTATAAATTCAATTATTTTAATAATATTAAAAAAAGTTTTTTTTATAAAAAACAATACATAAACATGATTTAACATACTTAAACTATTTAAAAACATTCGTAGTCACAGCACTTTGTACATTAATCTTTGGATCCAATGACCATATCAGCAATGCTTCACATATCACGCGTTCCCAATAATTATTAAAACTTTTCAACAAAATTCTAAAATCAGACATTCCTATTTCACTTTTACAGCCTCTATTGTATTCACTAATATTGGTCGAGCTCTTCAATCGACAATGCTCTAGAACTCGAGTACAGTGATGACGGGAAGTCTCTCCAATGTATGTGGCATTACACCCATTACATGTAAATTTATAAACGAGATCAGAACACAATCCAACCGGAGTTTTTGATTTATTAATAAACATATTGCGTACCTTACACGAATTAGAGACGATCTTATACTCTAAATTTCCCATCTGTTTACTTAACTTCATTTTATAATTTGTAAAGCCTTCAGAGTGCGGCAATACTAACACATATTTAGGCTCAATTTTTTATATCCATTTTTACTATTATTTAGATCAACACTCAATTCACACTCATTTGACTAATTACACTCAGACTTTCCAAAACATGGATCCTTAGGATTTTTAATCAATTTATCAACAGTCTCTTTTATCATCAACAATAAAATGATTTTAATTTATGATGTAAAATGATTAAATGCTATAAATGAAAATGTTATTGAATATTATTTTATTCAATGTTATGAAAAAAAGTAGTTTACAACGAGTTTCGTTTCCCCATTTTGCCTGCCCCCTCCCCAAAAATTGATTTTTCTCAATCAACTAAAATATAATTTATTTAAATATTTCTTTTTATAAACAGTTCATTTACACTTTGGCGGAAATAAATTATAATAAAACTTTTCGTCTTGTTACTCATTTTATTATTTATTTATTACTTATTTTAGTACTTATTGGTATTTCTTTTATTCTTTGCTACTTTATTTTGAAACTTATACTAGCTTTTATAAATATTATGAGCAAATGATAAGTTAGAAGTTATATTTATCATTAAATTAATATTTTTAATAGGTTTTTTAATTATTAAGTTTTTAATGTTAATAATATTTCTTTTGAATAATAGCTTTTTATTTATTGTGAATTTCAGGTCATTTATGCTTATTTTTTTAAAATGTGAGATATATAAATTTTTATTTAAATATAGATTTTTAAGTTTCTCAAAATGTTTTCATTTACAAATAATTTCGGGATTTTTTGTTATATCTTCTTATTATTAAATTTTAAATAAAACTTAAAAATTATTATTTCACTTAAATAATTGCGGTTTTCAATGCTTTTCTTCTATGTGCTCCGGTAATCTATAATATTTTCCCGAATTTTTGATTATGTTTTAAACTTTAATTTTATTCAATAAATCATATGTTAAATTGCTCCTCTCTTGCTCATGGAATACTCAATTTCCATATAATTATAATTAAAAATGCCCATAATAAATGATTGTTATCCATAATTTGTGTCCCATTGTGTGTATTTTTATTATGTGGTATTTGAGTGCAGTGTATGCGTTTTATTTTTGTCATTAAAAATACTTTTCTATGGTAAATTTACTTAATTTATACCAGTGCCTATAATTTGTGTCTTATTTTCAATTAGGTGTATATATAAATTAATTATTTTTTATAATAGACCTTAATTTGTGGGGTAACTGATAATTATGAAATTTGGTTTACAAAATTTAGTTTACAAAATCGTTTCTAATTCGTATAAGGTTTTGCAAAATGCATATTGATAAATGCAAAAAGTCCGATCGCCTTGTGTTCGTATCTCATTTATTAGTTAAATATTAGGTTGGTGCTTAATCATCGCGTCTTTTTATAATGAATTTCATTCAACAAAACATATTTAAATGATCATTCCAGAAGATCTACTTCAATTTGCTTTTCAACATTCCACCAAGTCTTAGTAAAATTTGTTTATGAGCCAAATATTTAGCGATCGATGAGAATATGAGAGAATATGGCGGATTAGGAAACCATCTCCATACCTTATTGGCGATAGATTCGACGACATTATGCTCAACATGTAGATGTTTATTATCGAGGTGGGGACGATATGGTTCTTTTTGCTTGTTCTTTCCGTGCTGATTCCACCGTGCATGTGATATTAAATTATCACTTGCCATTTTTCTCAGAAATTCACCACTGTTGATGCTTATAATCGTCATTCCACAAATAACAAAACCCATTTGAGATGATTTCCAAGTGTTTAATTCCGCTGCAGTTCCATCAAACACACAACATTCCTCTCTACATCGGACGTCTTTAGGTATTCAGAAAAACTTGATTCATCTTTTGCTCGTTTCGCTGCAGCAAATTTATGGAAATTCTAATATGTTCTATTCCATAAGGGACGCATCCAGTCAATTTCTTGAGCTTTTTGAGAGGAGGAACGATGGTCGAATGATCCACTTCCAATACTTCCAGAATATGATTATCTTCCTCTTTCTTCTTCATCTACAAGGTTTGTATTGTCCGATTCGAACTTATTGAACCATATTTCAACTTAAGTTTTGCTAATTATTCCTTTCGCTAAAAAGTTCGTTGACATGGCAAAATGACTATGCTACATCTCAACCTTTCTCGGAGTGGTAGATTATAATATATGGATATGATTTTCGCTACGCATTTTCACTAAATGGAGAGAGAATTGTTTTTATGACAACAATTAAAAAAATGCCAAGATTTAAAAAAACCCGCAATAATTATGCACCGACTAAATACATTGAACAGATTTCCAATTTATGTTTTTATTGAAACAATTTTTTTGCATGTTTCTTTTACTATAAACTAATGATTATTTTGTTATATTATGAGCTAAAATAGAATAAATGACATTAGCAAATGATTACATCAAAATTATTAATTAATCAAAAAATATCAATAATTATAAGGTTTAATATTTATCGATAATTTCTAAATATTTGATTTCATTCTAGAAAAGTGATAATTTTAATCAATTGAAAATCAGATATAATAATTTATTTTATAAATCAATTAAATATTTCAATATTAAATAATATTTTTATTGGAAAAATATACCAAACATTATTATTATTCATTTTTATAACGATACTTAAAAGTACATAATCTAGAAAATATTTTAAAATTACTATGGGTTTTAAGGAAAATTGAAAATTCACTAAAACCATTTCCAAAGTGTTAAAATTTTAAATCTAATTTATCAAAGCATGTCAATAAATCATGTATTGTAATAATTTTGCATTACATACAGCTTTTATGTCAACTTTAAGGTATTTTTTAAGATTCATTTAGTGTGCTAATAGCCAAAAAGATTGAGAATAACTGATTTAGACTAAATATGGAACATGAAATAACTTGGTACGCAAAGGTTTTATTCATTTTTATTAAAACTAATTCAATTTTAAAGGTTTTTAAAGGTCTAGATAGTTTTTGTATTCTCTATCATTGGGGCCGTCAAAAAAATGACGTCACACGATTTGACCTCCCTTCCCTCTTCACATGTCGTCATAAAACGCAAACCCCCTCAAATATGACGTCATAAACCTTTGAACCCCCTCCCACAAAAAGCCGTAATTCATATTTAAAAATGAACATGTTTCAAATCACTTTATTGACATTTTAATATGTGTTTAGAGTAATGCTGCATTCTAATATCGTATGAGAAAACAATGTTAAAACATGTATTAAAAAGGAGGCCCTGGAAAGCTGAAATTAGTAGAAAATTATGCTGGAAAAATACAAAATTTAAGATGTGACTTCACAGTTCTTAAAACGCCCTTCCACCTTGTCACACGTCGTAACAAATGTATAACCCCCTCCACCCTAGGCGAATGAAGTCATTTTTGGCATGGATATTTCCTACTAACTGGAATTATTTGATTAATCATTTATTTTGAAGTCTTTGCCAAATTCATATATTTTTAGGAAATTAATTTTAACCCTCTCAATATGATTTTTGGCCAATGAATGTGAAGATGCTTACGTAACGGTTTCAAAATAAAATAGGTTTATGCATTTTTTATCAGGCGTTCATACTTCGAGAAATTGTTGAAAAGAAACGCAATATGAAAACTTTTTAAATTAATTTTTCTGTAGAATAAGCACAGAAAATTTATTGATTTTTCATTAAAATCAATTAAAATTATTTTACATTAATTTCTTAAATACAACAAAAATATTCGATATATATTAATCATTTGAAATGTGTGTATTTGAATTTTAAATAATCTCAAACTTTGTTTGTTGTCATGGAAAATATACACGACAAAACGAACAATGTATCATTACTGAAATTTTCAACTAATATAAATATAAAATTGATTTGCACAGCACCAAGAGTGCATACTGAAACGGCACATGAAAATTATCGATATTTAAATGCGAAGCAAGCACAAAACCAGGCCGATAGAAATCATATTAATCGAATGTGGTGATAAAGTAATTTACAGAGTAAATATTTTGTACAATCTATAAATTGAAACTTTCAATTAACAAATGTCGCCAATATTAATTTATTAATCAATAATCTATAATTATTAATTAATAAAAAATTATTATATATTAATCATTATTAAATCAAAAATATTAAAATCAATATTAATTAATAAGTTTTACTATTGAACCAGACGTTTCCTAACTTATTTGACTTAACGCTCTCTTTCAGGAGCGGCAGGTTTTGCTGTATCAAGAAAAATTACAAAATCAATAATTTTCAGATAAACGTTAAAAAAATTTCCATATTGTTACAATTATTTTGAGATTTTATTTTGTTTTTGCTTTTAATTTCATTATTTTTATCAAAACGTTTCAGCGTGATAATCAATATTATTTCTATTAGTTACTAGATTGATTGGTCAATTATTTTAATTTTTAACTTTGTTTTTAAAAAAATATTAATCTATAGTTTGAATTGAAAATATAAAATAATTATAAATTGAAAAGAAAAGAAAAGCATTTCGATATTAAAATTAATCAACATAAAGTCAATTCTTTTTTTATGCGTTTTTGAAGTTACGCGGTTTTCCCCCTTCGTTTCAGAAAAGGATTAATCTTTATCAAACCTAAACCAACCAGATATTTCTGAATAGAGAATCATTCAAAAACACAAGGTTCCGTTTCAGATTTTTAAAAATATTAAAAGCAAAAAACGTTATTAAACTTTATATTTATTATTATGTAATTTTATGTTTTTTCAATTTCTCCGCTAGCTCTTAATGATTTTTTGGTTTTATGTGCCTTTCAAAAATTATGGAACATATCTCTATTTATGCAACGTAGGTCGTGTCTTTTTATGTGGTTTTCTGAGGAACGCATCTACTGAATGAAAAAAGAATTGACTGTATAACATTACTAAGGAAATTTTTAATTTAAATATTAAAAAAAACATTTTTGATTATATTTAATAATTTTTCCATTCTTTGATAAATTCCATTTACACAAAATTTTTTCATATATCACATCAAATACGACAATACAAATCTAGGCACGAAATTATGTTTGCATTTCTATTGTCGTATTTGAAGTGATATATGAAAACATTCTAATAAAAAAAGTATATTTAAAAACAACATTGGAAATAACCAAGAAATTAGCAGCCAAGAAATATATATATATAAGAGAAAAAATTGTCAAGATGTATTATTGGACGATCAAGAAAGTAAATTAAAGCAAACATTAACCAACCCTAAAATTACAACTTATTTATCTTGCTTTTAGTTCCGTAAACCTTGTATTATCTCTCTTAAGTTTTATTGATCAGCCATTTCAATTGAATCGCCAAAATGTCGACTAGAGTGAACCTTGGAGGATTATATATCAAAGTTGGTAGTCAGTATACAAGGGTATTCGGTGAAAATTACCATAGTATCTAGGAATGGGATTAAAGTGAGCTGTATACTGATATGAAAAGATAAAGGAAAGAGTAACCCTGGAGAAAGCAAAGATGAGGAATTTTATCTCGCTAGAAGAGAAGGATAAATATGATGGAAAGGTTTTTCTATTCTTAGTTCTACAAACGAATTATTTGCAAAACCCAAATTTCCCAGATCATTTCGACAATAAATCATCATGACTAAGTGAAGATGGCTAAAGTCAATGGAAAGGTTTAGGATTAGCGTCGGTTGTACTCTGTTTCATTATTCCTTTTAAATTGATAACGAAATATTATTACATAATATTTTCAAACAAATTTTCGTGATTTTTATTTCAATGCAAAATTGTCATAACGATTCAAATATTAAGGAATTTACGATACATTAAGTGATATTCAGTACAATTCCCAATAGTGTACTAGTTTCGAGCTAATGGTACTAAGCGGGAGGAGCTCAGATTTCCCTTCACGCCAGAAAAGTGTAAAACGGTGTCAAGTGAACACTATTATACACTTATCCTGATGCACTGGACATCAAATAAGTTTGCAAAGTTTAGTTTTAAAACAAGACAATAAGACGAATCTTTATCTTGAACTTCCTTTCACTTGAAACCATGGTAGATACAATCTTACCTCTGTGGACTACAAGTTCAACACAGAAACTGGTAACAAGCTATCAAACTACCAAAACTAAATGAAATCTGAGCGCCTCCTACATAGTACTGATAACAGCCATTAGCTCGAAACTAGTATACTATTGGGAAATGTACTGGATATCACTTAATGTATCGTATATTCTTTGATTAGAATCAGACATAGTGAATAATAAAATATTAAAATTAATAAATCAATAATAAAATTTATAAATCATTAAAATTAAAACTTCATGTCAAACCTTAATTAAAAGATATTTTTTAGATCTTAAAATTTTATAAATTTTCATTTTCTCAATATTTCTAATAATCGTATTTTTTTCTTAGTCTTTTACCAACTAGCTTCTTTTGTGTATTTTTTTATTATCGTATCGGTCCTTCATAGCTTGGTATTTATTTCCAATCTCGCGTTTTATATCAATGTTTAAACATATTTTATCTTTGCTGTTTTTGCTTCCTTGTGTTTAATTATGTTGACTTCATTTATTGTGTTGTTACTTTCTGTTGGGCTTTCTCCCGTTGTTCGAAATATCTTCAAATTCTGGTAAATATCTGTTCAGCTTTTCCAGTTGTGTCGTTATGTAATCTCCTATAGTACTAAATTGTCTTTCTATTAACTCGTTGGCAGATTTATATCAGATTGTTAAATTTAAAAACGTACTTTACTAGTGATTTGAAATGTCTAATAAAGTCTGATTCAGAAAGGCCAATTTTGGAATTAAGAGTTCCAATGAAAAAAGCTGCAATTCATAAACATTCACAAAGATTAGAGATGCTGAAAAATCTCAAGAAATATTGGTCTTCATGACGTAGGAGAGGAATCAAGGTGGCTAAAAACATTCACAAAGATTAGAGATGATGAGAGATCTCAAGAAATATTGGTCTTCAGGACGTAGGAGTGGAATCAAGGTGGCTATAAACATTCACAAAGATTAGAGATGATGAGAGATCTCAAGAAATATTGGTCTTCAGGACGTAGGAGTGGAATCAAGGTGGCTATAAACATTTACAAAGATTAGAGATGATGAGAGATCTC
Organism: Schmidtea mediterranea; assembly: GCA_022537955.1. NCBI lineage: Eukaryota > Metazoa > Platyhelminthes > Tricladida > Dugesiidae > Schmidtea > Schmidtea mediterranea. The sequence continues at coordinate 35,208,803 of CM039682.1, forward strand.
AAGAAATATTGGTCTTCAGGACGTAGGAGAGGAATCAAGGTTGCGATATCTGGGAAATTCAGCAAGAATTAGTATCATCTGGAGATAGAAAATGTGTGACTTTTAATGGATGTTTGTGAGACGTTTAGAGAGTTTCATAGAAAAGGGCTGCGATACGAAGGATCTGGAATTGCAATGCTAAATTCACTGTTGCCACAAGACAAGAGGGATTCGATTAAAAGAGAATAAAAGATAGCTAATAATGGATGAAAAGTTGCGTATTAGTTTCCCTTTAAATGAGTTCATTGGTAGATTGAGAACTCTACAAGGTCTCCATGCAGAATCTCACAGAAATGAGCTGATTAGGTTTATAAAGATTAGAAATGCGAGGCGAAAGAAATATCGATTTCCAGGTTTGTGATTTCTGATAAGAAAGCATAAGGTGACAGCTAACGTGAGTGGAAAGGTTGCAGATAAGTATTTGGGTTTATTGTGGATTTGGTTCGTGCGAGTCAGCAAGATCCGCATCGAATTGCATTGTCATTAGCCTCCGGTAAGCGGAGTGAATCCGTAAAGATTGAAGGCGTTAAGGAGCCCGGAACTGTTGCGGATTCGGAATATATGGAAATAGTAGAGCTTAAGATTTCTGAGAAGATTTTTTGTTGTATTTTTTATATGACAAGAGATAAAATCTAAGAGATTTGATTGGTTTAAATGGTTTTCCTTTAATTAAGTGTTTATTGCTGGTTCGAAAAGCTCCACAAAGTTCGATTAAAATCATTCGGTTTTGTATTTAATAATGGTAATGAAAAAGGTGGTACTTCAACCTGATAAGATGAAAGGACAGATCAATAAATGTAAGAGAAGCTGAGAGAATATTTATGTACAGAACTCATGAGAAGAGCTAATCTCGCGATTTTTGAGTATTTCACCAAGTTATCCGAGGATAAAACGAGATTTGTGGCCTTTATGTAACATGAAAAAGCTGCTGTAACTGTATCTCAGTTTTGATTGGTTAATAAAGCGGTTTTATATCAAATAAAGAAAGTACAATAAAATAAATATTATCAGTAATTCTGGCCCCCTTTACTAAGCTCCCTTGTGTAACCCCCTCCTATTCGGCATAAAATGTTCCTATCGGATTCCTCTTCGCTCCAATTAATCTATATACCTAATTTGTGAACCATTCACGCGCGTTCCCTTTATAGTTCATACACTATCGAAATGCACCAAAATCAATTCAAAATCAAGTGATTTGCTATCAGAAATCTAAATCTATAAATAGACCACCAATTATCCAATCAAACAATCAACCAATCAAATCCAATTATTTCAGTTTTTTAATAAAATTAATTAAATCGATTGGAATTAATTCTCACCAAACGCATAAACGCGCGAAAAAAAACAAAAACCGATAATGTGAACTGAAACATTGATTAAAATAAAAATAATTTTTTTACTTCTGCCAAATTTCGATTTAGATAAATCTTAATAATAATAATAATAACAATAATAATGATAATAATAATGTTAAGAAATTAATTCCGCACAACAACAGACAAATTTCAACCAATTAAATTCGCTAGAAATGTTTATGTGTATTTTCACTTGTGTGTGTGTCTGTGTTGATTTTACTAGTAACATTAATAATAACAATCAATAAGCAAAGCTTTGTTATTTTTTATATCTTACTTTGTGTAAATACTAGATAAATAAAGCAAACAACAAATAAACCGCGTGAAAACTTGAAATTTTTTAGAAATTTACCCTTTTCTTCTTTCAGAGTTTCTTGTTGCCTAGCACCGAGAATTTCTAAAGGTTTTGTAAATTTTTGTTTCGCAAAGCATTTGTTAATATCCAAACTCACTTCCGATAGATTCCATTTGATCGGGTTTCACCCAATCGATTGGTAATTTTCCATTGTAATCTCGGATATCTTTTTTGGCGTCTAAAATTGCAATTTACAACCGATCGGAGATGGACAAGCTTACTATAGGTTCCTACTAAAACCCGAGCGGCTTCCTCGGCGGAAAATTCAGAACAATAATGCAACGGTGTTTTACCCTATAGAGAGAGAGAAAAAAAATCCTTCCAAAACTGTTATAATTAAAATTACTTACACTCTAAAATATATATCAGTTATAAATAGTAAACTCGAAATATATTAAAAAATACATGATTTCTCACATTAACATCTGCTTTGTAATTTCCAATTAATGCTCGAATGAGGCTAACTTCATTGAATTTGCATGCAAAATGCAGCGCAGTCTTTTAGTATCATTATTATGATTACTTATAAAATAGAAAAAACTTACATTCTGTAAACGATAATAACAATGAAATAAAAAATTTAAAAAATAAAACGTACTCCGTCAAATGGATTTTTCATATCAACAATTGAAGCATCTTTTGATAATATGTTATTTACTTTCTGAAAATTACAATCCACAAAAGCAATTAAATACGACTTATGAAGTTCAGAAAACACAGGAGGCTAAATAAGGAAATAAAAACGAAAATAAAATGTCCCAAACACCATTACAAATAAATCATAAACCATTATAGAAAACTAACTATTTATTATAATCTAAACATAAAGTGTATAAATTTCTTAGATGACATTAATATTTAAATATAATATTCATCAATAATTCATATAAATTTAAAGGTTAGAATTTTAAAAAAATAGATTTAAAAAATCACTTATTCACTTACGGAAATAGGTTTAACAAAATTCTCTTTCTAAATTATTGATTATATATTTAAAAAAAGAATCAGAATAGCAGACCTCGGAAGTTTCATTATCTATATCTAATGCTGACTCTGACTTGTCAAGTTTTTCTGATTCAGGCATAATACTCACTTAAAAATTAAAGATTTAAATTACACGGCTGAAATATATATTATTTAAACACCAGAAATGAAAATATTTGTGAAAATGAAAATATTTTTAAATGAAAATATTTAAAGAACCATTATGTATTTCAATTTATTTTAAATCCTAATGAAATTATAAAATTTTTTAAGTAATATAATATCACTCAAATAGCTGCAAAAATGTTTATTTGAAATTTTTATAAAAAGAGAATATTCTTTTAAAAAGTTGAAATTTTATTACAATTGACTTTCTTTTAGAAAATTTCCATTGGTAAGATATATTCGAGAGAACTGTGCATAATTTATAATAATATGACTCTTATTAAAGAAGCATTCCAAGAAATTCATTCCAATTATGAACTATTTGTTAAATTTGTCTTCAGTTTTCAGTTAATGTAGAATGCAAAAGTCTAGTTTCTATAATACTATTTTTGATCCCACTATCTTTATTTTTCTTTCTTTGAAATAATCCTTGAAAATCTTTTTGGTTTATCTTTCTGACGATTGAGTTGTTATATATAGTGGGTTACTGGGTACTGTTGTTTGTTTAAATCTTTCTATGGTTGCCCAGGTAACGCCATATAACTATTTCTTGCTACCACTCGACACCCGTTGCTGAGCAACGTTGGAACTGTGTTCGAGTGGGTGGATTGTCCGCAAAAAGTGAGCGTTATTACTAATGCTGTAATTGCTCGGACAATCTCACTGGGTTCAACGAGCTGTCGTTAGAAGACTTGTGCTCGCTTTAGATCATTTGGTCCCCTCTTTATGTTGTGAGTTTCATCGTTGGAGTTTATCATAATATAAAAGGAACTTGACAATGCTATTTTTAGGAATAAACCTGACTGTTGTATTGTAATGATGTATTTTTGTGTGTTGATGGTGGTTATAGACACTTACCCAAACCTTTGAAGGTACCGTTTCAAATAACGAATATATAAATACAAAATAAACATATATAATCTACAAGCTCAACAATATATTATTTGCAACTAAATACACTCTCCAAGTTTATCAGGCCTTATTTAGTAATCAAGCGGCTCGACGTTTAGCCCGCTCCTTCCTTCCAGGCCGGAAACTGTTCGGAGTTGGGGTTGTTGTTGAGGTCATTGTGGGAGATGTTATCGCCTCCCGGTAAGCCAATTGAGCGGGAGCAAATACGAGGGGATAGATTACAGCTGCCCCTTCTTGACAGGCAGACAGTGCAACCTCCAGCCCCCTTATTTGTGTTCACAGAACTTGCACCAACTGTTTTTCTTCTGCCCATCCCTTTTGGGCTGCTGTAAGCCGCTGGTAAAGCAATTTTACCTTTTTGGGCTCCATCCAAACGTCCTTCGTCTGTTGCACTTCTATAGTCAGCTGGACAATTTGATCATGGAGATTTTCGTTGATTTTCCGGGCGCGTTCCAACTCCGTCTGCAATATTTGCAAGGACTCCATCTCTGTAATGACGAACATCAAAACATTTTTATTAATGAATCCAGAAATTTCTACACGTGTAGTTACTTCAAACATACGTTTTAAGATTGTTTTAAGAATGGGAAGAAAACTAAAACAAATTTTTCTAACAATTATTTATTGAATATAACATCTAAAGACGTAATTTACGGATTGGCGAGGTCAAGGATCCTCGACGAACTTTATTACTCCTTCCTCGGAGTAGCCCGGAATCACGAACACGGGCCGTTTTGTATTACGGGCCAGTCTTGGGCTGGGTGGATAGACATCCGCGATTCACCTGGCTGCGAGGTCGTCCTCCACGTTGGCCAGGTAAAAAAAAGAGTTCCAAGGAGTTGACCTGGCGCTGGTGGTTCTTGAGGCAAGCCAGAAGCGCTCGAGCCCGATCATGGATGTCTTGGGCCGGACTTAAGTCACTTGGTTGTTCTTTCTGCCTGAATTGTTTCATGGTATTTTCCACCATGAGCATATCGTCTCGCCGGTTTTCTCCGGGTTCGGGCACATCGGGGTACTTCTCTCGACCGAAGCGACGCCACGCTTGCCTCCACTGATCTGCTAGGTGCGTATGGACGTAAATGAAGGGTCCTGATTTCCCTAAACGATAGCACGATTACTTGGGTTCATAACGCATCAGTCGGGTCCCCTTACTCGAGGTTTACGTTAGGGCCCTAATCCCAACCCTATCTTGAGGGAAATTAATTCCGTTTGTAAGCGTGTAAGCTGAAGTCAAATATTAATTGCTGTGACTATTAAATGTATTTTTAAACATACCTTCATTCCGATAATATACTATTTAAAAAATTTTTATTGACTGTTAAATATACTTTTAAAACATACTTTTATTCCGATCATATATTATTTATAAAATTCTCATTGACTGTTAAGTATACTTTTAATCATACTTTTATTCCGATATCATATTATTTATAAAATTTTATTGACTGATAAATATACTTTTAAACATACTTTTATTCTGATAATATATTATTTATAAAATTTTTATTGACTGTTAAATATATTTTTAAACATACTTTTATTCCGTTGATATATTATTTATAAAATTCTCATTGACTGTTTAAATTAGCTAATTGATGGTATCCCAGGTAACGACATCATCATCTTAAGAATTGAGTAAATATTTATCATATCGTTAATTAATTTTTTATGGAAATTATCGACTACAGGTATTGACTCGTCGGCAGTCACTCGGAGTTCCCCCCCCTCCACTCACGTCGTTGAGGCTAACACGGAATCACCAGAGGCATTAAGCCCATTAATTGAAAGGGTGATCCTTTAACCAGGATTTCTAACTGGTTCGAACAATAATTGAAACTAGCTGCCACACCATGAAATCTGAGGTGATTATTGGTAAGTGAATGATATGCGTTTGTGCGAAGGATTGTTGATAAATTTTTAGATATATTTTGTACTAATATTACGGTTATCTATGGGTAATTTAGCTGGCAACTGACGATATTTCGCCTATCTTTTGGTATTAATATTAGCGATATTTATGGATAAATTATAATGTATCCCCTGTTACCATTGATAAGCCCTAGGGTTAAATAATTTTATCGGGTGTTAATGCGAGTATACTCTCGCATTTTCATGGTTGAGATTTATGGGCAAGTCAAAATACATACTTCTAACTGGGGATAATTTCTAGTGTACCGTTATATTATTGGCAACTTGCCCATTCCCTGCGGATTACTTTATAACTGTGGGCAAATTGACTCACTCCCTAAAAGGAATCAACACGTTTGTACATTATTGGATTTTTATTATAATATTATTTGTTCCCGTTCTTTTAGGATCAAAGGTTTTCGGATTTCAAATTCGGTTCCAACTATTCGACATCAACGATCACTTGTGAGAAAAAACTCCGATTTATTGCCAACCATCAATCGCGAGTCGATTATTATTTATGTCACGGTGATGAATTAAATGTAGGTTGCCCGATGAATCTCCCACAGATTATTAGCTAGTTATTTTATCAATATTAAGGCGATGAAAAATGAAGATTGAATTATAGGAGTAAACAATTTATTTATTAATTTCGGTGGCGGTCTTCTTGGGTCCGATTTCAGGTGGGAATGGAGCTAAATGGTTCCCGGAGTAAGGCCGTTTACCTAGTGCTCGTAAGGTACAAATTTAATTTAATTAATAATAGTTAATTGTTTACTTGTCGGGGAATATTTCTCTCCTAAGTGCTCATGGTGGATTTGTGGAGATTGATTGATTTTCCTTGATATGGTTTCTACGACTAAAGTTATTTCCACTGTCGATGTATTTTATATCGGAGTGCGTGTGTATTATGATAGTAATTTGTGACCGCACACCCTCCGGGTGGGTATTCACTTCTCTCCTTGACCTGGTCTTGAAGATGCTAATGCACTCGATATCGATTCATCCTGACATTTCACGGATTTCTGACCGAATCGCTACGGGTGTGTGTGCAACGAACAAATTTGTTATCCACTAACCTTAATGTGAATTATTGATTTATGTAGGCGGCGATGTTTAGTCAGGTTTCTGTTTTTCTATCGTTACTTGTTTAGTAAATTTCGGAATTTTATGGGATTTATTTCAGCCAAATGGTCACCATCGTGAGTAGGGATTGGAATTGTGTTCTATAAATTTCTTAATTTTTATCTTTCAGGAATGAAGCTCTAAAACGGATATTGGCAAAGTAAATCATTTATTAACTTAAATTTTCGGATAAATTATTACATTGAACAGATATTTTATTCTTTTAGTTGGTACTTAAGTTTAGTTTGAGTAACGTCGCAGGATCCCTATTGGCTAGTGAATCTCGATCAAAAGAATAATACGAGTACTATGGAGCGGCTGATTCGAATACTTATTTTCCTCGGATCGGTGGATTATTTGGGGGAGGAAAGTAATGATCGCAGGTTTTAATGGATAATTGGGTTCTCCTTAGCTTAAGAATTTTTTCCCTTTTAGGATCGACTCGCCGTGGACGTAGGGTTGAGCTAGAGCCGGATTTTTGTGGAGCATTCCCTTTTCCGTTGTGTTTTTAATTAAAGACTGTAGTTCGTTGTTAATTGGATTTGGGTTCGGCCTTACTAGGGGAAATGCAAGTAGATAGATTATCCTATTCTGCGTTTATTTGTACTCATTACTTATAACTTCGGAAGCTCAAAGGCGTTCATCACTACGAAGTTTCGTCGTACTAGCAAACATGAGGCTCTATTTATTTAGTTCTTATTATCTCGTCGATTTTAACTAAAACTAATTTTCGGTGATTATACTATCAATGGAATTTAATTATTTGCATTATTGTGGAATTTTCTTCGGTTTATGAGTTGCCCTCCTTATTCTATCGTTTTCTTAGTTCTATTCGGAGGTCGTATTGGGTTGATCGGGGTTTTGGTAAATTAATCTTAATTTATCTCTCACAGAAAATTTTGTTAATTAGGAATTAATTAATGCAAGCTCTATATTCTTCCCCGTTTGGATTGAATTAAGACTAGCACATTTTTTCTCGTGGTTTTTACCATTACATCATCGAGACTTCGGTTAAACTTTCGTTGCTATCTTTTATCTTATCTAGGAGCGTACCTATTTACGTCCCTGAATCTGATTTGTTTGAACTCGTGACTCCAATTACTAATTGTTATACATTTAGGGGGATTGCTTAATAATTATAATGAATTTAAATTCTCATCCATAGTTTTAATTTAGTGGTTAAAATAATAATTTAATTTCATTTCATAGCAATGATTTCACTTTTTATTTTTCCATTTCCCCGTCACCTTTCCCCTAGTTGACCTTAGGCGCGTTGTGTTTACATTATAATTAATGAGTGCCCACTGGACTACTCGGTGTAGTGATTTTGAGCCGTGTGTAGAATGATTTAGGTCGAATTTAAAGAAAAACGAGGGACGACGAAGTAGCCAAAAAACCACTACCTTATTCCTCCTTTCTTCTATACGGGAGAATATTGACGTTCCGATCTCTGCGTTCCGCACGCCGGGGTCTTCACGGGCACAGATCATTGGCGATATTCCACGCACTTACACGAATCTGAATAACATTTCTGATTTTAATTACTTGTGATGTGTCTTTGGCTGTGGGCCGGAAAAATTTCGACAAAAATTTTAAAACAAAAACATAATTTGTATATTATAAAATAATTTATTAAAATCAAAGTTAAGTTACCGATACAATCCAATCCACAAATTCAAAAGAAAACATTATAAATATATCACTCTCCCCACGCCGACATCCAAGCAGAGCTCTACCGAGGTTGCGAGGATGTGACGTGGAGAGAGTATTCAAATAAAAACTCTCACTCACATTGAAAATAGATTTTTAAGAAAACGGTTTTATCAGTAAAAATGATTAAAGTTGTGTAAAATGAATCGGTATATATACCTATTTTTTGGCCCTAACCTTGCGTATTCTTTTTGATTTAGTAAAACAAAATTCGACCTTGGAATTTTCTAGTGTATTCTAATCTTAATTTTTATTATTTTGCAATTTTATTTGATAATTTTCCTTTTAAAATTTTTATTGAATTATTTTTAATTCAAATTCTTTGAATTTTACTTCATTTTCATGAAATTTCACATTTTGTTAAATTGTCAAATTTCGGTCAAATTTGTTAGGTTTTCGTGTTATGTTTATATTTATATCGTGCGGATCTTGTTGCTTTTGGTTATTATTTTAATTTATTTTTGTGTTTATGATTTTATATTTTATTGTTTTTCCTCTCATATTTTGGTGGGTTTAATTGGTGTTTTAATAGGTTTGAATTTAAATCTGCATGTTATATTTGCATATGTGTCACCGATTCATTCAAACATTTACAAGGCCGTTTGTGTTCTGGCCCAACATATAATTAGTTATTAGGTAATATGTTTATGCGTTTTTTATTTTTCACTCTTACTAACAATTCGTAACAAATCCCATCACATTTTTAATACCAAAGTGTTCCTTTTATTAGTTTTTATTTTTCCCCACTTCAATTCCATTCTTAATATCTTTGAATTATATTATGATTATTCTTACTTTTTCACCCTTCTTAAAATAAAGTAGTTGAATTCAATTAAATTAGATGAATAAATGAAACGAAAATCATGAATTTCATCTATTTTTATCAGAATTTTCTCAAACAGTTTTTCTGTTTTTCAGAGCTTACTCAAATAAAGTTAATTAGACTTTTTGGTAAAGAAATTTGGGAAGAACATTTTGCAAAAGTTAACTGTTCTCAAAAAGCTCTAGTTCAATAATGTATTCTTGATTTTGGAAGTCTAATTGCATGTATTACTATGTAAAGATTACAATAATACTATAAATTGGTCAAAATGAAACTTTTAGGATCTAAACTGTGTATAAAGAGTGTATTATATTATATACTATTTTTTTAAATATTAAAGATTCAATTCTTCTTTGAACAAAGTTATGGGTACTACGAATCCATGTAATTCCCTTAATTTTCAAGACCCGAAAACCAGAATTTTCACTGTTTAATTTTTCTATGGCTTGGAATATTTTTGGAAATAATAAAGTTTTTAAGTTAAAAAAATTTCATGTTGAAATATTGTTTGACTCATTCATTTCAAAAACCAGTCTATTTTGAACATCAGATTGATCCATACATGTTCAAAATTATTTAAATTCGATGAAACCGTGGGCAAATCATTAATATTCTTATTTGCTAAGTAACCCAGGCTCAATTTTGAATTTTGTTTAGTTATATTGTGTTTAAAAAGATTTACAAAATGAGAAGTGTCAAAACAGAATTTCAAAGCAATATCAATCAACTCTGATTTGCTGAATTTTTATTTCAAATAAGGTATTATCACGTAAATTGTTATAACGCGGATTCCACTCTAACCAAATTGAAACAGCTATAATTGTTTGTCAACATTACCTGACATTTGGTTAGAAAGAAAATACATGATATCTCAATTTGATTAAAATTGTGTGCTCATGTAGATATAACCGGATCTATTTATCATTTGTCCCGTAAATCTGACTTCATGCCACTAAAAAGTATTTTTTTATCTATCCAGCAGTATACACAATTATTTGCTTATAGCAGATTGAATATGGAAATGGTTTTAACGAAATTTTCAGTCGACATCTATTGAAAGCATTAATAAACCGAGTATTACACTTGAACCACTCAACACTGTGCCTCAATTCGAATTACTGAATACATTTATATATGGAGACTTTTTCTGTTGCTTATGGGCAGTAAAAGGTATATCGTAATTTTTAGTATTTTATAATGTAAAATTATAGTTCAGTATGCATACAGATTATAAAATATTAAAACGTATTTAAATTAACAATCCGAAATAAAAGTTTCATATTATTTAAATTTGAGATTTTTTTGTCAGTTTAAATTGTATTTAAATTTGTTTAGGCCACTTTTAAAATTGTTTTTGAATTTGAATTTAAATGTTGAGATTTATGCCTAACATTTGACATTCTAACTATTACAATCACCCTATTTAGATTATGTTGAAAATATTCAATCATAATTTCAGCGGAAACCAATAATTAGCCATTTTAGCAAAGACGATTATAGCAATTATGTTCTATGGGAATTAGCTGAATGGAATTCAAAGTCTGCCTATTATTATTATTATTATTATTATTATTATTATTATTATTATTATTATTATTATTATTATTATTATTATTATTATTATTAATTATTATTATTATTATTATTATTATTATTATTATTATTATTAATATTATTATTATTATTATTATTATTATTATTATTATTATTATTATTATTATTATTATTATTATTATTATTATTATTTTTATTTTTATTATTATTATTATTATTATTATTATTATTATTGTCATAAATATTTAAATTTTTTCCATTTCTCTCAAAATTCCACTGCATTAAAAATTCATTATTGTTGGAGTTGAGTAAAGTATTTTGTTATTTCGACAAATTTTAATTGACATGCTTATTGCGACCATTTGCAATACCCATTCACTGCTACTTTTAGTTTTGAAAAACGGTAGAATCTATTTAGTTGCTTTCCTTTCTTTCATTTTAAAATATTTGAAATTTTCGATAAATTATTTTAATGACGGATTTAAACTGCTTCTTCACTCTGTTAATCTTCAAAATTGTTTTTGGTTTTCTTTTGTCTTTTGTTTCTATAACATCTTTTACTCGTATCCGTATTCTTTTTTACAACTTCCTTTTTAAATCTTGCATGTTTTAAATTCGTCTTTCTTTAAACTCGTCTCTTTTTAAATTGTGTCTTTTTAATATGTATTTTAATTCAATTCATGTTTTACTTTTATACTCCGCCATATAATGGTACTTGCAGATAATTATTTTTAATTCTAACATATTTCCTTCGGTTATTAGTAATGACTACATTATCTCCTACAGCTGTCGAGATATATAACTTAAATTGTTATTTTCCTCTTTATCTTACCGCCTTTCCCGGTGATCCATTCTTTATCTCGGTCAAGACGTAAGAAATTTTATTTCTAATTTATTTTCGGTTTTTGTATCTATTTTCATTTTGTACTTATTAATTAAGGAGAACCTTGTCGTGTTTTATTGTTTTATTTAAATGCTTTTTGTTATTGACTTCTTATTTTCAATTTATTTTTCTCACTTCGGTTTATCAGGCTTCTAGAACAGAATTCCCTTTATTTATTTTTCATTTTCCCCTAATCATTCTCTCCACTTTAGTAATTATTTAATTTTATTATTTATTCATCCTCAACAGTATCTAACATATTATTAGCCAATTATTTAATTAAAAATCAAAAAATTAATTATTAGAAATTAGAACTTACAATGAAACTAATGACCAAAAACATTTCAAAAATTAACAATAGATGTATAAAATCTTTCAATTTACAGAGTATTTTTTTTTGTCATTTGAAAATGAAAAGAAATCTGTGGTGAAAATTAAAGAAGTTCTTAAAATATTACTTTGATATTACTTATTATATAATAAAATTTGAAATTTTGTTTTAACTGATAAAAAATTTCATTAGTTATTAATTAAGAAAAAAATGTAATAAAATAAATAATACGAAGGGGAAATTTTTTAATTAGATTTCAAATCGAGAATTAAAAGATCATTAATGGATAATTTCCTAATCGGTTTTAGAATTGAAATATTCACTAACTATATTTGTATCAGTTAGAGTTTTCTACAGCAATATGTTGTAACAGCTCCCAAATTAAATGATTGTTTAATTGAATTCAGAAACAGCTCATAAATTACCTAGGAAATTTATCGCAGAAGTGAATTTGAAAGAGTTCTGTGGAGTTATTAGACTAATCGATTGAATATCTATGGAAAAGTGTATTTGTCAATTCAAACAAACATTAATCATTTCCATAAAACAAAAATTCCAGTCAATATTCAATCGTTTTAAAAATAATCAACTAAAATCTCTGTGAACAAATCCCTTATTAAACTATGATATCGGCAATTCTGCCTCCATGATTAATTACCAAACATGGCCAGTGTCGTTTATTTGTACAAAGTGGAAGAGAGATAGATAGAGAGAAAGAAAACGAAAGAAAAAAAAGAGACTAACCCTATCAATTATACTAATCAATGCATTTACTTTAACAATAACAAAATATTGGATATTGAATTCGATAAAACAAATTCCACAAAATGATGAATAAAATCATTTTTTACTAATTATTCACTAAACTAAAGTGTCGAGCTCACTCATCCATTAAATTGACAAGGGTCCCATATTAGAACTAATAACTCCAGTCAGTTTCATGATATGTTTATATTATTACTATTAAGAGCGAGAGAGCTGAAATTCGGCTCTCAATCATCATAAATTATTAATTCATACGGTTTATTATTTTTTGTTTTATTTGCACATAGATCGGCCAGTTGCCGTCCATCAGAGTCCAAAACTGGAGTTTGACATGCGATCAATATATCAAGTGTGCGATAAATTGGGTTTGAACTTTCCCCCCCCTCCTCTATAGATCAACTAGATGCGATAATCAATTGATCAAATATGAAAAAATTTTTAATAGCGTTACTCCTCTAGAAGATGACAAATCTCGTGAGACTGGCACTGTGTCTAAAAGAAAATATTGATTATATCATTTAGTCGTTGGTTGGGATCAAATTTTGAAGTCTATTCGTATTCACTATGAAGAAAATTAATGTTTTTTTCCAATGATTTTTTAGGGGAAATTTTTTCATTACTCAGAAAAATTATTTAGTCAACGCAATAAATGTTAATTTTTTGATTTCTTTGAATCTCAATTTAATCAACTGAATTTCTTTTGAAAATTTGCGTTTCTAGTTTTTCCGTCCACAGTTAATTTGTTTAAGAATCAGGCCTTCCTTTTTTTCATTTTATGGCAATAAGTTTTCAATGAATTTTTTAATCAAAAAATGAAATTTTCTTTAGATTAATATTTTATTTATTTATTCAATTAAAATTATTCTATTAGGTTTCAATAATAATAATAATAATAATAATAATAATAATAATAATAATAATAATAATAATAATAATAATAATAATAATAATAATAATAATAATAATAATAATAATAATAATAATAAAAATAATAATAATAATAATAATAATAATAATAATAATAATAAAAATAATAAAAATAATAATAATAATAATAATAATAATAATAATAATAATAATAATAATAATAATAATAATAATAATAATAATAATAATAATAATAATAATAATAATAATGAGTTTCAAACAAATACTTCAAAAACGCAGTGTTGGAAATAAAGAGAAAGGTAAGATAAAGAAAATTGAAGAAAAGATTTTTGATAAAAAAAGATTTGAATTATTTGGTATATTAATACTTTACCCTATTTACTATGACATTATATTATCAATCTTATTGCTCACATTTTAACATTTAATTTCTTATTTAAATGTTTCAATTTTGTGCATTTAATGTTATTTTAATTACCGAAAGGTAATTTTGACAATTTTAGTAAAATGTTCTTAGGGCTTTTCATCTATTAGTGTGACTTTGATTTTAAGAATGTTAATGTGATGCGATAATGTTTGTTGTATGTCGACAGATTTTACGAATGAATGTCTAATAACCGATTCAAAGTACAATAAACAATAAAAACAAAGACGTTTATTATATTCGCTACAAATTGTTGTTTTTAATTAAAAGAGACACCAAATTGATAGATCATTAAAAGTGTTCCACGAAAAAAAATGTTGAGAATCACTAATATAATAGTATTAATTAATATTTTAATAGAGGTTTATTTTAATTCGATTGTATTGATTTTATATTTTAATTATTGATAAATTTTTCTAAAAAAAATAACAAGCAAAGCACTAACATAATGAAGCTTCAATAAAAAATTATATATCATATTTATTAATAATTAAAATATAAAATATAAAACTAATAAATTAGAAATTAACACTCAAAACTTCAAGGTCACTCTAATAGATGAAAACTCATTATCTCCAACTACATTTAATCACATTTTAAATAAAAACCATATTTAATTTAAGAAAATGTAGTAAATAAAATCTTAGCATACTTTAAGAGACTAATGCAGTGCTGCGTTTTTTCTAGTTATTTGTGGTAAGTGATTTTTCAAAATATCATTTAAAAATATTTAAGTTATTTATTTAAGTTATAGCGATTTTATTCTCATTTTTGGTGTTTTGGCAATGAAATTTTACAATTTTTTTAAAATTAATTTATCATAAATTAAGTTTACATGTTTTATTAGTATATATTTATTAATAAAATTTTAAAATTAATTATTTACCTAACTGTTTATTTTTTATAAATATATATTTCTTTGATTTTTAAATATATACTTACACTAACGATAAATAATTAAAAAAAATATCAATTAAAACTCTTGTCAAAATGGCCGCCTCATGTGAGAGAATTCATAAAAATATAAATATTCTCTGTCAATTTCATTGTGGATCATTCAAACAAGATGAAAGTTGATGTTCAATTACTCTGTCATATATTAACTTTGCTGGAAGATTAGGTTATGGCAATAAGTTTGAAATTTTACCGGAACTACATGACAAATAAAGGGGCGATTTGATTGAACATCATTATATGATTACCGTGGTCATTTTAAGCTAACTTTAATTGAAAATTGATCTAAAAGCCTTTCATTTACAAAATTTTATACTGATCTGACTCCCCTCTACGTAGATTACAAAAATCTGAATATATATATATATATATATATATATATATTGTCGCCATATGAGATTATCACTTTGGGAGTGTCCCCCTGCGAGAATTTTAATAAATTTTATAATACTAAATCTAGACCTATAACGAGAAAGATGGCCCTAATTAATTTGAAATACTTAACTCTAATTAATGTTTAAATTAAAATATTATTAATATTAAACTATTTATTTCAAAAATTCATAAATTATACTCGGGTAAATTTCTGTTAATGGTCCACATAAAAATGATTAAAATTTATTTATTAATTAACAGTAAAATAAAAAATGATAAATTTCCAAAATACTCTTTGATGAATTTTTTTTTCTTATTTTTCATATTCAAATTTTATAAAAACAATAGATAACAATATTTACAATTTCCAAAGAATATATATAATTATAGATGGAAGCGCGTAATGTGCCAACAGCGCATTTTTATTCTTATTTTTGGTGTTTTGGCAATGGAATTTTACAATTTTTTTAAATAAATTTATCATAAATTAATTTTGCATTTGTTTTATTAGTATAGATTTAGTGATAAAATTTTAAAATTAAAATTAATTATTTACCTAACTGTTCTAATTAAAGAAATGAAAAATTTTTATTAATAAACATACAATTGAATTTTTATATATATATATACATGCAATACTTTACCTAACTTTTTTTCGCTACATTGTTGTTGTCTTTTCGTAATAATACTTTTGAGACGAAGCTGACTTTTTGAAAGAGACAAACGTAAGTCATTACTTGCATTTATGTATAAGTGTGCGCGTTAGGGTACCAATGAAAAACTAATTGCACTTATCAATCAGGTTCTTATTATGCTGTATTTCGTGGTAAGTGCGATACATTGAAGGCAAAGCTGGAGTGTTTGTTACAAAAGTCGTCATATCGTTTGATAGTTTCGCACAAGTAATAGTTTTCACCGAAAATGTAGAAGCTTCTCTCGTAACATAGAAAATGCATTTTCTTATCCTAAGGGGTGCGACCACCTCAGAACCACTATTTTAAATAAAATTATACACCAGGTTAATAAATTCTCAAAATGAAACATTATTTTCTTTAATTTTATTTTTAACTAAGACTCAAAAATTCTGATTTTTTTAAGTGATACGGATAATTCATCTACTATGGGTTTTGTCATTGATCCTGAAAGCCAAATGATCTTAATTCGACTAGCGCTAAACCCTTTGCTATTAGTTACTAGAATTCGGGGATTAATTTCTGCGAGAATTTACGGTTGACTAAAGGTGATATTCCTAAGCCCTAGTCACCATATTTCTACAACAGGGTGACAATTCAATCAACTGAATATAAGATCACTGACCTCATCGGGAGAATGTTTAAATTTATGCATTAATACTCATGTTTCAGCTGAATAACCCATATTATATAAAGAGAAAATCAAAGAACTTGTATTATAAGATATACAGACTTACCTGTATGGTGATGTAATATTTTCGAACGAATAACACCATTTACTATATGCAGTTAGAAAGTAGAAGAAAAAATAAATTTAACATACATATAAATTAATATATAAATAAATTATGAGTTCAAACTTTCAAAATGTGCACATGTTTAGATAAATAACATCTCTATATATTATCATATTATTATTAGAATAACTTTTCTAGTTTTACCTCTGATTGCTTTTCATTTTGCAATGACATAAAGAATTTTTTTTTATTGATTCACTATGAATCAGATGATTTATTGATATTCACAAATTTTCGACACAGCCTTTTTCAAATGATGTACATCATATTATAATATATAAATTTTAGTTTAAAATTAATTTTACTTACATTTTTAGAAATAAATTTATTATTATATTTTTAAAAAGCTAAATAGTTATTAAAATGTTTGATGCATAAATTTAACAAAACTTTATTTATTTTCGTTTTGTTATCAAGTTGTATTTACGCGTCAACTTGTATTATAAAAGTTATTTTTCAATTAAAAAGTTATACATTCGGTTCCATTGGACAGGATTTCTTATCATTAAAAAGAAAATTAATACATTTTACAATTTGGATAACACCAATTTTCCTACGTGTTGAAAATCTTGTTACACTGGATAAGAATTTTATTCCAGTATTCTACCTTCGTGAAATAAAGTTTCTCTGACCATAAAATTTGTATAATAAAAAACATATTAATCATTTTTCAACACACGGGCAAGTTAGTGTGTTGCCGATATTATAAATTTTTTTAGTTATAGTTGACCAGAGGAACATGGTGTATTAATAGTAGCACAGTATTCTCTGAGTGCAGTGTGTAACGCTCCAACTCACAATACAAAAACGCTGTCGATCAAAACCCGGTGTATTATGAAATTTTACGAGGTTTGAGTGAAAATATCTCATCGCACAGAGAAATCTTTGTGATTAGTTGCATTAAATGATTTAAATTACACTTGTTTAATTATCGGCTTATTCCTATTATAAGCAATTTAATAAAAATAAATAAATAAAGTAAAATTTATTTAAATTCCATTGAAGCAATCGTTTTTACAACACTTTTAAAAATTTCAAACTTACTAAACTTATTTCGAAGCAAAAATTCACACAAATAACCAGCCAAATATTGTTCTCTGGATTCATATTAAATTCTCAACTTTCTTTTTGAGTGGGCCCAAGTATTTTCAATATTTTGGGTATGACACAAAGAATCTTCAGGCGAAACAAAAAACATAGAATGATTAATTACATCATGAATATAATTCAGCCCAACCATCACTAATTATTCGAGTTCCTGGGAGAATTCTTCTTCTTATGATTGCCAACAAAGTCTCTGAATTTCTATTAGGAACAGGAACAAGAAAACCTTACCGGTCATTCTCTCAAAAGCACCAAAATCCCATTTAGAAGAAATTTTTAAATAAATTTAACTATTTATTTTTATTAAATTGCTTATTTTTTAAAAAATTGTTTATAATAGGAATAAGCCTAATTATCTATAAATGTTGTTATTAATTTTGAATTATTTGATGTTCTATAATTGGTTTTGAGCTGACTTGATGCAGCTGCATGGTTTTTTGACGTATTAAATCAAACCAAAAGTTCCAACGACCGGAGCACAACACTTTATTGGATTCTATTGAACATAATCAAATCAAATAATATATATATATATATATATATATATATATATATATATATATATATATATATATATATATATTATTAGTATGGCGTAACATTGTACAGTACAAAAAATTTCATTATAAAGTTTAATTAAATAAATTTATTTATTTTCATTTCCAAAATTTAGAGCATTCTATAATTCTTTTACAAAAAGTAACCCAGTTTAAATAGCTTTAAATCAAGTATTCTCTTATTTATGGCCACATACGGACAATATAAATATAAAATTAAAGTAAATGATTTTTCTAAAAATTTCTCAAGATTAGTTTTCAGCTCCAATTTCTTCGGAATTTGAAATCCTTATTTTTATTTTTTTACCTCGATGTTCTTTAATTGTAAAGAGGTGTAAGGTTTTTTAATTTTTAGTCAATCATTAAAAATAATACTCATCAGAAATGTTTATATATATTTTATAAGGTATGCGCATTTTTTTAAATAGATAACCCAAAGGGTTTCGTACCGAATCGGGATCCAATACCACTGTCAAACATTCGACGCATCTGAATCTAAAAGGTTAAAAAACAAAAACCTTAAATGCATTTGCATTTTTTAAAAATCTAACAACAACTGGGTTTTTTATTTATATTTGAAGAATTTTTACAATTAATTCATTCTTAAAATATTTCCAAAAATGAATTAACAATTAAAACAAAATTTTACCTGGATATTTACATCTTTCAATCTATATATAATGATAAATAATTCATCAATGAACAAAACACGTGCAGCGATTGACAGTTCAATTGAAATTTCACAACAACTCCGAATGAATAACTATTTTTCAAAATAATTTATTTTATATATATATATATATATATATATATATATATATATATATACCCATCCCTCACTCCGCAAATATGTTATAGCATAACTACCCGGCTTTGGTCCGGATTTTAACTTTGTTATACATAAAAGTGTTTTCACTAATAAAAAATAGAAAGTTAAAATTATTGTTATCATTTTTATTAGGGTCAGAAATTTTTATAATTTATAAAAGCCCATTTAGTAGTTTAAAAATTGGAAATTTAATAAAATTAGGATGTAAAATTTTATTATTATAAATAATTTTAAAATATGAGCCATGCACTACAATCTCTTTTGTATAAAAGGAAAAGGTGACAAATAAACAAACATTACAAGTTTCATATTTTTACTTTTTATTCTTATTTTTCGATTTTAAATATATCATAAATAAACTACTGATAAATTTTCAATAGACTTTATAAGTAATATATATATATATATATATATATATATATATATATATATATATATATATATATATATATATATATTAGTCATCTGTAATATCCCTTTGTTTTCCAGACTTGATAAATTACTTTTTAGAATGTATTTTCTACAATATGAGTAGGTAGATGTGTCCCATCTGGCGCACTTTTTGGTACCCCCCCCCTGACAAAAACATAACAAACTAAAATATAATGTAAACACAAAAAATATTACAAAATAATGAATAAGAACAAGAAATTATATAGGTATACATTTATTAATTCAATGAACAGTTGGCTGAGCTGTTACATGATCTGTTTGATAGGCTGTTGGATGTGCTGTTGGACGTGCTGTTGGATAGTCATGTGGAAAATTATTATCTTTATTCATTGTCAGTCTCAATCATATAATGACCGTATGCCAGACTTACATTCTTTTCTACCCAAACCCTTTTATCCTCTTCGTTTGTTAGTGCAACCTTTGAAGTTTTAAAACTATAAAGTTGATGATTGTTTGTACCAATACGAAATTGAGGTACAGAAAAGGTGGAGTTTTTCTCATAACACTCTTTATAAGATTTATGAGTTAGATCGGTATCCTTTAATGTGACTCCCTTAGCTTTTAGACAAGAAGATTTACCTAACAAACTATAACATTTGGTTGAAGAAAAACCCATTCGTCATAACCTTCTCCCTTACTTTCGTCCTTAAATTTTCCAATGACCGAATCAAGTTTTTTAGAATAAAGTGGATGAGTAGAAGGGTAATTAGATGTATCCAAAAGATTATCCTTAACCATTTCAGACAAAAGAATATCTAGTTTACAATTTTTAATCTCCAAGAAGAAAGAGTCTGTATCTCCAGCAACTATATTAATATCACAATTAAATTGTTGTCGATATTTTTCCAAGTCCTTATACTGAAGCTCATACATTCGAAGTTTCGACAAGTCAACCACTGATTGTCCTATATAACTTGGTCGATCTAAACATACTGAGTCAGGATTTAACAAAGCAGCAATTAGATCATCAGCAATTTTGATACTTCTTTGAAAGGTTGGTTTAGAAGCATATGTAATCATCTTCTTTTCTGTATTACATAATCTTAAATTCATTCTTTTTTTTCAGGTTTTCGACAGTTTTACCATACAAACTGTTATTTAACAACTTATAATAATTTTTATCTAGTGTGTTTGTACTTTTTGCTCTTAACTCTGTATTGGTATCAATGTAGTTTTTAAAAATAGGAGACTGTTTGAATCTTACTCCGCGATTAACATGTGTCACTTTAACACCAAGAGACAAGTATAATTTTAATAATCGCCAATGAATTACATAATTCTTTTTTGGGTAATGAGTCAATAACAATTTTTCAACCTTAGATCCCTCAGGTTTCATTTTCTCAGCAGCAATAGGAAAGTCGTCTAACTTATCGTAAAGTACAGAAGGAATTTCAAGATCAACTTCAAGAGTATACCCATATGACAAAGATTCAAGATTCAAAGTCAAACAATCAGATAATATTGAATCAAAACCATCAAGTATCCAACTGAATTTGCCAGAAGGTAAAGGTTGACTTAAAGCCCAACCGTATAAATTATTAATATCTATATAAAGCAACTCAGTGGTTTCATCAGTTTTTACAAAGTGTTTATTAACAAAAGTAAGACCTCTACGAATACCACCCTCATAGAAATTATAAATTTCCATGTCTTGCAATAGTTCAATGGGTTAAATCCATTTAAACAATTTTCACACAATTTGCAACGAATTTGAACATTACAATCATTGTTTTTATGACAATTCATCAAGGATTGTAAATTAGTTACTGCTGTATAATGATATTTTTAACAGAGGTTTGGGTCTGACATAAAGGACATATAATAATTATTCACTTGATAATATCGATTCATTTTATTGTGGCAGTTGTTATCATGGCTTGTAGATTGACAATACTTCGGATAAAGATTACTTGAAACATGAAAAAAGTTAAATAATTCTGATTGTAATAACTAAAAACTCATATTTAACATTCACAGCAGAGATTTTTTCAAGTTCGTCATAATTTGTTTCATAAAATATTCTATCATCTATGTTTTCAATGTGAACATTTAAATCATCTAAATTAAAAATAATTAATAATTTAAATAAAAGTAAAAAATTACCATTTTTATATTCATTTCTTTCATTACTCGATCTTGAATCTTGAATATTAAAAGTATCTAACAGTTATGAATATAAAAATGGTAATTTTTTACTTTTATTTAAATTATTAATTATTTTTAATTTAGATGATTTAAATGTTCACATTGAAAACATAGATGATAGAATATTTTATGAAACAAATTATGACGAACTTGAAAAAATCTCTGCTGTGAATGTTAAATATGAGTTTTTAGTTATTACAATCAGAATTATTTAACTTTTTTCATGTTTCAAGTAATCTTTATCCGAAGTATTGTCAATCTACAAGCCATGATAACAACTGCCACAATAAAATGAATCGATATTATCAAGTGAATAATTATTATATGTCCTTTATGTCAGACCCAAACCTCTGACCCGTACCTTAAATTTTATAATGACCATAAAAATCACTTGACTCAATTTTATACGGATAAAAAATCATTGTTTAAACACAGTTTGAAACGAAAAAGCACCATAAAATCTGAAATACTTGAAAAAATATTTATTAAAGATGATTTACAAATTGGACTAGGGTTAAGCGACATTATTGTTGAACCAGAAATTGAATATGATTTACTACGCTCACATCGAATTATAAAAGTGAACATAGGAAGATATAATGTTAAGGAAATAGTTCTTCCATCTTCTCTTTTGGAAAAATTAAAAATTACATTAAATGAAATGAAACATTCAAAAGTTCAATTTGGAGTCCAAGTAGAATTTGAAAAAGATGGGGAACTCAAAGTAGTTAGTATATCAAATCGCGCTGCTTTAGTGACTACAACTTTTCTTGATGAAGGTATAAAGAAAATAAATGAAAAGATTGTTGAACGAACAGAATTAGGAAGTAGTTGGAAAATAAACCGAATAATAGAAGTAAATTTCAAGGTAACCAAAGTTTCTAATATATCTAGGTTATCTGGACATAGTTATATTCCAACACCTAAAGCTCTATTAGGAAAAAAGGCAATAGTTAACGTACAAAATACAGATAATTTATGTTTCATATATAGTGTTTTGGCTGTATTAAAATCTGATAAAATCAAGAAAGATAGAGATAGACCAAGAAAATATTTACCGTATATGAATGACTTGGTATACGATCCTAACGATATGCCAATGAAACTGTGTGATATTCCCACTTTTGAGAAGAAAAATCCTGGTTTAGCAATTAATGTAATGATTTATAATAACGAAGATTTTGAGGATAGAGAAGAACTTATAATGAAGCATCCATATTTAAATATAATTCACCGAACAAAATTATCTGGAGTGGATCCGATTTATTTATTATTGATAAAGGAGGGTGAAAAATATCATTATACAGCAGTAACTAATTTACAATCCTTGATGAATTGTCATAAAAACAATGATTGTAATGTTCAAATTCGTTGCAAATTGTGTGAAAATTGTTTAAATGGATTTCGTAAGCCAAAATCCTTTGAAAAACACCAAGAGTTATGTAAGAAAAATCAGTTGGGTACTACGCTATATATATTACCAAAAGATAAAGATAAATATTTGGAGTTCAAAAACTGGTCAAAAACTATAACACCTCCTTTCGTTATCTATTCAGATTTTGATTCTATTCTACCAAAAGATGACATTTATTTTCAAAAACATTTGCCAATTTCTGCTGGACTCTTATTAATCAACAACTTCACTGGTATGACAAGTTACCATAATTTCATTGGTCAAAACTGTGTTTATGAATTTTTGAAGAAGGTTTCAGATATAGGAACAAACATTGTGCTACCATATTATAAAGAAAATGGGAAAAAGCTAATGTTACCACTTACTTTTGACGAAGAATATTCATTTGATAATTGTGAATATTGTTATTTGTGCAATAAGAATATAGTAGATAAGGTTAGAGAACATGATCATTTTACAGGAAAATATAATGGTCCAGCATGTAAAAGTTGTAATGTTAATAGGAGCATCAAAGAATTATTACCTGTAGTGATTCATAATTTACGTGGGTATGACTTACATCATATCCTTAAGTATGGAATAAATCAATTTCCAAATTGGAACTTATCATGTATTCCAATTAGTAGTGAAAAGTTCTTATCACTTATGGTATATGTTGGTAAGCTTAGAATACGTTTTATCGACTCTTACCAGTTTGTTAATGACTCATTAGCTAGGCCTGTGAAAACTTTGACTAGTTTACCATTAACAAAATCTGTTTTTACTGGTACCGTTGTTAATGAAAAAGGTATTTTTCCGTACAACTTTGCCACTAGTTTAGAGGTCCTTGAAAATACTTATGAACTGCCTCCAATCTGGGAAGGAGTGAGTGAAGTTGAATATAAGAAAGCTCAATTAATTTGGACTGAAACTAAATGTGTAAATTTACTTGACTATATGATGATATACTTGAAACTCGATTGCTTTCGTTTAGCTGACTTTTTCCAACAATTTCGGGCGAAATCTATAGCTCATAATAGTTTAGAGCCTTTAAATTATTTTTGTATTCCTGGAATGTCTTGGAGTTCTGCGTTAATAACTTTAGATAAACCCATTGAACTATTGCAAGACATGGAAATTTATAATTTCTATGAGGGTGGTATTCGTAGAGGTCTTACTTTTGTTAATAAACACTTTGTAAAAACTGATGAAACCACTGAGTTGCTTTATATAGATATTAATAATTTATACGGTTGGGCTTTAAGTCAACCTTTACCTTCTGGCAAATTCAGTTGGATACTTGATGGTTTTGATTCAATATTATCTGATTGTTTGACTTTGAATCTTGAATCTTTGTCATATGGGTATACTCTTGAAGTTGATCTTGAAATTCCTTCTGTACTTTACGATAAGTTAGACGACTTTCCTATTGCTGCTGAGAAAATGAAACCTGAGGGATCTAAGGTTGAAAAATTGTTATTGACTCATTACCCAAAAAAGAATTATGTAATTCATTGGCGATTATTAAAATTATACTTGTCTCTTGGTGTTAAAGTGACACATGTTAATCGCGGAGTAAGATTCAAACAGTCTCCTATTTTTAAAAACTACATTGATACCAATACAGAGTTAAGAGCAAAAAGTACAAACACACTAGATAAAAATTATTATAAGTTGTTAAATAACAGTTTGTATGGTAAAACTGTCGAAAACCTGAAAAAAAAGAATGAATTTAAGATTATGTAATACAGAAAAGAAGATGATTACATATGCTTCTAAACCAACCTTTCAAAGAAGTATCAAAATTGCTGATGATCTAATTGCTGCTTTGTTAAATCCTGACTCAGTATGTTTAGATCGACCAAGTTATATAGGACAATCAGTGGTTGACTTGTCGAAACTTCGAATGTATGAGCTTCAGTATAAGGACTTGGAAAAATATCGACAACAATTTAATTGTGATATTAATATAGTTGCTGGAGATACAGACTCTTTCTTCTTGGAGATTAAAAATTGTAAACTAGATATTCTTTTGTCTGAAATGGTTAAGGATAATCTTTTGGATACATCTAATTACCCTTCTACTCATCCACTTTATTCTAAAAAACTTGATTCGGTCATTGGAAAATTTAAGGACGAAAGTAAGGGAGAAGGTTATGACGAATGGGTTTTTCTTCAACCAAATGTTATAGTTTGTTAGGTAAATCTTCTTGTCTAAAAGCTAAGGGAGTCACATTAAAGGATACCGATCTAACTCATAAATCTTATAAAGAGTGTTATGAGAAAAACTCCACCTTTTCTGTACCTCAATTTCGTATTGGTACAAACAATCATCAACTTTATAGTTTTAAAACTTCAAAGGTTGCACTAACAAACGAAGAGGATAAAAGGGTTTGGGTAGAAAAGAATGTAAGTCTGGCATACGGTCATTATATGATTGAGACTGACAATGAATAAAGATAATAATTTTCCACATGACTATCCAACAGCACGTCCAACAGCACATCCAACAGCCTATCAAACAGATCATGTAACAGCTCAGCCAACTGTTCATTGAATTAATAAATGTATACCTATATAATTTCTTGTTCTTATTCATTATTTTGTAATATTTTTTGTGTTTACATTATATTTTAGTTTGTTATGTTTTTGTCAGGGGGGGGTACCAAAAAGTGCGCCAGATGGGACACATCTACCTACTAATATGAATGATTTTTGTCCATTCAACAGTTGAACGCTCCATAATGAATGGCGAATTTTGAAAAGCATTAAAATTTTCATCATAAACTTGAGAAAATATTTCATTTTTACAAAAGCACACAGGTATTGTATATTATAAGCTTGTCAAAATTACTGATTTCGCGATTTGTATTTACAATTATTTCTTCAATCCATGACCTATAAACAAAAGCGAGTACGCAATTTCCAAATTATTTGCAATTTACTAAATTTAGCAATATTTATTTTAAAGTTACTTTTAGCAATAATATTTTTCCAGAATTTGACTATGAATCAGATTTATTTAAGGTATTCATAGTCAAATTTTATAGAAAATAATATGTCACTTATAAAGAAATCAGAGGCTTACACTGTTATTTATAAATTATATTTCTTGTTTTATTAATTATTTTTACCCGACGTTCCCAATACGCGATAAAAAAATAAAAAACAAGTGCATCTCTCACAATAATTAAAATTATTTATTATATCTTTATATTATTATAAATATATTTAATATAATAAGAGTATTTACGAATTAAATTTACTTTTATTTATTTATTTTAACCCACTAAGAAATACTATATAAATAGTTTCTTTGATTAATGTTAAATTTTATTTTTGTTATTGATAAATTCGAATAAACTAATCGAAAAATATTTATTCGAATTAATTACCGTAAATACTTTAAATTAATTTTGTCATGTAGATTTTGTTTAAATAAAATTCTTACAACTTTTCTTCAACATAGAAAGAAATAAAAAAACAAAAAATTCAAAATTAGCCTAATAAAAAATTGAATTATTTTTTGTTGATTTCCAAATGCAAATATTTAATTGAATTGTAAATTTAATCACCAATTAAAATTGAATGATATCAGGTATATATTTACTAAATGTATTTATCATTATAAAATTAAATGAAAAATACTTGAAAATGAATATAATAATAATAATAATAATAATAATAATAATAATAATAATAATAATAATAATAATAATAATAATAATAATAATAATAATAATAATAATAATAATAATAATAATAATAATAATAATAATAATAATAATAATAATAATAATAATAATAATAATAATAATAATAATAATAATAATAATAATAATAATAATAATAATAATAATAATAATAATAATAATAAATAATTAAATAAATTTGGCAACGATTTAATTAAAAGATAACGCCAATAAAAACCTTTCGTACGATATATTTCGATAGCACAGCTATCATCTTCAGGTACTCAAAACCAACTAAAAATATTATGAATTAACATTTAATTTAAACAAATTATTTTTTATTAATTTAATTTTTTAATAAATAAAAATTTATTGTGGATGATAAAAGAAACTGTTGATAAATTAATTAAAAATCCTAAGGATCCATGTTGTGGAAAGTCTGAATGTAATTTGTCGGATGGGTGTGAATTGAGTGTTGATCTGGGTGATGGTAAAAATGGATATAAAAAAATTGAGCCTAAATATGTGTTAGTATTGCCGTACTCTGAAGGCTTTACAAATTATAAGAGGAAGTTGGGTAAACTGATAGGAAATTTAGAGTATAAGATCGTCTCTAATTCGTGTAAGGTACGCAATATGTTTATTAATAAATCAAAAACTCCGGTTGGATTGTGTTCTGATCTCGTTTATCAATTTACATGTAATGGGTGTAATGCCACATACATTGGAGAGACTTCCCGTCATCTCTTTACTCGAGTTCTAGAGCATTGTCGATTGAAGGGTTTGACCAATATTAGTGAACACAATAGAGGCTGTAAAAGTGATATAGGAATGTCTGATTTTAGAATTTTGTTGAGAAGTTTTAATAGTTATTGGGAACGAGTGATATGTGAAGCATTGCTGATAAGGTCATTGGATCCAAAAATTAATGTGCAGAGTGCTGTGACAACGAATGTTTTGAATGTTTTTAAATAGTTTACGTATGTTAAATCATGTTTGTTTTTTTAATATTATTAAAATAATTGAAAATTTTAAATTACATTAAATTTTTAAAAATTAGAATATAAGTATAAAAAAAATTTTTAAATTTTAAATTAATTTAATATATATTTTTAAAAATATTTATTTATTAAAAAATTAAATTAATAAAAAATAATTTGTTTAAATTAAATGTTGATTCATCATATTTTTAGTTGGTTTTGAGTACCTGAAGATGATAGCTGAGCTATCGAAATATATCGTACGAAAGGTTTTTTATTGGCGTTATCTTTTAATAATAATAATAATAATAATAATAATAATAATAATAATAATAATAATAATAATAATAATAATAATAATAATAATAATAATAATAATAATAATAATAATAATAATAATAATAATCCGAAGAGAATAATTAAAAAATTTCAAATAGAAATATTTCAATTGAAAAGTCTCCTGATTTGAATATTTATTTGATAAAACCAGCCCCACTGGATTTTTGTTTCTTCCAAACATATTAATTAATCAAAAAATAAGTTAATCCGTTCTCTGTCATTTTATGGATGCAGTAAATATTGGCAGATTATTAATATTTTTGGTTTCGTGCAAAAAA
Organism: Schmidtea mediterranea; assembly: GCA_022537955.1. Classification (NCBI taxonomy): domain Eukaryota; kingdom Metazoa; phylum Platyhelminthes; order Tricladida; family Dugesiidae; genus Schmidtea; species Schmidtea mediterranea. Next base: position 35,237,612 of record CM039682.1, read on the forward strand.
ATTGTCATTTTATCGAATCAAATTGATGGTTAATTGATTTTATTTAAACAAAAAATAAACATTTGTTTAAAATGAAAGTTTTGCCAAATGAAATTAAATCAACAATGAAATTGATCGATTTAAACAAAATTAATGTTTCATAGAGATGAATTTGGTCAATGGAAATAGAAGTTACCGCAATTAAATATTGTCAACGGAGCTCAGTGGAAACTTTAAAAGCTTACCAATGAAAGAAAATCAGAACCTTGAACCAGACAATTTTAACGGAATTTCTAGCATTTCATGCGTGAAATATTGATCAGAATTTTGCCGGTTCTGTTTGATGTAATCATTTGTCTATGAATTCGGTTTGGAAAAAGTTTTAGATACTTTCTCTTCAAATTTTCTTCATTTCACATTTCATTTTTATCAAAAAATTTATTAACTCAACTCTATGAACTTGCACTGCACTTTTATCTTCCATACGTTAAACGGGCAATAGCACTTATATTTGTGGAATCAACGTCAATTTTTCAACTAACTCTAAAATTCTCTTTATTCAACACAATTTATTTCTGATTCTGAATTTTCTTTGCTTATTGCAATAGCATATTCAGGTAGACTGAAATGTTAAAAAGCCTTGACCATACAAATTTAATACCCTTTTACAAACACTCCATTTTATCATTGATACATTGTATAAGTCAACGAAAATAATTGAACAGATTCCGGTTTAGATAAAAAATATATTTTGGCACAATAAGTAAAAAATGTTTATAATTTAAAAGTTTCCCTCAGTGAATTTTTCACTGATTTTTTGTTTGAAAAGAGAAAATTCAGCATCTGTTTCAATTGATTGGAAAACTTTCGATTTATTGAAAAATTAAAATGGCGATTAAAACGAATTTTAAAAAAATAATTTAACAGAAAGTTTTTTTCTAACTAAAATTTATCAAAAATTCAGAAATTAAATATAATTGCAAAAGATTGAATTTTTCAAAATAAATCAAAACGATAAATAATTGTTTAATTGAAATTATTTTAATTAGAAAATTATAAATAATTTTTTAAAAACAACATAAAATAAAATTTAAATTATATTATTTTTTAAAAACTTGAATATATGATTTAAAATCAAACTGATAATATGTTATAAATTAAAAAAAAATTATATATGTACAAAAGAATTGCTGATAAAGTCTTTAGATTCAAAGATTAACGTGCAAAGTGCAATGACTACGCATGTTTTGAATGTTTTTAAATAGTTTGATTTTGTAAAATTGTTTTAAATTTATTATTTTTTTGTTTTTAAAAAATTATTAACTTTTAATATTATTTCTATTATAAAAGAATTTAAATTTATAAATTATTTTATTAATATTTTAAAAATATTCAAATATTGATTGAAATATTTATTTATTAAAACATTTTTTAAGAAATAATTTCTTTAAATATATATATTGATAAATAGTATTTTAAGTTAGTTTTACGTGGCTGAAGATGATAGTTACACTGTATAATTATATCTTACAAAGAGTGTTTTATTGGCGTTTTCTTTCAATTAAATCTTTTCCAAACTTATTCAATTATTTATTTATATATCATAAGGTATTGCTTTAAAGAAATTTGTATTTTTGTTTCTTAAATTTGGCGCTCTAGTTGGCTGTCTACATCAGGAGCGGATTCTGTCCATACTTATACATAAACTGACAATTTCTGCAAAAATGGCTAAACCAAAATTTCCTGAAAATACAAAAATAATTGACAACCTTTTTATAAATTAAATAATAACAACCACACAACTAATAACAACTTACTGTAATAAATAATAAATAAGAACGAGATATTAGAGAAAACTGATACAAAGAATAAAAATAATTTAATAACTTTGGTTAACTATTTTCATTGAATACTGTAAAACAAAAGTTTGTAAAAAGAATCTGTTTGTCCTTTTCAATACATACTGCTTTGCGTAATGTTTCTGACACCTAAATTATTTTTATATAATATTTGTTAAGTGAATTAATGAAAATTAATAATAAAATAATTATGTAAAACATAGGTGGCAAACCGTGACTTAGTAAAAAAATTTTAACAATCTGCTTTACGCATCTTTATGTTTTAGCCGTGGAATAACTAAAACCTTCCTTTTTTAAATTAAAGTTGAAAATAAATAATAAGCTGAAATGAAGGTTTATTAAATTAAAATAAATTTAAATATTTTTTATTCACAACCCAGTGCGAATTGTTAGTGCATTAGTGGGTTACAGAAGCCAAAGATGTACAGTAATATTACAAATTCACTGTGTATCATTTTGTTTTAATGTTGTCGCAATTTAATTTATACATTTGAATTGTTTTTAATAAATTAAAGCTTAATCTATATTTTAAACAAATTTTAGAAAGTTATTGATAAAAAAGTAATTTTGAGCAAGAATATAATTTAAAAAAATAGTAAATTCAAAACTTATATGAAAGGAAGTCAAGAAATATTAAGATTGTGTCAAAAAGAAAAACTTGGTAAATTTCATTAAAAAATTCAAGGTAAAGAAATTATTATGAAAAAGTGACGTGATCGAATATTAGTGAAGAATCGAATGTAATGTTCATCGAGTAACCGTTTCAAGAGTTATTGTTTTAATTGCAATTTTTTATTTCAATTAATAAATTAATTGAAGAGAATCGAGGGACCAGAGATCGGTTAAAGAAATGATATTTAGGATATTTAGGACTCGGCAAGAATGGGTCCTAAATTTTGAAAACTCTTCGAGTCCCAGTCGAATCTGGATCAAAAGCTAAATTCAAACCAATAATCGAAAATGTTTAATATTTTATAGTTCAATGACAATTCTCATAGTTGAAGTCTTTGTAACAAAAAAATTACTAAATTTGTTTAAATAAAAATTATTTATTTTTTACTGTCTTTTAAGCACGAAATAGAATGATTGGATTTTCTATTCAAATTTTGAGCAAACTAACATTTTACACGCTTCTACACCACTGCAATATTAAGTCATTACAAACTTTTGATCGTTTGTTTTGCTACACTGGTTGTCACAGTGTCGGCAGCCAAGATAACTGAAAGATGCGAGATTCAGCTGTTACATTGAATATTGTATAAGAATAATAAATGTTGAATTTAATACATTTATTCCGTTTAGATATTATATTTTAAACAAATTTACACCGATTTTATTAGATGTTTACATTTACAGTTTTCAGTTTTATTTGTGTAAACTTTGATTTAAATCAGTAGCAATGGAAAGCTGAGACGAATCCTCAGCAATGTGTATAATTTATAAAAAAATAAATAAAACATAAATCTCGAAATTAAACAAAAGATTATTACATACATACCTTTATAATATACTAGTTTTTGCTTAATTTTAAAAACGAATCTGAATAACTACTCAAATGCTCGACGAGTGCGATTCAAATCGAGTACAGAAACCAAAATTATATATATATATATTGTTATGGAATACTGTTTTATTTTTATTTGCTTGTGATGTCCCCCCCCCTTCTTTTTTGCCTTCACGCCATGTATCCTTAATTATTCATTCTTTGTCGAAATTGATATCGCAAGTTTTGGGTTATACTTTTTGTTATTGAACATTCTGTTATAGAATTTTATTAAAGGTTTATCAAATTAATAACTGTTATAAAATTGTTTGATTTTTATATATTTTATTTTCTTTTGAAGCAACGACAAAAAATATACTATCATCCCAGTTTTCCCGATACAGTTTTTTTACAGGTGACTGGGCTTGGCCCTGACTTTTTCTTCCACATACATAAGATAAAAAATAAATATAGCATATATATATATATATATATATATATATATATATATATAGTTCATTTAGCAATAGAAAAATATTTTAGTGAAATTTGCAATTTCTCAATAAATAGTTAATTAAAAATATGTTCATTTTTATAATTATTTTGTTTTATTGCATTTAATTAAGCGACACTAAGTCGGCTATTACTTCTGAGCGCGACAGTAAATAGCTTCATAGATATATAATCAGAGTGATAATTATGATAAAAGTCCTAAAATGTTTCACTGGTTTCTTTTGAAAATCTGATTTTCTTCAGCATTTATTGGTTTCGTAACCTATTTCAACGTATATGAAACAATAAGCTAAAACTAAAAGACCTAATTTATTTAATTTTTCATTGAAAAGAAAATTTTTTAAAGGCTAAACTGTCCAAGATTTGAAATTTGGAAAAAATTTGAAATATTTTCGATATTATTAAGCGTATAAACTCAAGAAAACTTTGTGTATTATACAATTTAGTCTGAGTAAAATATTTAAAAATCCCTTCTTTGTTCATGGCACAGCAAACAGATATATTTCGTGCTCTTATAGAAGAAACATTTTGAACAGCACGTTTATTTTTCAAAGATCTTCCTCTTCGTGATCTTATAGAAACATTGAATCCGACTTCATCGATAAAAAAAATTTTAGAATCATCGATAGTTGACAATAATTCCATAAAACGATTCGCATATTGGGCTCTAAGTTCAATAACTTCCACGGTATTCCTTTTTATCGGCATTATATTGATGCGCTTCATACTATAACCAAATCCACCTATACATCTATTAATCGTGCTTTGACTTACTACCACACCTCTCTCAAGCTCAATCTTCGACTTTATTTGCTTTAAAGTAAGCGCGCAATTTTCATCAATCCATCCTCTGATTGCTTCTTTATCTTGCTCTGATAAGCATTTTCTCCGCTGACCTCCCCTTTGCTTTTTTTCAATAGATTCATGGTTTATATACTTTTTTATTATGCTATAAATAGTGGTTCTTTTAAAACCCAAAATTGATGATAAATCCGAGGCACTATGCCCATTTATATAGGCTTGTATAATGCGATTTCTGTCTTCGTTATTAATGTTTTGGTTTTTCATTAAGGGGTTAGGTTTTAGAAAATGTCAAAATTGATTGCCAAAATGTCAAAATTGATTGACAAAATGTCAAAATATGATGAAAAACCCTGTACATTTGCCATGCTTTGGAATGAAAGTTGAAGGTTAAAAGTAATTTTTATTAAGTTCTTGTTTAAATAATTGTGCAACTTGAATTTAAGTCCACGATTTCCATGCAAAAACATCCTCACGACCACTGAAAATATATATTTATATAATTCAGCGTTTTTCAGTATACAACGTGTCTTTGGGACACATCTCAACTTTTTACCAAGATAATTCTGTTTAAAAAAATATTTAAATACCATTTTTTTCAATAAAAATGAACTTATGAATGGAATTTTTCAATTTTATTTATTTTTTCATACATTTTCGTGTGGCCCAAAAACTAAACCTGGACTCAAATGTAACTAAATAACCTGGTTGGAGTAGGGTTAAATATCTTAATAGAATAAATGTCATGCGTACATATCTAATCATAAAAAATTAATTAATTTAATTGTATTTAAACTACATTTAGTTTTCCATTTTATGGATATACACGAAATAATAACTTCGAATGCCCTAGGCACTTTTATTGAATTTCCTTTCCCAAATTTACTAAAGGGTTTTTTTAAATAAATTAATTTCCTTTTACACAAAGAACACTGAATTATTTCAATTTCAGCGGAGCTTTTTCTTCGTAATTTGATAACATTTTATATGTTTTTGTAGGGCCTAGACTACGGGATAATCCACCTCTGTGTTTCCCATATTCACATGATATAGTTTGATGTTGTATTGTGATGTGTGCAAATACGATCAAATGAATTTCGAGATTCTGACTGCATTCGACTAACAAGCATGAGTGCATGCATCGGACAGTGTATACATTTTCCTGCTTAAAATAAGGAATTTGGAAATCGTGTATTAATAAATAAATTGTGTACATACTTTGTAAATATTGACAATGATTTTCAGTTTGTGTCAGTCTTCATCACGAAAACTATGTAGGCAAAAACTAATTCCAAACTTATGAAATAAAGTTTTAAAATGATTAAGTTAAATGTTTTTCCTTTGTTAAAAAGGAAACAAATTCATCATTTTTATTGAATTTTAAAATATTTATCTACTTTTTTTCAAATCGTTACGTTTTTGTTTTTATTAACAATGCACTCTATTAAAATATTATAAGTAATAAAAATAGATACATTATTGAAAACATATTGCTTTTATCTCTTTAAATTAGTTTATAAATTATTATCATTTATTAAAAATCATTTATTTATTTATTTGTTCGAATAATAAGAAATAATATTATTATTAATAATAATAAAACTTAATAGTAATTATAATAATAAATTTATTATATTTTATAGAAAATTGAGTTTTCTTCAAATTTAAATCAGATAAAACGATAATCTCTTAAAGCTGGAAATAATTTCGTAACGATTTCTCAAACTATTCCAAAATCACCGACTAAAACAAATCTTGACAAAGTTAAATCATATTAATTTAAACAAAATTCCTCAAATAAATCACCACTTGCTGTTTTGAGCTATGAAAAAAATGAATTTCTGCAATTATTTAAGAAAATTATGGATGTTTGACAGATGAGTTAAAGTCTAAAATTTATATACAATAAAAAATTACCCAGGCGGAGCATTAATTTGTTTATTTTTTATCTGTTTTTGAGATATTGTTCATCTGCAATTTATTTTCAAGAAACGTTTTTTATTGGTTTCTTAAAATTTTCTTCAATAATAATTTTATTTATTCAAAAAAGATTTTCATAAATTTATTGTTATTAGTTCATCCAAAGGAAAAAATTTCATAGAAAATTATGAATTATTTTTTACAGTAAATAAATAGGTAAGCCATTTATGAAGTGTTTGCCAAATGAAAAATTTCTATCTAAAATAAATCCTGTTTACTGTAATATAAAATTTAACAGTTCTTTCTTTCTCTTTTTCTCTCTAATTGAGTGTTTCTTTCGAACTTCTTTTCACTTTTTCATATGATTGCATGATATTACAAAAATATCTAACTGTGCTTATTTTTCGTATAATTATGAAATTAAATGTAATATAATAATTTTTTAAGTGAAAAAAATTTATTGAATGTGTATGTAAGTTGCAAAAAAAAAGTTTCAAAACGAGAGATCGTCGAATATTAGTTATAAATAAAAATACCAAGGGCTTCTAAAATACAAAAAGTATCACCAAACAAAAACTATTCAACTTCATAGCAAGTATTTAAGATATTGTGAACGAATTTCCGTAAGAAACCAGTAAATCCGTAATTTGACACATTCACTGACTTTTAATTTTGCTTTTGTTTGTTTTGTCGTTTTTACTGTTATTTTTCTAAATATTTCACTAACCGTAACCGAAACCGAATCCGAAATAAATACTCATAAATAAACCGGTTACCGTTAACCGAAATCCTAAAAAACCGGTTAAAATTAAATAATTTTCCAATTTAAAATGTGTTCCACTCAATTTATTTTTTTTCTTTTCATCATACGAATTAGTATTTCCTAACGCTTATGTCATACCCTTCATAATTATGGTTATCCCAATAAACAATTTCAATAAAAAATCTGCTAGTAAAAAGGCGAGATATGACAATTTTGTGGTTATTTATAAAAAAATACAGCTCCAAAATTTTGATTTCGAAAAGAGAAAAAAACACAAAATATAAAACATATATGTCTAAGTATACCAAGATTAGTATGTTATAAAGTTGGATAATTACACAGTGCAAATTTAGAACGTCACTTAAGAAGTAAACATAAGGATGAGTACTACAAATTTCAAAAACGAAAGCCTCAAACTGCACTATGGAAAATAAAAAGAAAATGCTAAACATCATTTCATAATTGTTCAGTTAACTCAGATTGTTCATCATCTCATTTCCTGGCTGATCCCATAGTGTATTCTTTATTTTAATGCTATATTTATAGTTGTGTAAGAATATATACAGAAAAGTGTTGAGAGATGTTTCTCTAGTATCTGCTTTATATTGTCAGATTTAAGGACACGTATGACTGATCACATTTTAAAAGACATTATGATAATTCGGGGAAATAAATAAAATTATTTATCATATTTATTATATTGTTACCTTTTTATGATACTATATTAACAGTTGGGTTAAATATTGGTAAATGTTAAGTTCTGTGTTTAAAATAGATTTTTGCAGCTATTATGCTTATGCGGTTTGAAACTGAAATTATTACGGAATAAATTACACGTGCTTATAATTTTTAATATTGAGATAAATTATAATTGGTATCAATTTACAATTACATAAATATGATAATTTAGATAAATAAACTTAGTAGTAAATAAGAAATGAAACTAAAGAGTTGGTGAACAATAAACTTGATTTTAAAAATTCATAATATGTTTTCCTTTGCAATGAAATTTTATTTCACTTCATTCATAAGCCGCATTCTGTAATGATAATTTTTTGTTTTGTTTCATGATAGTACGCGTTGCTAAAAAATATTCACTTTATCATAATTACAGAATTTGCCCTTCTGATGTCCGTAAAACTAAACTTGTTTTACACTAACAAAGCAATTTTAAAAAACCGGCTTTTACAGATTAACCGTTATTTTACAAACTGGTTTAACCGAAAACCGATATTATTCTCATGAATATAAAACTGATTAAATTTTAACCGAAATTACTTTTGGTTTCCATCTCTGTTCCTTAGTGAATGAATTTGCAACAGTATTTTCAACAGTATTTCTGTAATCAAAATATGCTATCCAATATGAATATTTGCCACTAAAATACATTTAAAATATCAAGAGTATGCGTTATGGCAATGAATGCGTTAAAAGATGGCAAAATTCAAATTTAATACATACATTTCTAAAACACAAAGAACTAATTAAAACAAATATAATTTAGCGTTTATTAAAACTTTATGAGTTTTTGTTCTTTTTACTTTTTTTTCACTTAAATTTTAATATTTTTATGACCAGAATTTTAAGGTGCTTAGAATTATAGAGAAAAAATTTTTATAATAATAAATTACCACATGGATTGATGAAGTCTTTTTAATGAAATAGTAATTTTAATAATAAATGATCATTAAATTTAAAACAAACATCTCTTTAGAATATAAAAACAAAAATTTGGTAAATAAATCTAAATTAAATGTGATTTTTTAATTATCCAACATTGAAAGTCAATTTTTTATATTTCATCAGATGGTTTTCGTCTAATTTATTTTCGTACTACTAATTAAGTCATTAAATAGACTTCATAAATATTTTATCTTTTGTATTTCTAAAGAAATTAAAACATCTTTTTAGATGGAGAAAAATAGAGAATAATTTCAGACAAATTATTATTGCCGAACATTTTATTAGAAAATTGATTCGAAAATTTCTTTTTGAATCTTTGACAAAAAAATATTTATTAATTAAATAATAAATAGTTAAAATGGGAATAAATCAATATAATAATTAATATAAAATATTCTGATTTATTGATTTCATTCAAATTTATTGGCAATGAGCGACATAATTTCAAGAACAGCACAATTTGATTTATAATATTTCCATTATCAACAATTAATAAATCACGATTTTATAAAATAAAATTTTGTTTTCATTGGCTTTAAATATTTTCAGTGTGATTTATAATTTATTTATATTTTTTGATGAAATTAGAGATTTGTTTAAAATGGATATTTTTTTCTTCCAAATTAAAATGGAAAACAATTTCAGAAACGTTATATTCCTTGGAGTACTGTGGACAGCAATAATTGATCACTGAGGACCCATTACTTCAAAATATAACAACATAAAAATTGAAATTTTAGATTAAAAAAAATTATCACGAGATTACTAAGTGATGAGCTGTTTAAATGTCCCTGAAGTAAATTTGTTTTGAAAAATAAGTCAAAATTTGAAAAAGTTAGCACTACAACAAATTATGGGAAAATTTTATTTTAAAAATTAAAATTTATGTTTTCATTTTTTCAAATATTTCTATGGGATTTATTATTTTTCCTGAACATTCGATTTTCCACTTTAAATTACTTACAGAAATATACTTTGTTTAAATATATATTAGCCTCTACCACTATTAAAAACGCATTGCAACCTTACATTTTATTATTATTATTTATTATTATTATTATTATTATTATTATTATTATTATTATTATTATTATTATTATTATTATTATTATTATTATTATTATTATTATTATTATTATTATTATTATTATTATTATTATTATTATTATTATTATTATTATTATTATTATTATTATTATTATTATTATTATTATTATTATTATTATTATTATTATTATTATTATTATTATTATTATTATTATTATTATTATTATTATTATTATTATTATTATTATTATTATTATTATTATTATTATTATTATTATTATTATTATTATTATTATTATTATTATTATTATTATTATTATTATTATTATTATTATTATTATTATTATTATTATTATTATTATTATTATTATATTATTATTATTATTATTATTATTATTATTATTATTATTATTAATTATTATTATATTATTATTATTATTATTATTATTATTATTATTATTATTATTATTATTATTATTATTATTATTATTATTATTATTATTAAATATGAGTGTTGACTTCTAGAATAAAGATACGGGTAATTATTGGAAAAACTAAATTATTCTATATGAGAAACGTTCCAATTATGCAATTAATTAAAACAAAGAAAAAAAGGAAATACTCCAAATGAACTTATCGGAAGTGAACCTGAAATGCTATACTACGAAATGAATTAAATTTCAAGACTATAATAAAAATGAAGGAAAATGAATTTATTTATTTTATTTTTCTAACGACAAAAGCCAATTACTGTTGATGTGATTCAGAGAAAATAAAAGCATAAAAATTGTCGAAAGTAGCCGCGCTGGACGTGAGTTTTGAAATTATGAAAGTTATTCATGCGATTCGTTTTTAAAATTCTTTTTTCGAAATTTCAATTTCTTTATTTTGCGTGAGCAACTTGAAATTGTGTTTTTTTGATTTTTAATTCAAATTTCAAAATGCATTTTTTTTAGAGAGGTAATTTCTGTTTTTGATATTAATTTATTTCTTAACTAGATTTTTATTTACATATTTTTTATTAAGTTCCGAAATTTTCAATGAATTAATTCTTGATTATATAATATTTTGAATGTGTAATAACTCTTGCTAGAAATAAAATTGCAAGCCTATATTTTTATGCTTTTTATAAATTAATTAAAAATTAATTAAAACTATAAAAAGATTTTTTTATTGTAAATCTAGGTTGAAAAGTTAAAAAAATTATTCAATGCAAAAATGTGTATTTTTTTATTATAAATATTTTGTGAACTAAATTTTTTATACTTTTTTGCATTTCTTTTCATTTTTTTCTAGCCTCATTTATAATTTAGTGCTACACCAAAATCCGCTGAGATCCAATCTTTATATAAATGGTTATCAAATTTGATTTTTATTGTACCACCGAGTAGAAAATCGAATGTTGGCATTTCATCACCAAAGATCAGATCAAAAACGTAAAGACACCTTGCAATTAGGCGGAGAAAATTACAGAAAACCAGAAAAGGTGATACAAAAACCAGATCTGAATTGGACTGATGTGCAACGGAAAATAAAAATAAATGGCGAGCGCTTGACTTTTCAACAAACATTTTAAAATAGAAAGTTGTTTGAGAACAAGCTACTCAGTACTTCATACGGAAAGAGCTGTAAAAAAAATTTCTTACATTTTAAAATTACATTAATTTCATGGTCTTAATCTGATTTTGTCACCTGCTGAATTTCTATTAAAATATATTTTTTAAATTTTAATTAAAAGAAAAATAATTTTCTTCTGTTATTATGGCTATTATAAGTGCCTGTAATATTTGTAATATTGTGGAAATATAAAATTTATTATAACTAAAATAAATTTAACGTTATTATCTCGTAATTTTCTCAAAAACTCAAAGTAAAGTCTTCGGAATTTTATTAAAAATTTTCATTATAGAAGCATTATTTCGGATCATTTCAGTATATATCGAAAGTTTGTATGCATTTTTTATTATGTGTTGTGTTTGTGTGCATTATTTAATTTTTCTATCTCTATTTAAATTTCTATAGTATAGGCTCAATAGGTACTACAGAATCTAGTGATTCCTAAACTTTTTACTTTATATACCACGGGTTAAAATATATTATGAATATCAAATTTTATGATTTAAAAGACAAAAATATTAGAAGAAGTTTTTGGAATATTTCGTTAACTTTGGTTGATATAATGTTATGAATAATTAATTTTTCTAAAATACAATACCGCATTTCAATGTCTTCTTCAATATGTCGGCGTGCAGTAAAAATAGGTTTGCAATTTTGTCCGTAAATCTTTTATTAAAAGTCAGTGGTAGTGTGTAAGTTTTTTTGCTTTTATATATTAACCAAAGATGTATAAAATAATGCATACTACATTTATGTTTATATATTTATTACATTTTTAGATTTATTTTGCACTGAAAGTCTGTTTCCAATTGCTCATTCTGAATAATATAGAAAGATTAATATTCGATAAAGCCTGTCGAAAATTTTACATTATTCTTTATATTATATTGTGATTTAAACAAGTATTTTCAATGGTAAAAAAATTAAAATTTTCTTGTGAACTTTTTTCGAAGCTTTTCAAATAAAATTTATATGATATCGCAATTTCCGTTCCATCGCTTCACAATTTTATAGTTGCATAGTAAAAAATTTAGTTCAAGGGAATTTAACAATTTTGACAAATTAAAACAATTTTTTTATTTAATATTCATTTATGGCATCTCAATAAATTTAATTGATAAAAACAATTTCACAAAATGTTTAACATATGTTATTATTCTTCAGTATCAGTAAAAGTTTGAATATATTTACAATTTCTGTCATAATTAAATAATTCTCTAATCATTTAAACAAATATATCACAAAATTAATAATTTTATGTTATTTAATGATAGCTAAAATTTTTCAGATTTTCTTGTATTTAATAAAATGATTATCAATCTGATTAAGTTAAGATTATTTCTTGAATTAGTTTTTCAGTGGTACCTTCTTTTTTATCCTTGACTTAGGGTCTACGGAGTACCCATTGACACTGAGCTTTGTTAATTGAAATTACTCCAACAAAACACTAAGATTGAACAGAATCTAAAAATCTGAAAATGCAATATTTAATACTTATTGTTTATTGGAAATAAAACAAATGAATAAAAATAAATTCGCTTATCATTATTTACTGACTGTCCATTTTTAATCTTATCTACTCAGTTAGTTTTATTTTTTTGTACATTTATTTATTCTGGAATTGTATTCATTCATGTTTCAACAATGATTATCATTAACAATCGAAATTTTTTACTAAACATTTGTCGATAATATTATTTAATTTTATATAATTATTTGCCAATTAACCTAGTGGCTCAAAAATTAACGTTCATAAATGTAAAACTACAAAATTAAATGTCATTTTTTATTTTTTGCTTTTCAAGTATTTCAATATTCATAATTTTTAATATTTAGTATTTAAACATTTATTTTTGTTTATTATTATTAATAAAAATATGGTGAGAAAATAATGATTTTTTGGTAGCAGCATAAATTAATTTTTTTTTAAAGTAAATAATAGAATACGCCTTAGCTGCTAAGTATATATTAAGATATACAATTTCTGAATAGAAAAGATTTTTTTATAATCTAAATTTTTTTATCTATTTAATATAGACTTTGAGCAAGGGTTTATCATCTTATTATTTACAAGTTTCAAAAAATGCAATGTTTACTAATTGAAAATATATTCGATTTTATTATTATTATTATTATTATTATTATTATTATTATTATTATTATTATTATTATTATTATTATTATTATTATTATTATTATTATTATTATTATTATTATTATTATTATTATTATTATTATTATTATTATTATTATTATTATTATTATTATTATTATTATTATTAATATTATTATTATTATTATTAATTATTATTATTATTATTATTATTATTATTATTATTATTATTATATTATTATTATTATTATTATTATTATTATTATTATTATTATTATTATTATTATATTATTATTATTATTATTATTAATTATTATTATTATTATTATTATTATTATTATTATTATTATTATTATTATTATTATTATTATTATTATTATTATTATTATTATTATTATTATTATTATTATTATTATTATTATTATTATTATTATTATTATTATTATTATTATTATTATTATTATTATTATTATTATTATTATTATTATTATTATTATTATAAATAACTTTATTGGTGTGCTCTATCACATAGGTAATGATTAATGAACATTATATACATTTTCCGGTTATATCATCAAAATTCTAATTATTCATTAAGCCTCCATTAGAAAATGTCAAATTAGTTAAAATATATTTCCACACGTTTATGTCTTTAATAGAATAATATATGATTCACAATTTAAATGCTGAAATAAAACTAGAAAATATAAATAAAAAATTTTAAAAATAAGTTCTGTAATTTTTTGTATTCATATATTTATATTTGAGCCTTTGGCTGTCATATTTTGATCAAAAAGATAACTTTATGTAATAAACAATACAATATTTGTTCACTAGAAATTTCGGTTAGAGTTCTGTACGTATCTACATATCATTCTTTTTGTTTTCTTTCTAATTTTTGGACATTTATAACGTAATTATAATCAGTTCTTGTAATAAATTCTTAATTATGGCATCAGTTAGCAACCGTCGTCAGGTGGATTATTACTACAAAGATTGATCAAACACCCTTCAATGGATTTTAAAAAATTGGACTTTTTCCAACAAATAAGAGGTTTGAAGTTCCTCAATCATTTATGTCGTTTTCTAACATTGCAAAAAGACTTGGTCGTTTTCAGTGTGGTAAGGATGTGTGTCGGGGTAAGGCTACTTTAATTGTATCCGGAACATGGTTTGAAGGGGTTAATCTGGCACCAGGAACAATTCTTAGTATTGTGTATTTCAATGGCTTTGATAATTCGTACAAGGACTGTCTTAGGGATGCAATTGTAATCGATGTGGATAGTAACTCATCTAATCAACGCTTGTCTCAAGAGAACATTTCAGATTGGGACATTTATAGTCAATAACCTTTCTTGATGTGATTTCTCCAGGAACAGAAAAACTTGGATCAAATTGGTGGAGAAAGGCTGATAGGGCAGTTGGACGAGAGTAAGTTTGGAAAACGAAAGTATAACTAGGAACTCAAGACCTCTGGTCACTGGGTATTAGGGATGATTGCCGATGGACCTCTGACTGGCATTGTCCCATAACAATAAACACAGCGCAGCCTCACTCCTACCCATCATTAACAAATTAATTGCTTCTAGAACTACAATTCGTACAGACTTGTGGGAGGCCTATGACAATCTTGGAGAGTTTGGCTATATCCATAAAGTTGTCAATCGCAGTGTCAAGGTTACTCCATTTGTTGTACCGGACGGAGCTCACGCAAGTCGAATTGAGTCATTGTAGAAACCGGTCAAAGACTGTTTCAGGAGTGTTAAATTGCAAAGTGTTTGCACTGCATGTCATGAGCGAAGAAGCAAAAGCAATGGTTGTGGCGATCAATGAAGAGCAGTAAGGTTGAAAAGAGTGTGCCGGTGTTGACAATACCTGCAATGAGCACAATAGCCTGTTAAAGAATATTAGAAAGATGCGTAAGAAAATCCGAAATGTGTGCATTGCAAGGGTTGAGTGCGAGAAGTGTCAAGGGTACGCCGATGAATTCGCTGAAAAGTTAGTCGAATATTTGTTGCGTCATCAGATGAGAAAGGAGGTTCGAACCCCATTTATTGAGATTATCGAGCCTTCTGAAGAAACATATCCTATCACCTGAATCGTTCTAAATGTTGCATGGTGTTTTTGAAAATAAAATATAGAAAATCTCCCGAAATGCCAAAGTAAGTACTACTTCATTAAACTAAAATAAGCATATATGAAATAGAAGATAACTATAAATAAATTTATTTACAATGGGAACCATTATCATTAAGATAAATGTTATTTTTATTTTTAAACCTTTGTCATTAATTATGAATCACTTGGAATTAAGAAAAAAAACAAAATTTTAACTAATAAATTGTAATTTTGTTTAAATGAAACTTTATGACTTTAGAGTTCTATGATATATTTACTTCGACAACCGCTGTTGCATTGACATTGAAACATTTTGATAAACATATTTAACGGTTACCACTTTTTTTTACGGCAATTAAATGTCTGTTTTACAATAAAAATTCAAATTTGTTTTTCTTTCTGAAGAAATACACATTTAAAGAAAAGGAATATATCTCATATTTCCTCCCCGTATTTTAAGAGAATCGTATTTTACGAATAATATTACTGTATAATCCTTTCTGTAATTCCTAAAATATCTAAATTGCGCACCATCTTTTTAATATCAAAACCTGCTTTATTATTACAGATATGACTGATATTATTTGAATGATTATGTTTAGAAAAGAGTTCAAAGTTATATTTTATCATTTTTTTTTCAAATAAAAATTAATTCTAATTATTTGATGAAAATTATGGATAGCAAACCAAGAAATATCAGGGGGAAAATTTTCCAGGAAGAATTTGTCGAAATAAATGCAGAGATTTTCTCAATAATTCATTTGATCGACATTCTTGAAAAAAGTCGTCGGTTCAGTCAACACATTTCTGTCAATGAATTTCTACTTTATAAAAAATCTCAGATCAGAATTAATGGTTATTTTTCGTACCTTTTTTATAAATTATAGTTGACAACCGAAAAGTTTTATTTTCCTGATTCTTATCTATTTGTTTCGATACTATTAACATTGATGATAAAAATAATGAATAAAATCATGATAATAAAAAAAATTTTTAATTTAAAAAATTAATTTTATTAATTAAAATAAATCAAAAAAAAGTAAAAGAATGTTAAAAAATGAAAATAAAAATATTGAATTTTGAATTTTAAATTTTAAATTTTTTTTCAAAAATATTTTAAAAACTTGAAAACTTTCATAAATTTTTAAATTTGAATTTTAAATTTTATGATTAATTTAATCAAATTTATATCCAATTTATAATAAGAAAATGAATTTTAAAAGAAAATAGTAGTAAGCATTGAGCATCTCTGCTGAGATTTTAAGTTTATTATTTATTTGTTTAACCATTGAAATACTAATAGGTCGTGCCAAACCCGCAATATGGTGGCTGATAAGATTTTCATAAAAATTTCAATTTTTATTAAAACCACCCTTTGAAAAGATTAAAAGAAGTGCATATGCGAAACCTTCCTTGAACTTTAGCTTAGTAAAAGATATTGCTGAGCTGTGTGGTCAACCTTTTTTAATCCGAATAATAATACAATCTTGATATTTTCATTATTAATTTCTTCTTTAAAAGAATTTTCTCGTAAATATTCCATTCGAATAAATCGAAATTTTTCTATTTCTTTTACAGAACAACTTTGAAGATTTAGGAAATGGTAAATTTTTCAATTTCTTTTGATAACTTTGAATTATGGTGATGATTCAAGGTCATCCTCCTCTTCTGACACAAATGTATGTTAAAAACATGAATGTTAAAAACACGGATTTAATTAGCAGTTGCAATAAAAGTAAAATAAAAACAATTATAAAAATATATTGATTTTTTATATTTCGTTGGTATACTTTTTATAATAATAATAATAATAATAATAATAATAATAATAATAATAATAATAATAATAATAATAATAATAATAATAATAATAATAATAATAATAATAATAATAATAATAATAATAATAATAATAATAATAATAATAATAATAATAATAATAATAATAATAATAATAATAATAATAATAATAATAATAATAATAATAATTAATAATAATAATAATAATAATAATAATAATAATAAAAATAATAATAATAATAATAATAATAATAATAATAATAATAATAATTAATAATAATAATAATAATAATAATAATAATAATAATTAATAATAATAATAATAAAAATAGTAATAATAATAATAATAATAATAATAATAATAATAATAATAATAATAATAATAATGATAATGAAATTACATTTTGAATTTATTTACCTAAGGATTTCAAATAATGAAATCTTCAGAAATCTGATATTTCATGTTTGAAATTTGTTTTCCAGTGATTTTTATTGCATTTTGATTACAGAAAACAATTTTGTTTTAATTATATGCTTGTTTTATTATTACTATTAATAATCAGGTTTTTATTACCCACGGTTTTAGAAATCAGTAAAATTAATTTTCGGAAAAGTGTAGGGAAAAATTATTTTTGACAATTGTACAAGTTCTCATTATGAGCAATGTTCTTAACTTATGTTGTGTTTCTAACTTGTTTGTGCAGCACAATCAGGCTGGACAATGTTTTCGTTAACTATATTTTACTGAAAATAACTTTATATATAATTTTTAATTAAATTCCACAATGATATCAGGATATCGTTATATTTGAGTATTAATTATAATAGTATTGGTGAAATTTTATATATTATTTCATTTAATTGCACTATTTGTAAAACGAAAACAGATACATTTCAATCACAATTTATTGAGAAAATTTTTTCTATTTTCAAAAAAAAAATTTTAAATCCGATTTGTCAATTTGTATTTTGAGATTTTTCGGGGTGAGCCTAAGAAGGATTTGTAGGTTTTTGTCGGTTAGTTTTATGTGCTTGAACAAAATCTGCTTTCGTCTCAAAAAAGATATTTTTAATCAATTTTTCTCTTTCAACTAGAAAAAAATTATTTATAAATCTGAATGAAAAAAAATAATAGAAAAAATAAATAATAAAAAAATAGAAACTGATAAATTAACCGGAACGAGGAATTATATGTAAATAACGTGTGGAAGAATATGAAAAGTAGAATATACAAAACCTGCTAAATCTAAAATTACACTATGATAAAAGTGGATTGAATAGATCACGGATGTGAAACCAGTGGCTTATTTGATAATTTTTTGTGACTCGCACAACCTTTTTCATTTTAATATACTTTTTACTCCGCTCTTTCTGGAAATAAAAACTAAATTAATTGTGGCAGATATTTTTTTATTGGGAAAGTGGCGAAATTCAACAATGTATTCAAAATTTTTATAGTTTAGCAATATTGGGAGTTATTCTGTAAAACCTGCTATGCTTCATATCAAAATTGACTGTTCATAGCAGAATGTTAAATTTTTATATAAAATAGCAGGTTTTACAGAGTCATCCCAATATTGCAAAACTGTAATAATGTTATCTAATTTTTTCATCTGTTTCTCTGAAAATTGTCAAAATGACTCAAGCAACCAAATTGGTTGCACACCCCTGGAACATGCAATTATTTAAGCTTGGACATGAAATCTTGGTAACTAATTGGTCCATTCGCTACATCCGTCAAGATTGGTAGAAGAAGAATGCCATACTTAGATATTAGGCCATTAATCATATAAATATCCGCCACTAAGTAGGATTCGACAAAAAAACCGCAACGTTGTGACTCTTAGAAAGAGATCGGCAACCTACACCTTTTTTTATCATGATAAATTTTTAATTCTCAATCTGGACCAAAACCAATGACAAATTTGAATTACATGTAAATTTCCTTCTATCAAAATTTATTCAAAGTCTGAAAAACAATTTAACCCTTTCGTAGACGCACTTTTTAAGTTGCTGTTCCCTGCACGTCACTTGCCATATCTTTCACATTTTTAAAGATAATGAAATTTTGATTAAATTTTATGAATTAATCCAAGATCTGTGACTTTTTTTAATTTTGATCAACAGAAAGCATTGGAGAGCAATGTGAATAATTTAGTTATACACCATTTCAATATTCAACCTGCTATAAGCATATAATTGTATATACTTTATAGTGACTGGCATAATAATAATAATAATAATAATAATAATAATAATAATAATAATAATAATAATAATAATAATAATAATAATAATAATAATAATAATAATAATAATAATAATAATAATAATAATAATAATAATAATAATAATAATAATAATAATAATAATAATAATAATATGATTGAAGATACTAAAAGAGTAATATTAGCCTGTGATGTGGCTATTGGGGGGTGGGGATTATTTTGTAAGAGGGATGATTATTGATGGGTCTAACAATAAAATTAATGTCTCGAGCGATTATTTGTTTACAGTAAATAAACCGAATAATTTAAAAAAGAGATATTGCTCTTGTAGATTCTTTAGTTAAATGATCAGATGAATATGTTTTAGTGAGGTTGAAACAATAAAAGAATGGTAACAAAAAACTATTTACTGAAACATCATTAGGATTTGTACAGACAATAAAGGAAATTCGAAATTCTGATTTCGTAAGTTTCGTATTTAGGAGCCATAAATTTGGAAGAAAGAAATACCAAACGAGACAAAATTATCAAAACTTTAAAAGAGAAATTTGATACGAATCTAAAGAAAGATAAATTAATATCTCTTTAATTTCGTAATAAAGAGATATTTTGCACAGGACCAACAGATTTGATAAAATTTGAATTTTTAAAACACGAGTAGTATGTAATCGGTGGACTTAAGCCATCTCAAGCCTCGACCTTGAATCTTACCACTCCCACAGGGGTTGGAGTTTTGAAAATAAGGAAATAAAAACTACCCAACTCCGAGAAAGGGATGAATTATACACCAACAACCCCGTGGGAACGGTAAGAATCGGGGTCGAGGCTTGAGATGGCTTAAGTCCACCGATTACATACTACTAACACGATATTAAAACAAAAGTAGATCAACCGATGGCAGTGAAACCAACTCAAGTGCCAACGGAATTGGAAGAAGTATATTGTTTTGAACTTTTTAATAGAAATTTTCTTTTTTGTAAATATTTAGATTTCCCTTATTTTTACAAAAAAAGAATAACAACATTAGTGATAAACTATTTTCAAATTTATTTAAATTAAAATTATATAAAAATTAAATTTATTAAATTTTATATATGCTCAGATTATAATGCAAATAAATCAACATTGGTTAAATTGTAAGTTGTTTTTGAATTTGTGTATTAATAAAATTTTAACACTCATGCATAATTTTGTTTATTCTAGTTTAATGTCATGTCACACATCAAATAAAAACTTTTTATCGTCAAAAGATAATTTGCCATCAAATTATTAGAATTGTGAAGATCTTGAAATTGACATAATACAAGACATTATGAATTTAGTTATCCTGGAAATTTTATAGAATTAAATTCAATGAAAATTGCGAGCAAACTAAATATCAAGTCTTGTGAAGAAAGATCGAATACTAAATCAGCTCAAATTGTTTATGACGAGTTTAATGATGAAATTTCGCTTATTGGTGATAATACTATTGGAATTATTCTACCTTGTAATCCTCTGTTTCTTTCTTTGTGATTCTTATCGTTAGATTTTGGTTCGTTGTGTTAACCAATAATAAAAACGATTTTTTTTTGTTTTTAGTTGTACTAAACATATTCAAACAAATCAACAATTACAAATTTCGGAAAATAATGTGTAAAACGGATATTTATTCAGGTTTCAAAGTTGATAGTGTTTTTAACCGTTTGTATTTTTGATAATTTGATCTAGTTCTTATTTTTGTTTGTTTTTTCAATATTATTCAATGCTTTCTTTACTTCGAAAAACTTAGGTTTGATTTGAATTTATGAATCTTGCTAAACTACCAAAAATCTTGAACAAGTTCTTTTGAAGTTGAATGATTTCCAATTAAATTTATGTGAAAATATGAATTCTGTCAAAAATATTATCCGTTGAGCTCTGATATCAGTTCTAAGGCGAACATAAAACTGATATAGAATTACAATCAGGACCATACTAAGGTTATAGCGGATGAGAATTATCAATCTATTTAGGAAACACTTGTATTGGCAAAAACCAAAATATTTCAACAATATTATAAAATATTCAGAAAATCGTAAGTGTATAAATTTATCCACCAAAGAATATTCTCAAGAAACCATTGGTAGCATTGCCATGTAGCAATCCTAGAGTCTCATTGTAAAATTCTTAACTTCTTGGATGGTTTCTTTAGACATTTCATCTATTTTCATTATGACAGTAAAATTTTAGTCTCCTATGTAACACAAATTTTCGGCACTGCCTTTACAGATAATTATCATGTTTCTTATTTAGTGATTTATTATTTTTGTAACTCCGAATCTTTATCGTAATGAAAAAATGTTTATCTCATTTGAAATAAAAAATTGAAAAAGTTTTACATTCAATTTTATTCTTGAAAAAACTGAGCTTTTTGATTAAAAAAACAATGTAAGACCAAATTGCAAAAACATTTTAGGTGTATTTATTTAAATAAAAACAATTTTGAAATTTAAATATATTCCTTTTTTTGGTAAATATGTGGCCATGCTACTCAACTTCTTGCGGTTTTGAATTTTGCATACGATGGGCTTTGAATAATTATAAAACCTTCTAGAAAAAGAACTTGCTTTTGGTTTTCACCTCTAGTTTCTTTTCATTTTGCAATGACATAAAGAATTTTTTTATTATTTGACTATGATGTTTACATCGATTTCATTACTGATTTATAGTCAAATAATAAAAAATTCTTTATGTCATTCTAGAAAAAGAAAATATAAGCTTTTATAAACGATACCGTTATAGTTCTGATTGATCAAAAAAATGTGTTTTCTAAAACATTAAGAGGGCGCCTTTTTAAGATTGTACTAATTTAGCTTTGACATTCTTCCAATGATCGAGACAAGAGCCCTTTTATTTAAATTCAATATTATTCAAATGACTAATTATTTCCTGGGTGTCTTCAAATATTAAAGATATACGATTTTATACCCCTAATCTTTTAGTTCGACAAATGATCTTAAAAGTCCATCAATCCGTTCATGATTAATTAGACATTTCTAATTAAACATCTTATCCTAGTATTCCAATTGTTTCATCCGAGTAATTAAGGTTTCTTTATCTTTGATCTTACTTAATAAATTCTAAAAACTACAATATTGTATCGTTCGGTGTTTGGGTAACCTTCTGTGTGGTGTAGAAATAGGTCCAAGTATCATTTATGTTCTCGATTACGAAATCACTGATTGACTCTCGGAGATTAATTTTATAAAAAAAAAGTTATTAAAGATTTAATCAATTTAACAATACACAATCAAAAATATTGTTAAATATTATTGATGAATTTTTTTAAATTGAAAAAAAATTTTTTAATACTGATGTGATTAGTTATAAAAAATTCCAAGAAAATTAAAATTATCATAACCAAAAGAATTGAGTTGTCGAATTTGAATGCAATGATAGAAAAATTTTCGTTTTGCACTAATGTAAAATGTTTTTTTAAAATTTGTATGTTGTGAGAATTTGAATCAAATTTAGATTGTGCTACACACACACACAAACACACAGTTGTAAGCAAAACTGCAGAAATTAAAGTTACCGCCTACCATTTAATATGTAGTAATAAAATCTAAGAAATTATTCGATCAAAGCTGAATTTCATCGATCTATTACAGTGAAATTTATAAAATTTAATCTATCTGCTGTACAAATTTCACTGGTAAAAATGAAACTAATCATGAAATTATTGATTGGTTCATATCATGTGTTTATTATAATTTTATTGAATTCTCTCTATTGTCTTTGTCTAACTACATAAACATCCTAACGGAAGTTCTATGGTAAAGTATAAACACACACAAACCAATCAACCAATAGATTACTAATACTAAACATTGACAAATTACATACACATAATTTACACACGAATTTTATTTCAGTTTACGTTCAGTGTATTGAATTCAATAGAAAAATTAACAAACCTACAGAGGCAAAGAGCACACTATCAACACACATTTTCATTGGTATGTTGTAGTTGTAGAAAATTTTCTATCTCCATTTCCATTGGTTATTCTGACAAAATCATGAACCAAGCATGGATTGATTAGAACTTGGCAGTAATATTTCTAGCTATTTATGCTGATTTCGGGCGATTAGTGATCGAAATTGGTGAGGTTATTTAAAACTCGATTTAAACAGTCGTGGTTATTATTTTGCAATATGGTTTTAGTGTTTAACTGAAATCTGATGATGGTCTATTGTGATTAACTTCGAGATATGTTTGGTTAATTGGTGATAGGTAACCACCACTGACCGAGCATATCCAGTTGTTAATTTTCAAGCATCAACTCGATTTTTATTTTAATATTAGTAATTTGAAATAGAAAAAGGTTATTTACGTTTATTAGTTTTATAGGCGATTTTAATGAAAACTAATGATTTTAGGAACTGAGTCATTAGTTTTTGTGGGCCTTGTTTAATTACTCACTGTCTTTGTAGTCGAAATGTTGATGATTAATCTTTGTTTAAAGTAAATAGCTTTTTAAATCAATATTTGTCTTGACTTTTTGATAGAAAGTTGCAACATTAAACTAACTTTATATTTAAATTTATATTTAGGAAATGTATGTCAAACTTATCCTGTCAATGTCAAAAAATTAAAATTATAATTGTTTCATAAGTGGAAAAATGAGTTTTAATTTTGCAGGAATGGCAGATTTAGAATTTAATTTCCAGAAGCTTGTTCATTAAAGTACATATAAGGTCAGGCTGCACTTTAAATTTAGCATTTATCTAGAAATTTATTGATTAAAAATTGTTTTCTATTAGCCAAATATTAAATGATATTATCTTGGTAGTTCATTTATTTGGTTTCTTAATTATCTTGACATGAATCTGATAATTAGAATTCTATTGATTAATTTTAAGTAATACTTGGTAGATTTTTTTTTATCCGATCTTAAATGATTCTACAATATGGTGGACTAAGATGCCGGAATTTTTGTGTTCCTTTGTTCGTTGGATTGTGATCAAAAGCCAAATTATTTCCTTTGAAAATTTGGCAATAAATCAAGTAATTTTTAGTAAAACTGATTAGTTTTTCTGTTTCATTTCATTAAATGAATTTTTCAGACATTTTCTCATTTGAAAGGAAATATGAATAACCTGATGTGGTATTTTCTTTTAGTTTTTTGATAATATTATATTTTCAGGGGTGGAATTAAGGATTAAATTCAAAAATTTACATAATTTTAAAGCCATTTTTGATAAGATTATATAGGTAATAATTGTGTAGAGATTTTTAATTCTATGCAAATTACTTAAAAATTGGGTGATTTTTCTTACTAATAATTAAAGAATTTTGATGTCGATTTGTATAAAAAGGATTTTACAATGCTTTTTTCATAAAGCATTGTATACCATTTTGGTTATTTTCATTAAACATTAGGAACATCTTTTATAAAGGAATATTTTTATTGTCTTTTATGAAAATTATAAAACTGAATATAAAATTCCTACCATCTCTCGTGTCCTTTCATGCTGGTGGCTTTCACTATTCGAAACTTAATTTGACGTTTAAAATGACGTTTAAACAATATTGGTAACATTAAATTTCATCATATGGGTGAAGTTTTGAAAAATTAATAAAATGGTATTATAATTAAGTGGTCTTTATACACGTTATTCCCTAAAATGAATGCTCGGTATATCAATAGTCACCAGAATTTTTGTCTATGATGTAATACATATTTATCTTGAATGTGACTTGAAATTTAAATCCAAACGCATTTTGTATGATCTTTGTTTAAAAAAACTCTTATGAAGACTAGCTCATCTATCCCCTTTAAATCTTGCGTAACAAATTTTTACAAACAAGTTATGGATGACCTCCTGTTAATGGTATACTTGTATAAACCTACTTTGTATAGTAAAAAAGCATTTTATCAATTCAACGGATTAATGTCTTTTTAGTTCTAACTCACACACCAAAACCTTTTTCTAACAGTAAAAGAAAATCATCGTATTCGACTAAAATATTCTGTTACATTGTCAACTGCATCGAGTATCAAAGAACCAACATTGTTTACTAGAAGACATTAATCCTAGATAGTTACAAAACCGTATTTCCATTCATTATCAGTGGAGTTACGAATATAACATCACAACAAAAGAATAGGAAAATCGTAAATTTT
This sequence comes from Schmidtea mediterranea, assembly GCA_022537955.1. NCBI lineage: Eukaryota > Metazoa > Platyhelminthes > Tricladida > Dugesiidae > Schmidtea > Schmidtea mediterranea. Next base: position 35,263,685 of record CM039682.1, read on the forward strand.
GGTTTCTTGGCATCAACATAAATTAAATGACAAGTTAAGCCTTTGCTGTATAATATTTATTTTTCGATTATAAAATAATTGTTTTCAATTTCTGAATTTTCAAATGCTTTCTAGTTTACTTTAAAAGATTCATTTTCACTTTTATAAGACAGAAATCTTGTCCTAGTAGCGATTTCTTTATGTCACTTACAATGTACACATTTTTTTACTTTCTATAGAATTTGCAAAAACGATGTATTTATTGATTGGAAAAGCTTTGATCCAGACAACCCCAAGATTTTGATGATTGTCTCATACATTAATTGTAGATGGTAGTCTCTGTTTAACAGCGGCGTCTATTTCGGGCCGCTTAGTTTTAGGAGGTCAACCACTTGATAGAGATTTTTTCAGTTATTCTAAGTTAGCATTTACTGGAAATTATTTTATAATATATTTGGTGTTCAGTGACGCGTCAAAAAAATTGTTATTTTTATTCTATAGGAAATTCAAAGCATATTTAAACAAATTAATTTAACATTACAGTAAATAATTTAATTTAATTTCAGAAATTCTGTTTTGTGAACTCTAAATGTAACAAAATATTTGTGGTTGTTGGTATTCTGTCAAAAAAAATATTTAGAAAATTTAATTTTTAAGTCATTTATTTTTCATTAAAAAGAATTTTCAAAAACAAATTAGGAACTGAAGATACAATCGAATAAACTGATAAAAAAAATTTTCCACTAATAATAAATAAAGTTTTTCGATTTTGAAAGAATTACTGTTGTATTCCAAATTAAACAATGATACTAAACATTACATTATTTGCATTTTAAAATATGGAATGATTATTAAGTCTTGAGTGTTAAACCGTATCAAAGTGAGAATGTTCAATAGTTCGATCCCATGGCATCCACCCATTTTAGACATTTGACTTTAGTGTTGGTTTTTGTTCTTACTCAGTGGTAAAATCTTGAATTTCATAATCTATTGTGATAATCATAAATATCTTAAAGACATACTGTATCTTTTCCAAAGAACTATAATCTACATAGAACATATTACTATATAACGTATAACAAACAGTTATTTTTATTATTTTTATTGCAATGACATAAAAAGCAATCAGAAGTAAAAACCAGAAAAAAATATTTTAATATTATTATTATTATTATATCGGATAAGTGAATAATAAAATAAGCCCTTGCTGCAAAGTAATATATATATATATATATATATATAGAGAGAGAGAGATATTGAAAAAAGTTTCGATTATTAAAAAAAATAAACTGAATAGGATTATTTAATAATTGAAACTTTTTCAATATAATTATTACTTTGAAGGAAGGGCTTATTTTATTATTCACTTATCTGATATCTTAATTTATTCTCCTACCAAGGAATCACCGTTTTATATTATTATTATTACTATTATTTATTTATTTATTATTATTATTATGAATATTTGGAACTGTCTAGCAACTTTAGCAAGATACCGAACGAATCACGCTGCTCACCATTCTTTTATACAACATCCGTATGCCTATGTTTTAAATTATATCCATTACCTCTTGCGCTTTCAAAGCACTCATTATATATCTGTTGTTGTGATTAAAAACATCATTCATTTTAATTGAATAATATCATTCAAGCACGCTATTTACATACAATATTTATGTATGGTTATTTGTTTGAACTTCAGCATTTTGAAATGATTGCACGAAAGAATAAAGCACTAAATCTACAACATTAAAATTCTTACAATTTGAAAGCACATTTTGATATTAAAACCACCAGAGGATCCAATAGAACTACCACCAATACCTGCCTGTAGACAATATATTTAAATAAAAGCATTTATAATGGAAGTTTTCAAGTTAATTATTCGACTTACTATGGAGAAATAGAGATTCAAAGAAATAACACTTTTGTTGCAATTTGATGATAAAGATTCTAGACCAGTGACGATCAACTGACAAACTGGCTTGTATAACAGACATTTAGAATGGTCTAAATTAAAAAATACTCGATGAACATAATGATAAATTTGATAAAATTTTATGATAAATGGTCTATGTAATAGTACTCAAAAACTGTAAATATGGAGATATAAATACATTTTATGTTTACGTTTTTTTTCTATCTGTTGTTCTCAGAGACAATTTAAAAAAAATTTAAAAAAATAAAAAAAAAGTTTTTATTTTAAATGTTAACCTCCGGTTTTAAAGGGAGAAGTTATGTAATAGTACATCTTGTTTTTTTAATTTTTTAATTTGTTGGATAAGATGTTTGAAATGTTGACCATATTATATGTATCGTACTGTGTTGTATATTATTCCCCAAACCCCCTTTATGTATAACTCCTTGCATCTTACTCATCTATTTTAGATTCTTCTAGATTAAAGATTATAATTATCAAATAATCAAATTATGAAATTTGATGATTTGAAATTCAATCAATACTCCTATAGAAATAAAAAATATTACTATAGGGAAGGAAAAAAACCATAATTAAAAAATCGATTAAAAAAGAAAAACATTGGCAATAAGAAAGCAAGAAAACAAACGAAAAGCTATTAAGCAGAATAAATCAAGTTAAAAGAAATATTTCATAGTGGAATAATTATTCTACCATATCCTACCATCCTCTGGCAATCAAGTTAAGAGTAACATTTAATCTTTTTAATAAGCTGTTTTTAAATATAATTATTACGTTTGTTAAATAATATTTTTCTAATCATATCGTGTACACAGCATTCACCCCAGACCGTCCCGAGACTATTTTACTGGAGACTCATCTTGGCTCAACAAACTTCTAGAAAAGCATTAGATAATTAATAATTATACACTCACAATAACCCCCTATAACTCACTATAATAGTCTGTAACAAAATTACTTATAACATAATTTCACGAAATATGTAAGCACTGTTTTTAATTGGCAGTTTCACCTTGTTCACCCAAATGATAACTTTATCCGATCTTTTAATTGAATCTCTTGTTTCCTTTTGGTTCTCTTGTTATTAAATATGTATGATATACAGAAAAATCCGTAAAATTTCTTATTTGATTGAACAGGAGCTAAAGTTTACCATTAATAATCACTACAGAAAAGGCTTATCTATTTATTTGAAAAATGGTTTTAAAATTTGATACCGTCATAATTTTTTTAAAATTTCTTTTTGCTAATTTATTTATTTTAAATTGGATCTTTTGTTGTAATAAAATTTTTCAATCAGTTTTCCTGAAAACTTTAAGAATCATAAACATTAATGAGCAAATTTATTGATGATATTGCAAATTAAATAAAAACGATACACAGATTGGCATTTTAAATTTTATTTTTTTAAATATTTTTTATAAAAATTATGAATTGTACTGATTGTTCCAACTAAAGGTTACACAAATATGATCTGAACTGGAAACTGGTGAATAATTGTCAAATAATACATTAAAATAATTAAAAAATAATAGAGAATAAATCTTTTCATCAGACTTTGAATCTCATTCAAAAATACAGCACTAGAAATATTTCTTTTATTCAAAAAATTAAAATCCGACATATTTGGAATTTCATTTATTTTTTAAATAGGAAAAATTGCCAATTAAAACAAAACACACACACACACACACACACATATATATATATATATAGAAATTTATAGAAATTTATTCATTTATTTTCAATGGGAACATTTTTATTCTGATCCGTTGTTTGATAAAGTCTGAAAACTTTTTGAAAAGAACAAAGCAACAAAGTATTTGCTGCAATTTTGATATGAAATGAAGATTTCGATCAAATATGACTCTTCAAGGAATTAGAAATTTTTTTTAACTAAATAAAATGTATCAAAATTATGAGTGAAGTTAGGGAATTCTTCAAAAGTTTATATGGTCATATATTCGAGTTTACGCGTGAATGAACCGAGCAATGTGATTTCGGTGTCAAGTACAAAAACCCATTATATTCTGCCTATCATAAAATAAACCATATAAAATATTTTTGATTTTTATTCAATATTTTTATTAAAATCTTTGTTTCAAATTAAAAAAATTGCATTGTTTCCAAAAAATTACTTGAAATATTTTGTTGTCAATTTTAATCAACTTCACCGTCAATGCAAAAGTCCAAATTTTGACATAGTTGAGCGCAAATTCTTAATTTTAGTTTCAAATTTTTTTATTTGGAAATCTTTTCTTAATCCAATACCGCACAATCAATTAAAACATTTTAAAATTTCTCTCCTTTTTATTTTGTATTTTTGTTCTATATAAAATTGTTTTTAACCACTTAATGCACAAATTATTTTGAATTTTTGGTCAAAAAATAATCGGATTTATTTAAAAAGGAAATATAGTTTTTATAACTAATTAAATTAAAAAAATATATTTTCAGTACGCAGCAATTTTACTTTACCTGCGGTGGGTGAGGCGAATTAGTAAATTGTATTTTCTTAAATATGGTTTTTATTCGTTAAATATACATGCCCAATAAATATGCTTTTATATTTAAAAAAAATTACAATGCTCTTATTTGTAATTAGACTTTTCCAGTGGCGTACTCAATATTTTTTTTCATTTACGACTATCTATAAGTAACATAATATTTTCTACAAAATTTGACTATGAATCAGATTTTGTAGAAAATATTATGTCACTTATAAAGAAATCAGAGGTGAAAAACAAAAGAAGTCCTTATAATATCTATAAGTAGTTAAAATTTTAAAATTACTAGTGGATTAGAAAAGTAATTAAACTTCAAATAGCAAATTTATAGTACTTTAACATATGTAAACATCACAAAAAGATAAAACTAAAAATTCAATTGTGTATGGTACACCATGAAACATGGCACGAAAATAATCCCACATTGCAATTTTTACAAAAACATCTTCTTTCTTTTCTTTCTTTTTTCATATCTTTTGTTGCAAAATACAGGGCAATACCTACATTCGTTAGCCTTTTTCTCAGCCGGTGGAACATATTCGGGAAAGTGCCTCTCAGTTAGCCGCAATAGACCAGGTTGTATATTAGATTTTCCAGATTTTTTTGTTTTAAATATATGAATAGCACTTAAATATACTGTTGACAATGAATTTTATTTAGGAAATATTGCAATTTTATTCGTCTGAGAGTTTCATAACAATGATTATTGTAATGATGTAACTGATCACAATTTGATTGACCCGTAAGTGAATAGCTTGTGATGAATTGACTTGAACATCACTATTTTGGTGGCAATTACACGCACGTATCAATTGCAATTCCGTATTTTGCTTGTACTTCAGTTTCCTAAATTACGTGTACATTTACAGCACCATAAACTTTTCTACGAAGTGTAAACAATTCATTTCAATGAACCTTAAGTCCACATTAAAAATAGTTTCGGGGCTATAAACTATAGAGACAGTCACCAGAAACATAGTGGTCAAAGAAGTTTTCTATAGGGACACTCCAACTTAAAAATTTGTTAATTATGTTTGTACTTAATAATCCATTACAATAGAGTTTTTATAAAAAGGGTTAAAAAATTATCTTCCTCGCCTTTTTTGCTACAACTCTCTTTTACTGATTTTATGTCAATATATAATTTTCTAATATCCTCATAAACGAAATTTTGACACATGATGATTGATCCCCGCCGTAAATGTTTTGTAACCCGTTTTCCACGACGAGATTCATTTTTCATAAACATGAATAATATTAATTAATTGTGTAATAAACCAAGTTCAAAAATATAAATATTCAAAAAATACATAAAAGGAAAAATAGTGAATACGAAATGTTTAAAATGTAACTTTGATACTTAGTGAAATTTAATATTAAAGAATTGTTTTTAAATGTAAGAAAGTTAATAGCATAAAGATATGATAGCAATAACAATAATACTAACAACCCCCTCCAACATCATGGTTCGATATAAAATTGTAGGAAGACCTCGATGTTTCCATTTCCTGAGATCAAAAGAAAATTGAGACATTTTAAAAAAAAATTCTTTTTGTTACGATATTTTTGTTCTTTCAATGACAATTGAACAATAAATGAAAAATATCAAAACAATTCTGTGGCAATCGTATTTATTAAGTATTAGTTAATTCATTTAACAATAATATATTTGATATAAAATAAAAAATACACGTATGTCGGACAGTGGTGGTGAAAATATATCATTCTGACTACCATTTCTAGGTCAACTGTGCTATTTTCAACTTTCATCTTTTGCAATCACAATCAATAAGGCACAAAGCCAATCGCTCATAGTCACAGGCTTGGATTTGACAGACATGTGCTTTTCATATGATCATAGCCGATGATCAATACGAGATTAGCCAATTATTGAAATATATTTGTAGTAACAAAATGAATTAAATTAATTATAATGAATTTAAATCTATAAAGCTAGCATTTTATATTCCCAAAGAAAAGTTTAAAAATATGTTTAAATAAAATAAATTCAATATAGAATTTTTCTGAAAATAAATAAATTTCATTCGAAATGAAAAATGAAATAGATTTATGGCCTCGTTATTTCACACGAAATTTATGTAAACATTTGACTGACTTCACAAACTGTTGTTATCATTATTGTTATGAAATATAATTAAACCTAAACAAATCTTATTTATAAATAGTCACCATACAATAGTTATAATTAGGGCCCTGATTTGTCTGTGTAAATGGACATAAAATTCTGTAATTTTCCTGCAATTCGCCTACAATTTTGACGTTTTTGTAGAACATTCACCAATATATAAAATTCGAAATTGAATACCTGAAAGAAGATGGTCCACCCTTCAGAATTTTCACATTTATAAAAAACAAACCTCATTAACAAATGAAAAGCAAAGAGAGTCAACCGATATACTGAAGAGGAAGATCAACAGCAATTAATATTCAATAAATTCTTATATCGAGACGGATACTACAATATGAGTGTCAGATGTTACTAGATTTCAGTGGCGGAACTTCAAAATTTATGCCCCCCCCCCAAAAGAATTTTTTTAAATTTAACAAAAAAATGTTACACATATTAAATAGATATTTATTTCATATATCACCCTTCAAAATAAAAATGAAATAAAAATAACATATAAACGAAACTAAATAGTGAAATTGTCAGAGTATAAAATTTTTTGAGATTATAATATTTTTAAGTCGAGGGCCCCTATGCAACGCAGGGTCCTGTGTCCACTAGTTCCAACGCTGCTAGCACTTCTTCTAGATTATTTTGGTGAAGAAGAAAGATTTTGCTGATACAATAGTTATTAATTTAGAGAAAATTTTGAATTTCATCTTTTAATAAATATTTGTTAAACAATTTCATTGAAATGGCAATTTCACAAAAAAAGCATTCCAATTTTTCCGTAAAATTTTATTACGGAAATACTTTTTCCCTACACCTTTTCCCAGATAAAAATAAAGGAAAAAAAATATTTTGAATAATTTTTGAAAAATTTATTTGAATATTTTCATTAAAATAAAAGAAAGCCAAGAAATGAAGCAAGTTTAAAATAATTATTATTTTTAATTATAATCATGACTGTAGAAACGAAAACAGAGAATTATATATAAAATCAGTCATCTCTTCACTTTTCGACTATCACCACAAACTAAGACCGGAAAACGAAGCGAATGTAGATTTCCAAATTGTTTTGCATAATATCGAATCTGAAAACGATCAAAATCTCAATATAAAGTAAAATTATTATTTATAATATTTTGTAATTATTAAATCTTTTCACTTACTAGATCGTTTACAACTTCAAAAATTCCTCAACATAATATGAAGAAAATCCGAAAGTTTTTTGAACTAAACCGTTCAATTATACTTCCGCCGAAAAAGGAAATGGATCCGGAAGTTACTTATTGCAAACAAATTCGAATGATACACTCATCCAGCGATATCGAAAACCGAATAAATACGTATGGTAAATTTCCCATTAGAATAAGTCTTCAAAAGGAAAATTGTGATTGTGATGAACCTATTTGCTTTTTCATCGTCGAAAATGTAATCTGTCTCAGTATTTGTGTTGGGAATACAATTATGAGTGCTGAGGAAATTTTCAAAAATATTTCCTTAGTGATAAATTTTATTACCTCACATAGCAAAAATGGCTGGGAGAGTATTTGCGACATGTTCATTAAAATGTCTGATCAAGAAACCGTTAGATTGTATTGAAATTTATTATTTAATAATAAAATTATCAATTGTTCACATTTCACATATGATTTTATCAAAATAACCTTTTACTCTTTTCACCATTGGTCGATTTTCATTTTTCATTTTTTTTTATTTTCTGATTATATCACAGGATTATCCATACTTCTGAAGTCTACTTACAAAATTTTTAAACTTACTTATACAATAATTAAAAAGGAATTTAATGAACAAAGTAATACGATTATATACGTATATAACTATTTCTTTTAAACTCATTCACTATTTAACCCGTTTGGATACCGGCGTGACCTATTGGTCCAGAGCGATTTTCTTCGAAAGTATAAGGCACAGATCGAAAGTTTTTACATCATTATTTAGAACTTATAATGTGTCCAACCCGCTTAAAATGAAGAAACGTTTTGATGAATGTTGTGCGTATTTTACTTTAAAAGTTTTTGGTGAAACTGGAAATAAGTGATGTATGACTTTATTTTGATTTGAACTTCATAAAGAGATATATATGGACTTCATCAAAAGCCTACTCTTGACTAGTGCTACATATTTAATACTATCAAATTAAGAAGTCGGAAGATTAAATTTGTCGGTTTAGAGGCCAATGTACAGCAATTAAAGACAAATATGTTTGACCAGAAGACCACTTAGAAGACCACATATTGAGAATAGTCAAAAAAGAGATGAGATTTTCATAGAAATTAGATTAGAATTAATAGTAAGAGGGAAATTAATTGATCGATATATATTTTATTACCGAAAAAATATTAAATTTTATTTAGAAAAAAATAAAATTACTCACAAAAATTACTTCATATTTTAAATTTAATAATATATATTAACAAATATGTTTCAAACTGTTTTAATTAGTTTACTCAACCTTAATTAAAACAATATTTTCCAATTATTGAAAATAAAACTACAGAAAATCAGAACTGAAATTAAAAGTTATATTTTATCAAGCTGCGAACAAGTTCTTCTAACATTAATATGAAAATAAATTATAACTATTATTATTATTATTATTATTATTATTATTATTATTATTATTATTATTATTATTATTATTATTATTATTATTATTATTATTATTATTATTATTATTATTATTATTATTATTATTATTATTATTATTATTATTATTATTATTATTATTATTATTATTATTATTATTATTATTATTATTATTATTATTATTATTATTATTATTATTATTATTATTATTATTATTATTATTATTATATTATTATTATTATTATTATTATTATTATTATTATTATTATTATTATTATTATTATTATTATTATTATTATTATTATTATTATTATTATTATTATTATTATTATTATTATTATTATTATTATTATTATTATTATTATTATTATTATTATTATTATTATTATTATTATTATTATTATTATTATTATTATTATTATTATTATTATTATAATGCAATATAATGTTTGCAATGAAATATATATATATATATATATATATATCATTAAAAATTAAACAACAGATATTAACAATATTATTATTTTGTTTTTCCCCGATTTCATTTATTTGTTGGAATTAATGGATCCGGTATAATTGAATTAATGTTTGACTCCATCCAGTGCTATTGAAACACATTAGGAATGAATGAAATTACATCGATTCTTAAATCCCTAGATGTTATGTAAATTAGAGAAGCTGAAGAGTATCTAGAAAAGGCTTTCCAAGAAATTTTATGTAAACTCACCCCTATTAAATAAAAATAAATTTTGATTTTAAAAATATTCTGTCTTTTTCAATTTTATTTTTTTAAACAATTATAATAATAATAATAATAATAATAATAATAATAATAATAATAATAATAAAAATAATAATAATTAAAAGAATAACAGAAAATTGGCTTTGAATTAAATAAAAGAAAGCAACAATCCACAAATATATATTCGACCACAATATATTTCGACAGCGTCACTGTCATCGTCAGGTAGTTTTGATTTTTAAACCATATTGATTTAAAATGCTTTATTCAAACAAATTTCTTCATTTAAATTTTAAAAATTAATCCTATTAAAAATATCAAATTCTGTTTTACAAATTCCAATTATTTTAAAAATTTAATTTAATAAATTTTTCAAGAGATTGATTTTGGAATTGAGGAAGATATGTAGAAATTTAATGAATTAACCCTTTCTAAGGCAAAGGAAACTAAAAATGATGTAAAACTCAAAGTTATTGATAACAATTTTATAGTTACAAATGATCATAAAAAAATAAAAACAGAAAAAAACAAAGGAGGGTTTTACGGAGAAGGGGTGGCAATATGATTGCCACTGCCTTTCAGTTATTACCGACAGCGTTACACTTAGATATTTTTATTAGTTTAAAATGGTGTACAGTATATTGCCACCACCTTAGAAAGGGTTAAAAACCATCAATGATTAAATTAGGTTTGTATGATTTTGATGTTGAGGTTTGTTTTTGGGTTTGGATTTTACAATTTAGGATCGTCATCGTGTTTATTGGTAAACTTCAAGTCTTATTAGATGGTATTCAGTTCTTGGTTATGAATATTTATATCATGGGTACAATGCCACATGCATTGGAATTACTGCCCATCATCTCCGTTCTCAAGTTCTTGATAACTATTGACTGATAGTATTGAATAATATGGGTGAACACAATTGTTGTGTAGAATTTGTGTTTATTAGTGGATTTCAAGTCCTTAGATTTTGTTCGGAACTTGGTTATAAATATATGTCATGGGTGCAATGCCACATTCATTGGAATGACTGGTCATCAGTTCCGCTCTCAAGTTATTGTTCACAGTCGACTTATGGAATTGATTTATATTAGTAAACGTAATTTTGTGCTGCAAGATGAAAATAAAGGTAAAATATTTTTGTTTAAAAGTTTGAAAATATTTTATTAGAAGTTTATTAAAATTTTTGTTAAATTTCAATTTTATAAAATTTATTAAATTAAATTTTAAAATAATTGAAATTTTTAAAATAGCGTTTGATATTTTTATTAGGTATAATTTTTAAAATTGAAATGAAGAAATTTGTTTGAATAAAGCATTTTAAATCAATATAGTTTTAAGTTCAAAACTACCTGAAGATGACAATGAGGAGGTCGAAATATATTGTAGTCCAATATATATTTGTAGATTGGTGTTTTATGTTAAATAAAAATAATAATTATAATAATAATAATAAAAAATAATAACTATAAGTAATAACTATAAATGACAAAATTGATTTTAAATAACAAATTTTATTTTTATTTTAGACGGATATTTTGGGTAAAAAAATAAAAACGAAAATATCATTTAATTCATAAATATGATAAATTGACAATATTTGTTTTCATTGAAAAAACTGAGAAATAGTGTGTTGAAAAATGCACTAAAATCTGACCTATTCATGTGTAAAAATCTTTCAATAATATGAATTTACAGTATCATTCTAATTAAAATATTTTACAGTTTAGTATTAAGATAATTAGAGGGAAATTCGTCAGCATTTAAATGTACTGTGACGTTTATTTTATATAACGAATCATTTCCAAAAATGTAAATATTATACTAAAAAAGTAAACTTTTTAAATTTATTGTCTGTATTTTTTATTATATTTTATTTTAAAAGATAACGCTAATAAAAAACTTATATTTCGACAGCATAACTGTCATCTTCAGGTACACAAAACCAACTAAAAATATTATGAATTAACATTTAATTTAAACAAATTATTTTTTATTTATTTAATTTTGTAATAAATAAATATTTAAAAAATATATTCAAATAACTAATTTAAAATTTTATTTATATTATATTTTTTTAAAAAATAATGTAATTTAAAAATTCAATTATTTTAATAATAAAAAAGTTTTTTTTTAAAAAACAATACATAAACATGATTTAACATACTTAAACTATTTAAAAACATTCAAAACATTCGTAGTCACAGCAGTTTTCACATTAATCTTTGGATCCAATGACCTTTTCAGCAATGCTTTACATATCACGCGTTCCCAATAATTATTAAAACTTTTCAACAAAATTCTAAAATCAGACATTCCTATTTCACTTTTACAGCCTCTATTGTGCTCACTAATATTGGTCAAACCCTTCAATCGACAATGCTCTAGAACTCAAGTACAGAGATGACGGGAAGTCTCTCCAACGTATGTGGCATTACACCCATTACATGTAAATTTATAAACGAGATCAGAACAGATGTAAATTGATAACCTATCAGGATTGTGTATTTATTTATTACAAAATTAAATTAATAAAAAATAATTTGTTTAAATTAAATGTTAATTCATAATATTTTTAGTTGGTTTTGTGTACCTGAAGATGACAGTTATGCTGTAGAAATATATCGTACGAAAAGTTTTTTATTGGCGTTATCTTTTAATTAAATCGTTGCCAAATTTATTTAATTATATTATATTTTAAATGCAAAATTGCTTCGGAAATAGACACGAGAACGCACTTCCAATAATTTTAGGTTAAATTTCAATCTTAGATAAGAAAGTTGGAGAGGCTTGTGGAGGCTTTCTGCAAGCAGAAGATGTTGATAAAAATACAGCTTCAAATGTAAAATCCAACTATTGAAAACGAATCTTTGCTGCACCTAAAAACTTTGTCTCTGCCTTTTTATATCAATTACAACTAATAAAAATCTGTGACTATTTGTGGAATTTAGTTTGGTTAATGTTGGAAAATTATATAAAAACTTTGAAACCTTAATTGACGCAGTAAAAATTCATATTTTTTCTCGAAAAAAATGTATGGACAGAGAGTAAATGAAAAGATAAACCTGAATATAAATTTCAAATTAATTGGGGCTCCTTAGAAAACGTCGATTGAAGTATTAAAGTGAATAAGTTGACAGCAGGTAGATAATTACTCCCAGCCAATGTGGGTCACCGCCACAACCCTTTCCATTACGGCAGAAAAAATTCCACAAGGACATTAGACCTATTTATTCACAGTTCTGAATGAAATTCGACAGTGGATCACAAGGGCTTTAAGTTCACACTATAGTCAGAAGGTATTTTGAACTCTTACTAAACAACAAAGAAATTTTTGCTCTCGATTAAAACAACAGTAAATTGTCACACTATAAGTAGAAAGTATTTTAGGCTCTCACCAAAAACACAGATTTTAACACTCAATAAAAAATCAGATTTCGAAAATTATAAAAATATAATAATAAAAGCGAATATTCAAATGGCCATCGTTTTGATTTTTAACGTGACCTTAGCCTGCTGAACTTCCTGTATGAATCGAATTTGGAAATCACCGCTTTTCTATGAAGCTAAGTTATCAATTGTTTACTTTTCACATTTATTATTATTCTTTCTTATTATGATTTTCTTTTTGCTTTTATTTATATGAAGATGAGAGTAAATGAAAACACAAATATCCAAATAACATTTTGAAGTGGAATTTTTTCATCATTCTTTTTTTTCATTCATCCGCTTTAGAACTAACAAAGCCTTTACTGTCTGAACTTTCAGTATGAATTAAAATTGAAATCCTGATTCTCAATAATGGCTAAGCTGCGTAGCCAATTTTCATTCTCTTCAATCTTTTTGTTCTCTCGTATTTTTCTTATCTTTTCACTATAAATTCTTAATATTTGAGAGAAATCAAAAATTTGAATTTAAAAAAAACATTATTAAGTTTGAATTTTCAGACCATCACCCTTTTGAGTATTAACGAGGTCTTTGTTTTTTGAGCTTCCAGTTAAAATCACCAAAATTAAAATCACTACTTCACCTCAATTTTTCAGTCCATTTTTCGTTGCTTTCAAAATTTCTTTTTTTCTCGCCTTTTCTTTACTTGTCTATTATAATTTACATAGAGACAAAAGCAGCTGAAAATTTGGATACTATGTACATTAATAATTTTTTGACGGTCATTTTTTAAGTATTAACGATTCCTATGCCTGTTGAACTTTCAGTATGGATTGAAATCATAATTTCGCAATGAAGCTAAGCTAAGTAGTTAATTTTTATACCTTAAAATTTTTTTCTTTTTTTTTTCAGTTATAATTTATATAGAGATGATAGTAGCTTAAAGTTTTATGTAAAGTAACATAAATAAATTTGTACAAGGTCACTAATTTGAGTACTAACGAGACTTTTGCCTGCTGAACTTCCAGCATGTTTTGAAAATGTAGAATGCGTTTATTATTGCAACATTTCCACATTGTTTACTATATGTTGTGTTTATGTGTTCAGTTTATATTGTTATTATATTATATTTTCATTGCAAGATAAAAACTCAACACATAGGTAAGTTTTAGTGTTTCAATAATATAAACTTATTGATTGTATTTTATATAGATTGAGTTTAATCATTGAAAACAGATGCAATGTATCAATAATGAACTAACCAATAAAATTATTTCTAGATATGGTGCAATCTAAAAACAGTTTAAATACAAGAATGCAACGGATAAAGTGGCTAATTGCAATTTGTTATGGTTTATATCAGGCACGGTTAACACGGTTTTCCTTATATGGTTTTCTGCTATTTTCCGTTCTACATATTATTTCCAACTTTCGGCTCGAGCAATAAATCTTAGTTTCAGGATATTTTCTGAATTTTTATTATTTACAATATTCTCTTATATTTTTATAATTAAATTAAGCTTTTGTACTTACAAATTTTGAATTTCGAGAACATTCATTAATTTGTAAACTATAAACATACCTAATTTCATAAAATATTAATTTTGTAATAAAAAATTTTATTACTAAGTTTGTTTTTTATAAAAGTTCGTTTTGAAAAAAATGATTGTGTGTTTATTTTTTAAATAATTTCGTAATATGGTCAAGAAATTCATTTTGGTTATGCATTCCTTATTTAATCCCCCCGTGCCAAAAATAATTTATGACAAACTATAATTTGAAAGAAAATAGTATAATTTTGTTTTTCCTAAAAAAATAAAAAAATCGAAAATTTACCGATAATTTTTCAATTTCAATCAATGTTTGGTTCAATGTCGAATATATTACAGAACTTCTGATCTGGAGAAAGCCAACTTCGAGGATTTCAAAGTGAACCATCGATACAACTTAGTCGATCCGGAAACTGGGACGCACACGCAGACAGTTGAGCGGATGTGGGGTTCCGCGAAATGGAGGAACAAGAAGCATTGTGGGACTGCTCGCCACCACCTGAAGAGCTACCTAGCTGAGTTCATGTGCCTCCAAGAAGCCAAAGACAAAAATCCGTTTGATTGAATCCTGAAGCTACTGCGTGAGTTTTGAACGCCGGAAGAGTGACTATTTGCTATTATTCTGTTCTTTCGAACAGCAAGAATAAATATTTATCTTTTATCTACTAGGTTTTTATAATTTGTAGTTACCCTATTTTATTATTCAACAAGTTTAAAATACACAGGCGCACTTTAAAATTCAAATGCCTAAAAAATAATTTTTCTACGTTATTTACAAATTAAATTTGTTTTAATTATTCTGTATTGAAATGAAAATAATGAAACAAATTTAAGTTAATGCCTAACATCAAGTTTTAATGAGAATTCTGTAATTTGATTCATCCTGTTAATGGTCATTTTAATTTGTTTTTATCAATATTAATAAAGTGGAGCGGAAATTCAACTGAAATAAATATGTCAGTACTTGTTGTAATAAACTAAAAATATAATTAAATTTAAATTGTTAATGTGTAATGCTAAGCACGATTACCATTTGCAATAATTCCCAAAAGTGTCTGGATGTCGCAGTTAAGAGAGGAAGAGTTTTGGAATAGATCGTTAAAATATTTTATAAATATTATTTAATTAAAAGTATTTTTAAATAAAAGAACATAATTTTTAAAATATATTTATGCAATATATTTAGACAGCACAGCTGTCATCATCATTCACTAAATAACTTCAGTAAAACGATTACACTTATAGCTCTATTAGTAATTAAAATTAATTAAAAAATTTCAAAATGAAAGTGTATGATGCATTTTACATGTTGATTTTTGATTTTAAAGATTTTATGAAAGTTTCACATGTAATACGTTCACAATAGTTTTTAAAACCCTTAGATAACACTTTAAAATCGAAAATATCAATTTCTAATTTGCATGATTCATTATGCTCAATAATATTGATGTGTCCACTTAATCTGGAAAATATGTTTAATTTTTAAATATGTAATTTTTAAATTTCTATAATTACTAAAACGATATAAAAATTTTTTTAAATATTGAACAAAATGTTTACAGCTGCGTAGGCATTATTTGCTCCAATTATTCATTGTTAACCTTTCACATACAAATTTCCATGTTATATAAATTTATTTAAAATATTTTTTTCTTTTATTTTAATAATTTTTAAAATTAAAAAAAAATTTTTTTTCTTTTTTTTGTTCTTTTTCTCATAAAGACTCAATTTTATTTGAAATTTATGAAGAAGAATATGTCAAACAGATTAAGAATTAAAAGAGAAAAAATTAAAATACTAATAGGGCCTTGAGAAATAATCGAGAAAAGACCTAATTTTTTAGAAACAATGTTCATACTAGAAATATATCCTTTTATTAGAAAAATAAATATGGTCAATGGAAAACTGTTTATATTTATATTGGGTATCAAACTCTAAAAAAATTTCTTAAAAATACACAAATATTTATATGAAACTTTTCCATTAATAAGATTTTGCCCTTATGTTATGATGTTTGACGAAGCATTCAATCACTCCTGTTCAAAGAACTGTTTAATCAGACTTTCTGAGCAACATAATCACACAGCTGATTAACCTCAGAAATAATTCCAGATTGAAACATATTCCGTAAAATTTGTCACACTTCTTTTGAATCGTTCGAACATTAGCAGAAACTTCTAAATATACTTTACGAAATTTTCCACGGGTAACAAATAACGGAAATGTATTTTCAAACATTTTAAAATTTAACTTTAGGTGCCACGAGAATTATTTATTCAATGTTTGTTACACAATGTATGTGCTCATATCTGTTTTACACGATTTTGAAGTAACACTGTCGAAAAGAAAAGAATGACTATGTATTTTTAATACATTTTTAAACGAAATAATTGTTCCAACACGGTTTCCAGAAACAATTCTATTTCATATTTTCGATTTCGCGCGTTATTGCGCCAGATGTTTGAATGAACTGCATTGCTGTACGAGCACAAGCCCAAAAAAAAGGTTTGGATTTATTTTATTAAAAAACGCACTGAAATGACAGTTGTCAAATAATATATGAATTTACTTGAATAAAATTGTTGTTTACGGAAAATTTTTTATATGTATTTTTTCAATTTTTGTGTCCTTAAAATTCGTTTTAGATAAAAATCAAAATATTAATTTAAGGCTTTTAAAACCATAAATTTTTTCGAAACATAATATAATAAATAATTTCCTGAATGCCCATTTATATTCATTATTAATGAAAAGAATTTTCAAATTTTTTGAAATATTTTGAACTTTACAAAATAATTGTCTGGTTGAGAGGGATTTTTAAAATTAATTACCGAAATTAAAAAAAAACATAAAATTACTTTCTTTTCTTTAATGTCAATTCCCATGAAAATATTATTTTTGATGTTGACTTTAAAAAATTACTAATCTAAGTGAGATAACAGAAATTTAGTTTGATTAGTAAAAGTTTTGTAGAAAATTAATTTTTACAATTTAATTTAATAATTATTTACCTCTTTAAAGTTTTGATACCAATTATGAAAAAAGCATTTTGGTATTTGATGGTTTTATGTTGAACGTTACTAACATTTTAGCTATGCCTTTTTATTATTTTTATTTTTTATGCTTTATTTTTTATGGTCGACGCGTTCAACCAACCACGGAAAAATTATCTAACCCTCTCGACAGAAATTTTTAAAAAAATAAACAATTGGTTTTTGCTTATTTATAAAATTTAGTGAAAAATAAATTCATACAGTAAAAGCTCGAAGAGTTTATTTTAGAGAACATTGATTAAAATAGCTAATTGAAACTCGTGAAAAATTTACAGAAGTAAAACAAATTTTACATTTTTGAAATACCGTGACATTTTTAAAAAACACAAGATTGTAACAGATGTTCTAAGCTCATTTTTAAAAGTGAATAAAATACATAAACACCGCTGTATTTGATCTATTTATAGTTGAAATTTGTATATTCAATACAAATTTTACTTACATATTTTGTCATTTATAACGGAGACCTTCAAAATAAGCAATCATTCTCATGTTTCCATCACATTTTCGCCATGATGGGGATAATTTCGTGCTTTTCTTTATTAAACATTTCTTGATAGTTGAAAAGAAATGAAAACTTTTAATACTATTTTCCAATATCTAGATTGATGCGTAATCGAAAAATTGCGCACAAAAATTTCATTTTTATAAAAAAATAAAATTATTTAATTAATCATCTTTTTATTGTGAGTTTCTATACCTATGCCATGTTATCGTCACCACCCATAAGCTTATTTACCATTTAAACTAATTCAGTTAATTAATTCACTCATCGTTATTGTTAAGTCTTTGAAGCACGGTAGTATGAAATATGTCCCACCTTTTAATAGTCTGAATATCATAGCCTGCACCATGTGACTGTAAACATCTCATCTAATAAGTTTTCAAGTAAAACTTTATTTTTTGCATTATTTTTTAAACAAAAAATAATATAAAAGGATTTTTTTTAAAAGATTCTGTGAAACTAAGTTTTTTGATTGTCGAAAAATTACTTGCCTCAAAGAGTTATATCTTCCTCCAACCACAAAAATATTAATATTTATCACTTCTTTTTACAATTATGTTTTTTCTTAAGTCGACTTCTCTTTTCAATAGAATCTCAATGTTCATTCCTGAAAAAATTTATTTCTTAAAATATTTTTTTTTAAAAAAATCGATAAAAACATTTAAAAATATCTTAAAAACAATCAAAAATAAATAAAAATAAAACCAGATTGATGAATTGTTTAATTCTCAAAAATCTCTTTGTACACGATGTACATTATTATTGATCAATTTTAATCGTTCATAAAGTTTTCTTTGGAGCCATCTTTTAGAGATCTTGACTTTAAAGTTTTCGAGTTTCAGACATCGTGAAAAAGCCGCATAAAATTGACATGAATAATCACTGGATTAGGCAAATGGATTCCAACATGTTCAAATATCTGTCCTTGACTTATTTATTGACATGGCGAAAGCTGGGATCACAAGAAACTAAGTATGAACGGAAGACATGTATTACGCTATTAATTATATATTTAAAAAATTATATATTTAATGCTAGAAATTTAAGAACCCAGTCGAGTCTCCCGTAAAAAAAGTATCGGGACGGTCTGAAGTGTATTTATGTATTTGATTATATTGAAATGAAGTTTGTAAAAATAAAAAATAACAATATTATCCAACATAAACTTTTATTACTATAACAATTTAAAAGAAAAGTTTATTAATAATTACAACAATCAATAAAAAATTAAGAACCTTATAAAAATACAGATCTTGGATCTAATTATGCTCATGAACATTCATAATTATCATAGTTCACTTTAAAATTTTTTTTTAAATCATTTTTTAAAAATTTATAATTACATAATTATTTCAATTCTTTATAGTAAATTTATTACTATACAGAATTGATTATTTATTTTTATTTAAAATTATAAAATAATAATAATAATAATAATAATAATAAAAATAAAAATAAAAATAATAATAATAATAATAATAATAATAATCATAATCATAATAATAATAATAATAATAATAATAATAATAATAATAATAATAATAATAATAATAAATAATAATAATAATAATAATAATAATAAAGTCGCATTGTGAAAATATTTTTTACAGTGATAGGAACTTATCGTGCAAGTGGCTCACATTACAAATCTGTCTTCATTTTAATAATGATAATAATTTTGTATGTAGATATTTTTATATGTAAGTGCCCCAATCGATATGGCTACTAAAAGGAAGCAAAGAAAAACGGAAGATGAAAACCGCAAACTTAGAGTTGAGAGATTAAAAATTTCGCATTTATTCGAGACTCAAATGGCCATCCGATATGTCTTATTTGGAAGGAGAAATTCGCGCACAACAAGAAGTCAAATTGGAGAGACACTTTACAAGTAAGCATGCGTCATTTAGCACTAAATATCCTGACGGTGATGCAAGGAAGAAAGCAGTTGATTCATCAACTTCTGTATTTAATAACGGGATGCAATCTTCCCGCAGTGCTAATATGGAAAGTTTTGTTGTTAGTCACGAGATTGCCAAGAGAGGGATACCATACACATGCGCAAATGCATCCGAAGATCTATTTCGAGATTTTAAGAATAAACCAGATATTCTAAAAAAATTAACCACTGTGTGCCAAAACAATGAAAGATAGAACAATTAAAATGCGTTCCAATATAACCATCCAGCAAATCGAAGATCTGAAATTGGTTTCAGCTTTATCAATAGCAGTTGACGAGTGTGACACAAATGATTCAGCGCAAGTTTCGCTTTTCGTAAGATTTATTTCTCATTTAGGTCCTAAAGAATAACTTTTAGGATTATTGCCACTCAAAGGTCTGACGCGTGGAGAGGATATTGCAAATCCTGTGGTGGAGTGTATGGATAAATATCATATTCCTCTCGATAAAACTGTGTAAATTTTCACAAACGGCGCCAAAAGTATGACCGGCGTCAGAAAAGGGTTTGTTGCCATTTTGAAAGAAAAAATTAATCTTAAGAAGCTCTTTGCGCGCATATATTTCCGGAAGAAATTAGTAAAGTTATGGGATTAGAAATCATGATCATCAACTCCACTGTTGCTAAAGCTCTTAATCATCGTCAATTCAAAGAATTTTTAGTTGAAATGGAGAGTGTGTACTCTAACCTTCTGCTTCGTAACAAGGTTCGATGGTTATCAAGAGGAAACGTTTTAAAACGTTTGGTGTCCCTATTGCCAGAAATTGAAGCATTTCTCCTTGAGAAGGGTGTTCACTATCCAGAACTTACAGAAAATCAGTGTATCTAAAACTTCCATTTCATGGTAGATGTTACGCCTCATCTAAACCAGCTTAACCGTAAATTACGAGGGAAAGGAAACCCATTTTTCGATGTTAAAGAAGTCATTTCATTCGAAAACAAATTATCCTTTTTTGCTCAAAATTTTGAAAGGAAAACATTGTTTCACATTCCGAGCCTGCTAAAGCATCGCCAAGGAAATAATTCCTCTATTGACAAACACCATTTCAAAACAACAATTTTAAATATGAGGGAGCCATTTCTCAGAAGGTTTCAGGAGTTTTAAAACAGCAGAGCGACCTTAACATTCATCAAAAATCCTGTTAATGTTACAATAACTGAGTTGAAATCTGCTCCTTTTGGGAGTGAAATTGGTAAGTTTGAATTACAATTGCAGGATTTAAAAAACAAGGAAATAAGGAGCTCTAAATTTCAACTTCTTTGTATTGATATGGTAATATTGGAGGAGAACAAATGTGATCTTAGTTCACAACACAAAAGGTCTGCTTTGAAAACCTGGAAAATGAAGACATGATAATTTTCAACGTCTGGAATAGTATTACTGACTCTTACGATCAGCTGAAAAAACTTGCGTTTGCTGTTCTTTCCCTTTTTGGTTCTACCTATTCACGCGAATAATCCTTTTCAAGCATGATCTTTATCAATAGTAAACTAAGCAGTCGTCTTATTGATGAGAGCCTAAGAATCTTGCCTAAAATTAAAATCAACAACATATAAACCTTACTTACTGAAACTTTCCAAGGAAATGCAAGGACATACTTCGTATAAAGTGTTTGTCAGTCATTGGCATGATTTAAATTTGTGGATACCTTACTTTCATATTATTGTTTATCAACTAATAAATCTTTATTAAATATGAAACCAAGTTTTATTTAGTGTACCCGTAATTTAATGAAAGTTTAAAATTATAATAAAGGTTTACTAAATTAACAAACAGAATTGGCTCTCAGATATTTTTGAATCGTTGTAATGCACATATTTGGTTCCTTGGCCAATAAGGTTGCCGACCATTGGTATAGGCGATTGGTAGACCCAACCCAATCCAAATGTGATAATTACTATTTGTATTTTTAAAATGATTTTAATTGTTGTTAAAGATTTATACCGATATTTTAATTTTAATTGTACATGAAAAATAAAAATTAATAAATTATAAAAAGCGATGTTTTAAGACAATTTAGAAACGAACCTTAAACTTCGATAACATTATGTAGCTTATTTCTTTTAAAGATAAATATAAATGAAGTTCTGATTATTTTTATTTCATTTTCTCAAAATATTTTCTTTAAATATTATTGTGTCAAGGCCAGGTTGTAGTTTTGGCAAATTTCAACTTGAAACATTTAGGTAACAGTTTTATGAAAATATTTTATTTTTTATATGTTAAACGATTATTATATTACAGAAATAATTTACTAAATTTTAAATCAAATAATGAGGAATTCATTTATTCAAAAAATCAAATTTCAACGAAAATGTATCAGTTCATTTTATAGCTCATCATCATATGATACTAATGAATACGATTTACTACAGAGATCAATAATACCTACTAAACATTTTGAAAGAAGCCTTCCAAGTTTACCTCTGCCAAAATTAGAGGAAACGTTACTTAAATATCAAGCATCTCAAGTACTTGGAGGATTTACTCATTCAAAGTTTAAAATATATCATAGGAATGCATATTGGATCCAAAAGTGTATTCCGAAACCAAAAAATGCATTGAATCATTTAAATTGAACGAAGGACCTAAATTACATTCTGAACTTATGGATTTTCAGAAAAAAAATTCCCACACCAATTATGTTAATATTATATGGACAGATAGATATTTAAAAGATCGTGAACCAGTTGTTTTGACCCACAATCCAACAATGGTTTTCAAGGTAATTTATATAGCGATCAAAGGTCGCAACGACTGAATAAAGTATATCATACATTTATGAAAAGCTTTAATAATAATACTTTAATTATAATTTAATAATCTTGTTATTTTTTGAATTTTTTTTATAACGATATATTTTACTGATATTTAAATAGATTTTTGTCTAAAATAGAAATTTTTGCTCTTAGTGTTTAATTATTTTTTATCTATTAAATATTACAATAAGACACTGAAGACCATACAATCCATTGGTTTCTATTCAAGATATGTAGATGATCTATTTATCACGACCAAGTGCAAGAGAGAAGCGGAAGAAAAGTTTTATATATTAAATTTATATATTATATATAATATATTAATTTTATATATTAAATTTGTCCAGTCGACTCTAATAATGAACAAAACTTAAAGCATAATTAAATAACAATGTTCAACAATTTAATGTAAAACTGTTCTGGTTTATTAACTTCAAAACAGCTGTTCTAATCATAGATATTGCAGCACGCAACAGTTATATGATTTACGATATATTAAGTGCTATCCAGTACAATTCCCAATAGTATACTAGTTTCGAGCCAATGGCTCTCATCAGTACTATGCTGGAAGGCGCTCAGATTTTTCTTAGCGCCAGGTAAGTGTAAAACAGTGTCAAGTTAACACTGTTATACACTTATCCTGATGCACTGGACATCAAATAAGTTTGCAAAGTTTGGCTTTTAGGCAATAAAAAAGACGAATCTTTATCTTGAAACCTCCTTTCACTTAAAACCATGGTAAATACAATCTTACCTCTGTGGACTACAAGTTCAACACAGAAACTGGTAACAAGTTATCAGGCTACCAAAACCACTTGAAAAACTAGCATTAGTTCGAAACTAGTATACTATTGGGAAATGTACTGGATATCACTTAATGTATCGTATATTCTTTGATTAGAATCAGACATAGTGATTAATAAAATTAAGTTATATAATTGTTATGATAATTATAAACACATTCAGTAGACTTGGAACCTTTGTATATAATTTAGCAATTTAATTTTTTCTATGGTTTAAATTATTATATTTCATCATTATTTCTTTTATTATTGTTTTCCAGTTGATAATTAATTTTGCCCAATAACTATTTTATTACTGTTAAATTATACATAGACCTAATCAGAGGTGGATCCCAACTACAAAATTTGGGGGCTGCTAATTTTTCAGTCATATTCATAGTTTAACAAATGCAAGTCTCAAAAGGTTGACATTGTAGAGAAAAATATGTGTTTACCTTGAATAATGGGTTTACACCCTTTTCGTGTTTTAAATTAATTTTAATAAAAGAAAAAAATATTTGCAAATATCAATTTTTTGTAATTCCTAATGAAGATATACCGTTTAGAAGGGGATAAGAAACGCACCCTCACAAAAACTCTATTAACGACATACAAACACGAAGCATCCATAACTTTTAATTAAAAAGGTAAAATTCATGGTTGGAGAGAAGCCAACCTAAACCAGTGACTTGGGTGGTGGTTAAGGTATAAATATCAGGGTGCATTGCTTAAATCTTTTTCGATGAGGCTTGCTAGATTCAATAATATAATCTAACGTCAGATAACAAAAATGCAGAATGTAGTAGATGAATGTAAGAAAGCAGAGCCGATTGCTTTGCCATACAGTACGACTCATACTTCTGATTCGCTATCGCATTATATGAGGACTTCCGTAATCTGCACACAAAATGACTGACTATTAACCTTAAGTATTGTATATAGGTCCTTTAACAGATGCCGGGATGATATACACACATTGTTGGATAAAGTTTGAATACGTCACTGACACATCTTACTTACATTCATAATTATGTAGGAAACTGGGGGTGTAAACCCCCGCCAAATCCGCTTCTAGACCTAATATATGCTGATGTGACTTCACGTTTCTCAAATGCCTCCCCATTGCCAGACATCATAACAAATGTCTAATACACCCCATAGGAGCATGACGTCATTTATAGCGAGTGACAGCATATAAAAAACCCTTGGATTTAAAGAGGAAATTCCTATTTTAGATAGACCTCAAGCTATTAACACTAAATAAGAAATCAATAAAATCGTCAGTCTGATCTGTTGTTGACTTTGATATGAACTATTAGAAAAATTAAAATAAAATTTATTTATTGAGAAATATTGGAGGACATTTTCTTTGTTAAAGGAGGAAAGCTTTTTATATACTTTTCATAAACTTTAAAAATTCTGCAATATTTTTTTATTTTTTACTTTGAATTTTATATATTTGATTAATTTTCTGTTTAAATTATTAAATTTAAAATAAAGTTTATAAATTTTTAAATTCGTTGAAACTGTAACTTATTTTATTTTAAAAAAATTTTAAAAAATATAAAAAAAAGCTTAAATCAGAAAACAGAAAATATATTTAAAATGAAGACCAAAATATGATTTCAAAGTTTAAACAGTTAATTTCCCAGAAATTGAAAAGGATTATTTTATGATCGATAATTTTTTCATCAATTTCATACAGTGATTTCCACATTGGGTTAACCCCTCCCCACCCACACAAGATCACTGGAACGATTCAAGGGTAATAATAAAATTTCGTGAATTTGTGTTTCTCGAATAAATGTGACATTACACAATTACACTAAAATTTATACACTAGATCAGTGGTTGCATATTTAATTTACGATATTTTGACTATACACTATATTTGTTGCGTATGAGTTGTATCATTACACTATTTGGTTATCGTTAAAGTATTTCGGATTGAATAAAGACATATAATACGCTTATTTTACGCAACATATTGTTTTCCTTATTATTTATCGTTTACCGGTAGCTCGACATACGTGTACCAGTACCGATACGCGTACCACAAGTTGGGAACCACTTCACTAGATCTTTATATAGTTTAGTATAGCCAAATAAAGATATATTTATTTTTAGCTAATTAAAAAAACAGGAAAGATAAATCACATTTTTCGTTACTAATAAATAAATAAATTGATTTAATTATTTTTAGTTTTTAGTAAATTTTTTTGTTATCAGAAGACATCTTAGTAAATTCTTTTTACCAAATCGCTTGGATAGCCGATTTTTCTGTACTAAAGTTTGAACTGAACATATTTTGATTATAACTGAAATTCGAATTTCATTAATCCAGTACTAGTCTGAAATAAGGTACAATTTATTCATTAGTGATTTTTCCCGATATTATATCATTTCCTCGCCCATATTATATTCTAGCTTGTGACGCCTGGCATCATGTAGTCATTTTATTATATTGAAAATGAATTAACTAGCCAATGTTTCACCGAAAGTCATTTATTTATAAGTTCAATGAAAATGTTTTTTCTAGAATTCCAAAAAGTGCACCAGTCAAATTGCTCGTGCAACGAATCTAATTTTCAGTTCGATCAGATTCGCCAGATCCTTGAAATTAGATTTACTAGAGCCATTAATCTATCATAGATTTAAAGAGAAATCTGACACAGAATCTTTTCGAAAGATCATTCGATTAATTCCGTCATTGTTTTCATGGCATGTGGCATATCTATTTTATAATGTTAGTCTTTGCAATCTTTTATTTTCGATTTTTATATAAATGTAATTGTCAATGAACAAGGGCGTCCACAGTGTGGAAAAAAGAGGGCACTTGCCCCATAACCCACTCCCGATTGGTGATTGAATAATATACATTAGTTAATATACAATTGACATTGTAGAATTCAAATTAATCGTATTTATAGTTTTTAAAAAATATTGTTTTATTTGTGTTTTCTGTATATAAAGAAACAATAATGACATAATAATTGTGACCTAATTATTTAATTAAATAAACTCAATAAATTCACCGCTGCCTCACCAATGTCTCACATAAAATTCTTTCTCGTTTAATATTTAAGTTTCTATATAAAATTTTAAAATATTTTCAATCAGTTGTTTATTAGCAAATTTTTCAATGCTGAATAATATTACTCACATGTCTCAATCGACTGTGTTCCTGAACCCATGTGCGGATATGACAGGAATTCTCTTCAATGTATGTCGCATGAAAACTGATACACCAAATCAGACGCTAAACCTATTGTTTGAAATTCATCCCTAAATGTATTTAATTATTTTAAAGATATTGGAGTTGGCTAATGATTTCATGACAGAATATTTAAAATTTTTAAAACCTTTCGAATATGGAATAACTAAAAAATGAGATTTTATAGGTTCACCATCTAAAATACTGTAAATAATAAAAATTCAGAAAATATCCTGAAACTAAGATTTATTGCTTGAGCCGAAAGTAGGATATAATAAATTAGCATAAAACCATATATAGAGAGATAACCATATAAAAGAGAAAGGAGCTTGTGTATACTTTTGTTGGAGTTCTAACCAATATCTAAAAATCACACTCTTAGTCATATTTTTATTTTATTTAAAATTACAAAAGCTAATTCATCTCAGAATGAAAGAAAAGAATTATTTTTTTCTTCCACTGTAAATTCAATGTCCAAATGAGGCCTATATTTAAAAGAAAAACATCAGAATTAGAAAATACTAAAAAATATAATTATATATCCTAGGTTTAATAGAAAGGAAAATTAGAAATCTTTTTCTCTAATTTTTAAAGAACAATTGATGCCGTAAACTTGTTGATACCAATTACACTGTCCGACAAAATTAAAATTTTTTATTTGATGAAAATATTTTTCTCTAAGGTATTTTTATATGATGATATCTTACTTTTTCCAACACATCTAGTTTTTTATGTAACTTCAAAACAGTATTTGAAAAAATATATGCATCAGAATTACAACAATAAACTTTATGGAATAGGGTGGAAATGTGCAGAATTAGGCTACACACTATTCAATTATTCAACGAAGTAAGGTAATGTAAACAAAGTTTAAGTATCAACATTCATCAATCAATAAAATCAGCTTTGGAGGATTCTTGCTTTCTTTATAGGAAACTTGTTTTATTGCTGAATGTAAATCAGGGTAAATTTTGGGGTTTGAACTTTTCTTGGTTAAAAACTTTCGTGGTAATGAGTTACTTACTTGGTTTGTGTGTTTTCTCCATATAGGAATTGAGAATGGAAAGGTTTTGAGTTTACCAGCTGACCACATATTATACACGAAGAATATTTTATGCAAACCGTATTGGATGAAAATGGTTTATCTTGATCACCAAGTTTCAAGTACTATGACACAATTTATACAAATATTTTGTATGATTTTTGTGTTATGTTCCTTAGCGAGAAATGATTACTGCTATAGGTTTTTGGGTTTATCTTCCAGACCGTTTGAGATAGTCCCTTGAAATTTTGCATAGATTTTTAGTATTAAAATGGGAAGCCTGCTTATTATTTTGGTTTATTATATCCCATTTTTTGAGTAAGGTGGATTTTTTATGAAAATTTTGTGCTTTAGGTAAGTTGTAGGCGTATTTTATACTTCATTGACTAATTTAATTTAGCCACTTCATCAATATAACTGATATAAAGCATCATCATTATTGTTATGTCCATTATTGTTATACCTCTTCCCAATTATACCCTTAAAACGCCAATATTACAAGGTTTTGGAAAATCGAATTATTTCTATGCCATCAAATCCATACAATATCGCAAAGAAACGTTTCGATAATAGAATAATATATTTCTCTTTGACTTGGGTCAATAAAATAACAAAAAGGTCTGCAAAACTAACGTCTTCGCAGGTTATAAATTTTCTGGTTGTTTCAATCCATGTTGTCGGCTGATAACCAGTTGAGATAAAAATATTAAAAGGAAATTCCAAATTATTATATCAAGATTCAAACCATAAAAATTGAAAAGTTTGAAGACAGTTCAATTTTATACCTCGAGCAAGTATCAAGCTCTTGTAATAAATAACAAAAATTCTTAAATTCATCATTTGTTAATATAAAGTGTAATCGCACATATTTAAATTGTATTTTCGCAAGTGATTAACATTATCATTTGATTGAAATTCATAAATTTGTATTTCTATGAATGTGAAGGTAGTAATTATTTTATTTACAGTTTTACTGAATTAAAAGTGTATAAACCAGACGTTTACCCATCCCTAATTCTATTTCAGTTCTGAAATAGATTAATTTACGGTAAGCTCATGGAACTCTAAAACGCTAGAAGTACTTTTACCAAAAGTAATAAAAAACCATAAGAAATCACTTCTCATAAAAAAAGTAGAAAATTTTGAAATGTGAACGGTTTTATTTATTTAAACCGTTACTGATTTTGCGATTTTCCTCTAAATCTAGATGTGATGAAATATAAGTTTTAAATATTTCTTGATAAAATGATTTGCATAATAATAATTTCATGGGGAAATTGAATTAAAAAAATTACTGTAGGGTAGTATTTTCATTGAAAAGAAACCAAACATTATAAGTGGCAAAATCAACAATTCAGGCAATGTAACTTCATCTAATGCCTGTTTATCCAACATATTCTCTCTCTTTCCATAAATCACATCAAAGATCAATCGTCTCATTAATGGAACATTTGTAAACAAACTAGTTACAAAGAAGACAACATTTAATCAGAATGATCATTAGCCTGTTTTGTTATAAAATCTTTGTTGATGATACATGTTTATTGAAATATTAATTTTATTATAATTTCTTTTTCATTATTGACCTACCCCAGGGATGTCCAAACTTTAAAATTAATGGGCCGCATTGAAAACTTTAATATTTAACTGGGCCTCAAAACCACCAGAATATCTTAATCCTAGGGAATGGTCTCAATTTTTTAAAGATTTTTGAGGGTAGTAAAGGTTTTTTAGAATGTAGCAGCCTTTTTTCAAGGCCACGAAGCTCATAGTTTGCTCCTAAGACTGTGGATTCTTTAAAAAGTTAATTTTTTTTGTGAAATATCGACTTAAATTTAATGAAAAAATTGCAATATAAAAAAATCATGAGAATATAGTTTATTTCCAACACTACAACATTCCAAATATTGTAACCTTTATATGTAGCCATACATAAAAAAATTATTTAATAAATCATTATTTTTTCAATGAAACTTTCGACATTGTCTTCCAGTCATAATGTTTTCAATATTTGCATTGAACGACGCATTCTTAATTTTAAGAATTTTTGCTAAATGGCTGTCAGTCAACCTATTTCTTTCTGCAGTGTTTTTCATGCTTGAAAAAAACTGCTCGCAAGAGTACTTCCCCACATGCATAAAAAGTTTTTGGATAAATTTAGAATTTGAATTCATTTTTGAGATAATGCAATTTTTTATAAAATAAAGGAAGTGTGTTCTCTCTATGGAAAGTTTTTAAACCCTCCTGACTTTACAGCTCAATTAGTTCAAGTTGATACTCCGCTGGTGCTTTTTCATATTCAAATGAAAATGGATCACTAAACAATTTTAACTCGTTTTCAATCTTTATAAATTCGGAAAATCTAATTGTAAACTCTTCAAGCAAATCTTCACACAATTTAGTATATTTTTCATAGTTTACAGAAAATTTTTTTTCTCTTTCAGATAGACTACGAGAATGTACAATTTAACCAGATTTTATCTGTGCTATAAAAAGTTCCAATTTCATTGTGAAACTAGTTATCCGCTCAAACATTGAGGAACACAACTGATCCTTTCCTTGTAAATGCAAATTAAGTTCAGCTAATACTTCGATAATATCTACAAAGAAAGATAAATATCATTCAACCATTTTTCATTTTCTAAAAAGTCCACATTTTGCTTTTTTCTTCCAAGAAAACTTTTATTTCAGGCAACAATAACTGAAATCTTTTTAAGGTTGCTGCTTTACTGAGCCATCTAAATTTTGACAAATATACCACGTCTTCATATTCACTGCCAACTTCCTTCCTATCCTTATCAATTTCTTTAATATTCATTTCAGATGAATTTTCGGCAGTTTTTTCAGGTATTTGGCTTTGTTAAAACAAGGATAAAAGAAATCTTTTTTTAGTTTAACATAAATGTTAAATAAACAATGATGTGAAATGTGGTACAATCATTTCAAATGTTATGATCGCATTGAATCAGCTTTGTTACAAAATTCGTACCATGAACCTGCATTTATATCCAAGTATAAATTTCATTCGCGTTTGTATAATTGGTTTCAAAATTCTTGATAACTTTAATATACATTTTGAAATTATAAATATTCCTAAAATCTTGGTGCCATTATATTGTAAACATATAAGAATTATGAGTCTTTGCTGCCATTATTATTAAATAAAACTGCTTAATCTTTTCAATCTAATACAAAACCCATCTGATGCTGTAGTCATTTTATATAAATTATACATAATTGATTCATTTTTGCAAACTTGAAGCCTTCTTAGTGTTAGCCGGCTCAAAGATTATTAAAATTATCAGTGTCTATGAAACAGAAGGGTTACAATGTGCAAAAGATTTTAATCCTATTTCAATTAGATGAATTTACTCAAATCAAGAAATTAACAAATTTATTAATATTACATTTCTAAATACAATTATTAAAATTTCTTTTTGTAATTATTTTATTATTCCTGATTATTGTGATGAATACAATTCAAGGCATTCCCATTGGATATGAGTCAACTGAAATATCTGTTTAACACAACCAGAATTCCAAAGCCAGGAAAAGATGAATTGGTGACAAATGAAAATGCAAATCATCTTTTGGTCATTCATAATGGCCAGATGTATATTTTTGATATTTTTCAAAGCAATGTTAGTATAAACTTTTGATTTGATTAGTTTCCTTATGATTGCTATATTATAACTTATATAATTATCCGTATTGCACATTTGAAACTATGCTCCCAAAATTTATTTACTGTTACCATGACAAATTATTAAATTTTCAATAGATAATTAAATCATACTTGTTTTACAATATATTTCGAAAGATTAACTGTCATCAGGTAAAAACCACCCAAATTTTTTGTTTTATATAAATTTTTTAGATTAATTTTAAAATTTATATAAATAAGATAAATTCACCCATATAAAAAAATTAGATTTAATTAATTTTCAAATAAAATATATTTAATAAAAATATTAAAAATTAAAACTTTTTAAAATAAACAACATTTTATCACAATTTTACAAAATCTAACTATTTAAAAACATTCAAAATATTCATACTCATCATTTTGTACAATAATCTTTGGATCCAATGACCTTGTAAACCTTAACAACAATGACCTTATCAACACGTTTCCAATAATTATTAAAACTTTTCAATAAAATTTTAAAATCAGACATTTATTATTGTGCTCATTAATATTGGTCAGATCCTTCAAGCGATAATGCTCAAAAACTCGTGTACGGAAAGTCTTTCCAATATATGTGACATTACGCCCATTACATGTAAATCGATAAAAATGATCCAAATACAATCCATCCGTAGGTTTTGACTTATTGATTAAACTGTTGTGTAACTTACACGAATTAGAAACGATCTTATAATCTATATTTCTTAACTGCTTACCTTTTTTCCTGTTATCATTTGTAAAACAAAAGGTTTTATTAAAAAAGTTGTAATAGTCATTGGGAACGTGTGATATGTGAAGCATAGTTGATAAAATCATTGGATCCCAAGGTTAATGTACAAAATTTTATGAGTACGAATGTTCAAAAATAGTGTGATTTTGTAAAATTGTGATAAAATAATGTAGTTTGTGTTTAAAAGTTTTAATTTTTAATATTAATTTGAGATTTTTATAGCAGTTAATTTATTTTATTTATATAAATTTTTAGATTAATTTAAAAAAACTAACCGTAAAAACATAGTTTTTAAAACTCTCTATATCTCACTTTTTGATATTCTCTCAAAATTAAAATTTCAATATGCGTGCTCAATGCTGTGAAATATTTAATATTACGCAAAATCACCTAGTTAAGGAATTACTTTGAAAGGAACATTTTATTAATATTTTTTCATAATACGTGACAAAATTAAATATTTTCAAAAATGTTAATTTAGAACCTTCGATCGATCTGAATTTTTTTGTTGAAAGAATGCATTGTTCTCGACGACGAATATACCCGCCAAATTTCAACTTGATCCGATCACTTAAAGTTGGTTAATTTGCCGCCGCAAGATTTACGAGATTCATACAAACATACAAAGTGAAATATTATAAGGACTTTTTATGTGTTTCACCTCTGATTTCTTTATAAGTGATATATAATATTTTCTACAAAATTTGACTATGAATCAGATTTATTTAAGGTATTCATGAATTTTCGGCACAGCCTTTTTCAAGTGAAAATCTGGAGATCATTTGAAAAAGGCTGTGCCGAAAATTCGTGAATATCTTAAATAATCTGATTCATAGTCAAATTTCGTAGAAAATATTATGACATGATTTCATAATATTTACAATTTGCAAAGAAAATATGATATAAAACACGATATAAAATAATTAGAGAAAACTAACAGAAAAACGTGAATAATGTTTCGATATGTCCATTATATCACAAACATCCAATTAAATAATATCAAGAATGGTTAACATTTACTAAGGATTTATTGAAGAAAGTTTTTTAATAGATTCATCTAATCATACGATTTTTATATCATTAAAATTGTTTTGCTACAGGCAAATAAAGTAAGGATTTCAGTCTTTTTCAATCGATTCGCCAATTTTAGAATACCTACTTTCAAATTCCACAACTCTTTATATTTTTCTGATTAAATTTAGAATGAAAATACTATGTTTGTTAACCTTTTTCCTTTAGTAATAGAATTAGTGTTTGCATGCAAATTTGTAATAGAGTATCATCAATATTTACCGCATTCTACTGAAACGTCATTTCAATAAATATCAAGATATTAAGTAAAATAAGCATTTTACTACATATTTTCTGATACCGGAATATCAGCTTTATTTGTGAGATATCAAAGAAACTCGACATAATCCGATTGAATTATCATAGTAGTTTGTTAATGTTGTAAAGTATTGAAATCATCCATTATATGTCCATAATATAGGATAAAAATTGTAGAAGGCGGTTTTTTAAAATTAAAAACTTGTGTTTGACGAATGCTAAGAAAAAAGCTATGGCTGATGAAATTAAGTCTATTCTGAATAAAAATATTTTCTGAAATAGATATAGGAAAGAAATGAAGTTATTGTCAGACTACAAAAATGACTTGATAAGTCATAGGTCATTTACTGGTAACATAAGGTTTTGCACCAGTTATTTCATGAGGTAATAGATAATGAACTTGTCGCACATAAAATACAAAAACCCGGAATATCGTTTGATTTTAGAGATGAATTTTTATAATGAACTTAAGTTAAATTTTTCAAGAAGTAAAAACAGATTTTTGAAAATTTAAGATGTTATGGTGATTATGAAATTTTTAAAAATTTTTAAAATTAAATTTAATAATTCGATTATAAATTACGTCTTTAGATGCTTTTCTACATTTTATATAAATTTTGGTAATCTATCATCAATTTCCGAATTTCTAAAAACGTTTTAAATTGTGATTTTATTGAAATAAATTATAAAATTATAAATTGTGGTATCATCATTGAGCAAGCGAGTTTTAGTAATTTCGTTTTAATCACAATGGTTTCTTAAAAGTGTTTTTGGATAGAATACTTAAAACAAACAGCACTGAAATCAGAAACATTTTGAATGGGTTTTATCTTGAGAAAAATTTCTGGTTGGTAAATTACTGTTGACCATTTTACCTTGAGTGGACCTTGGTGAAAACCATATTTCACATTGTAGTGTAAGTTGCATTATAAACTTTGTTAAGGTGTCAGCTAATTCTCGTGCTATATAAACACAAGAAATTTGCTACCGGCTTTGTTAATTTCTACTAAGCTTAATTCTTTATTTTATTTATATAGTAAATGACTTGCATGTCTCGAAAGTTTCAACTTTATTTCAATTTAACATTTAATGAAGCTATTCAGTTTTGTGAAATTCCTTGACTTTTTATATATTTTTTTTTTCAATGATAAAAAATTAAGAAAACTATTATAACAAATTTGCGACAAAGCATTTTTAAAGTGTTAAGCCTTCATAGAATACTTGAAGTGAAGAATGAAAAATGGCAGAAAAGATTCGAAAAACTATTTCTAACTCCATTCAACCAAATCTTTTGGTGTTTTATTTTATTTGTTTTATTTTAGGGACATAGCGTGAAACCAGAACAAATTTATTCGAATTTACGATTTATTCTCAATCAACCTGTCAGTGTGAGTCATCAACTGCCAGGGTTAGGGGTATTGACTACCATGAATAGGGAAAAGTGGAGTACAATAAGGCAGCAATTAATCCAATTAGGAAATGAAGAAACTCTACGAAAAATCGATTCAGCTGCTTTTGTAGTGGCATTAGACAATTTTTCCTACAGTAATCAAAAAGATACAGTAATAGTTTAATACTGAATACTTTTGATATTCTATATTTTGATAGACTATAATAATAATAATAATAATAATAATAATAATAATAATAATAATAATAATAATAATAATAAACAGAATATTTAAAAAAATACTTATTAAAATTTTGAAAAGTTGGAGGACGGGTGGGTTTTATATTTTATTTATCGAACTTTCAAAAGACTTTTTGAAGAAGGTTTTTAGAACAAAAAAAATTCGGCTTTGTAAAAAAACAAAAAAAGCCAAAATAAAAATTAGACGATTGCGATCATTAAATTTTTAAAAATTTTTGACCGCCAAAAACGTTTTTAATCACTTACTTTCTTTGTTATAACTCAGCTGTAACTCATCACACACATCAATCATACCTAAATGTCCGCCGAAGAATGACGCATCGAATGAATCATCACTTGGATAAGTCATGGCTTTTTCAACCAGTCAGAAGCAACCAGTACTCACAACTCCCTACTAACATAATTAAGCTATAGTATTTTCCTCGGTATCCGGACGATTCATCGTCGAACTGTTCATCAACAGGACTGTTCATAAACGAACAATTCATCATGAGCTATTAATTTGCTTTGGATATATCTTACTATACGTATTACTATGTTAAAATAAAGTAAATAAACAACTTAACAGAAATCGCAAAGAAAAACCTCCGGTGATGAAACGTTTCTAAAAGATAAATCCAGAAATTTTTGAACACTCTTAGTCCAAATTAAAAGCTATGTCAGGTAATTTCTCTGGATAATAGATCATGATGAATCGTCCGTTGATGAACCATCTTGTGATGAACAGTCCGGTGGTGAAACGTCCTAGAATCATTTTCCTCAACATTCCTCCATTCATACGATGACTTTTGAGGTCCACCGAAAATATCTCAAACTCTAGGAAATACAGAAAGCTGAAAATAAAACATGCAGATAAATATTAATCCAAAAAGTACATGAATATATTTTGGAATCTTAAATCCTATCTGAATGCACAGAATATTCCATAATTTAAGCCGATATATCTGAAGATATAAATTTCTTCTAATCTCGATGCATTTTATTCATATAATTTCTTTATGACTTCTCAATTTATAATTTTCATCAAATTAATATTTCGTATCGAAATCCCTTTTTTTTTACATATCAATATTTCTTTTCGTACAACCGCAGATTTTCAAAAAAATTATTTTAAACAATGTTTAATCATAATTATAATTACCAATTTTACAAATTGAATATAAGATACAATTTACATAGATCTATAACACCCTTCACGGTCCAGCTGAAAATCGATGGTTTGATAAAAGCTTCTCATTGATAATTGATACAAAGGGTGAAACTGCACTTAATTTTGAGCACAGCTGGGGTGATGGGCTTGCTGTATTAAGTTATTTTGAAGAGGTATATCGAGATAGTGAACAAAATCCACAATTTTCTCAACCATTGACTTCCGAACAAGAGTATGCATATTTAATATATTTATGATACTTTAAAAAGGATTCTATTTAATTTTATTTATTTAATTTTGCTTTATATATATATATATATATATATATATATATATATATATATATATATATATATATATTTATATTTATATATTCATCTGAGTTGCATGTTCGCTCAAATCTACAAAAACTGATGGATTTTGAAATAAATTTATATTTAATATGGTAAATATAATTTGTTTAAATTAGTAGTTGCTTTAATATTTATAATTTTTGCGTACAAAATCTTTTTCAAGAAATTTTAAAATTTATGAAAGAAATCACATGTTTAATATGTAAACATGTACTTTCTATTTGTAAGTTTAAATATTAAAATTGATTTTTAAGTACAGAATTGTGAAAGAGTGCAAATTATGTTTACAGGTAATATTGTTGAGACTTTTGATGAAACTTGAAAATTGGCATATAATAGTATTGATTTTTAGTGCACAGGTATAAAATCACATGTATAAATTTTAAATATAATCATATCTTTGTTGATTCGGTTTGGGCACTTGATTATCGATATTCGATTTTTTGTAATTTTCAAATGATCTACTCA
This sequence comes from Schmidtea mediterranea, assembly GCA_022537955.1. Classification (NCBI taxonomy): domain Eukaryota; kingdom Metazoa; phylum Platyhelminthes; order Tricladida; family Dugesiidae; genus Schmidtea; species Schmidtea mediterranea. The sequence continues at coordinate 35,301,210 of CM039682.1, forward strand.
ACAGATTTTAACCAATTATATTGTTTAAATGCGCTATTTCAAAAATATTGATTATCAATATTTAAAATTTTCCTATAAACCAAAATAATAATAATATTTCAAATAATATTTTATGTCACTAGACTCGTCATAGAATTCTTTACAAGATAATATTTAAAAATCATTAAAAAGTACTGATTTTGTATTTTTAAACGTTTTGCACTTGTACTTTTTAACATGTTAGGTCTTTTGTAGTCAGTAATTACTGATTGTTAGTAGGGTTGCCAGATTTTCTCCACTGCAAACCAGGACAAAGAATTTTTCAAAAAAATAAAAACTTTATAAGGAATAAATTATTAATTATAAAAATAAAAAATTAGACCATTACTTCAGCAGGTTAAGTACATAATTAAAAAATAACTTAAAATTGATAACACAAATAAGGAACTTTAAAATAAAAATATTCATTTCACATTTTAAAAACGAAAATTAAAATAAAAAATTCTTTAACATAAAAGAAACTAAAAATAATATCGACTAAAATTACTCATATTTGCGACTTGATTTTGCTTCTTTTAATAAATTCTTATTTTTTAACAAATAATCATACATTTAGCTGCAGCTGAAATCAAAATTAACAATTCATTTTAATATGGACTCAATAATCTATTTCTTTCGTCGGACCATTGTATTTCCATAAGCGAAAATATACGCTCTACATTTGCATTGTGGACAGGTATTGGAAATAAATATTCAAATATTTTAAAATTATCAATGTATTGAACGAAGAGTCACAAGTTTTTTCAATAATTTTTTTTCTGAAAGACCGTGATGATTGAGCGTCCCCAAAAAAATTTTCGGGACAACAAAAAAAACATAAAATCCGGGACAATCCCAGAAAACCGGGATGTCTGGCAACCCTATTGTTAGTGATGCTATTTTAATTCTCTTCTTTTTTAGTTGGTTTTTTTGTTGTTGCTCCAGTTGCAATAAATTTTCATTGGAAATACTATTTCCATGTAAGTTTATTTTTTGAATAGTATCTGATTTCACGAAATTATCAAAATCAAGTTTATTCCCAAAATCGAAACATCCCTACGTAGAATGAGACTGCTTTTATTTTGGAACTACGTTATAGTGAGGAATGAATGCAGTATTGTGGGATTTCAGATAATTTTCACTATCTTGAATTTCTACTCAACAATTGAAAACAAAAAAAACAAACATTTTTCTATATATTGTTTTAGTTTAAAAAATAATCAAAGTAAAATAACTAAATTTATATCTGCATATGTATATTGCTATATGCTAGGTAAAAACTGACTGAAAAACAATTGATGTTAATGTTTAGGGCCTGAACTAGTGTATGGGTTTTCATGTCTTCTTCGCACAGGAGTCTAGGAACAAAGCCGATTGAGAAGCGTGAGTAATATTGTTGAGCACAGAAAAATGTGTAAAAGAACTACTGATTTAAAATGTTTTAAAATTTTAAATAAAAACTTTAATAATAAGTGGGAAAGAATTAAATGTGAGACATTGGTGAATAAATCACAATTCATTGAAATTAACATTCAATCAGCAACGAATTTTTTTAGATTATTCCATTAAATCGTTAAATAATAACCATTATATAATAATTGTTTCCGTATATAGCATTTGACAAAGATTATAATGGCAGACTGACGATGAGGATAATTTCCGTGAAATATATTTCATTTATTTGGCGGTCTAGTGTGCTTTTAAAAACGGGCCATCATTTTATCGATATTTAGATTCAAAAAAGATATTGTTTATATAATTATCATTAAGTATTTTTCTATTGAGTTTATTCTCTCGTTATAAAAAAATTTTTATCCGGAAAACTTATTTTGACACACGACAAAACAAGCTTTGATCATGGTGAGCGGGTGGACAACAATGAAGTATGAAATAAATGCACTTATTTTCTTTAAATTACTCGTTAACAGTTGATTTGACATCTCAGGAACCTAAGACAATTTTTGTAAGGAATGAAATTCTTTTTAACTTTCTATTAAGGAACCTCTTGCCTCGGTTATTAGGTTAGGAGCTACAGCATAAACCACACATTTTTCTTAAAATCAGTGATTTATAAAATAATAATAAAAATTTACAACACTTCTCCATAAGAATCGATATTAAAGACAAAGTAGATAGTAAAAAAGTGGCTTCGAGTAAAAATTTCAATCACGTCATCTTCTATTAATTGAAATGCAGTTTGTTGTACTCACTGTAAAGTTGCTTTATGAAATTCGAATCCAATGTCTTGTAATTGCAATAGAAATAAAATAGTAATTGATGAACACAAAATTCGTAAAATATCCAAACAAAATCCATTATTTTATAAATTAATTATTTGAAAAAAAACTTTTCCTGATAAATTATCTGGTTGGTTTGCACACTTGTTCAATAGTGAGATGTATAAAGCAAAGCAATAATATAATTTTATTAACAGTTAAAGATCACTCATCAAAAAACGTAATTTTACTGGTACTGTTCAGACAAGCATATGTTAATACAACGTTAAACTATTCCTAAAATTCAACCTAAAATTGCAAAACAATAACATGCTTACACGACCAAAGATGATCCTTTTATTTTTCAATGGGCATTACGCTGCTAAATTGTACAAAAGCAATTTAAATAAACGTTTTAGTTCACGAAATCCAGTTAGATATAATGTTTCATTTAGGCTAAATCTTCCAACTGCACACGTTGATCGATTAGAATTTTTTCTAAATACCCAATTCACTGAAAATATCCTACCTACCGCTAAAAAAGAATATGACAATAGAAGAAACTTTCTCAACTTGGAAATGAATAGAAGCGATCGAATTGGTAGTAATTTTTTAAGTTCCACTAAATTTGACCCAGATGCTATAATTCAATTGGCATTTCAAGTAAATTTCTTTTCTAAAATCACTGATTTATTGGACAGTTTAGATGGCATATTATAAGTTGAACGGAAAACAAGCACCATCTTACGAATCGGTTAGCACTTCAGCATTTAAAGATGGCCGAACAGAAACTCTTAGACCAGCAACTGCTGAATCTAAATTATTTTGTGAATTAGTACATAGCTCATCTGCAACTAACTCAAATTTGTATGATGCCCTTCAAAAATGTTCTGATAAGCATTGCCGTTTAAAATTGCAAGCTTTAATGGGAAAAGGTATTTAATGAATTTTTTTCTTTAATATCCAATAAAATTTGAAATAAATAAATTTAATTACAATAAAACCTTAATTATTATCCAATAAAATTTAAAATAAATAAATTTAATTACAATAAAACCTCAATTTGAATTTAATTAATTTTTATTTCAATTATTATCCAATAAAATTTAAAATAAATAAAATTAATTACAATAAAACCTCAATTATTATCCAATAAAATTTTAAAATAAATAAAATTTGAAATAAATAAATTTAATTACAATAAAACCTCGATTTGAATTTAATTAATTTTTATTTAAATTATTATCCAATAAAATTTAAAATAAATATAATTAATTACAATAAAACCTCAATTTGAATTTAATTTAATTAATTTAAATTATTTATCAATAAAATTTAAAATAAATAAATTTAATTACAATAAAACCTCAATTTGAATTAATTTAATTAATTTAAATTATTATCCAATAAAATTTAAAATAAATATAATTAATTTAATATAAAATTAACCATTTTTTCTTTTATTAAGGCTGGGACCGACACATGATGGGACTAAAATATTTTGCTCAATCGGCAGATAAAATTCCCGACATATTTACCGATCCGAGCTATGAGTACATCAATAAAATAATTCTGAGCACCAGTACTGTTCCGGCCAAAGCATTGGAAATGGGAGCTTTCGCTGCTGTTTCACTTGATGGATACGGCATTGGATATCGTATTTCTGTAAAGCTCTATTACCAATAATTTTTATATTAAATGGAGTTTTTCCCCAGGAAAATGATTGTGGAGCAATTGTCAGTAATTGGAGTAATTCAGCCCATTCTAAAGGATCGCAATATATTTCTGCATTAATGGAATCTTTTGGAAAAATAAGAGAAATAATAGATCGTCAAGCGAAACTGGAATGAAAATTTAGAGCTATTTAATGTTTTGTTAACGAATTTTTTTCTACAATTCAATTTTAATAATTCTAAATATTATCGGTATGCCCTAGTTTTATGGCATTTAAATAGTCGATAGTGTTGTTAGTTTAAATAATTTACCAGATTCCAAGGATAAAATTTATGAAAAAATTGGTAAAAATAATCAATAAATAAAAAAATTATTCGTGTAAAAATATATATAGAAGTTTAATATTTTTAATCACATTTTACTTTAATTATTGGAAAAAAGGACTTTTTAGAGAAAATATGAGGCTTGTGCTGGCAGATCGAAAATACAGGTAAACCATGTTCAACGCGTGGATACATGATCGCGTTAAGCGAAATATCGCGATCAACGGGAGATTTTTGAAAAAAACCATTTAAAGACTCGAATAACTTTATATTTATTAAATAAAAATTAGCATAATAATAAGGCAAATAACATTAAGAATAAAAAATTAAATAAACATTGAAAATATTATTAGGAAAAAAAAAAATTATATTAAGGATAGGAAAAATATAAAAATTCGCTCTGGTAAATGGCAAATAACATTAAGAATTAAAATAAAGTAGAGTGGAGAAATTAGTAATTTAATCATTTTTCACGACGTATAAAGGAATCTAGATCCCCTTGTTTGGCTTCTCTACGTTTATTGCTCAAAATTTGCCGATAACCATCAACCAATGCATTACAGCCACTCGTTCTTAATCTTCATCGTTCTCTTCTTACAATTCCATGCATTGATTGTGAAGAGAAAGGGCCTTTACGTAAGTGAGCAAGAACATTATGTGTCACTTATTATGACGATTTATCGCATTGTCAATGCCAGTGTCTGAAAAATATTTCTTAAAATTGTCGGTCGTGTTATAACGAATTCGCATCTGCCGGGGTCGCGGTGAGCGGGTGTTACCTGTATGCGAGAAATATAAAATGTCGAATGATGGTGGATAGTTATTTTATTAGGAAAATTTCCGATAAAGGAAATTCAGTTATGCAAAATGATCTAAAATTCGGGATATCTGATAATTATTATTTTGTATTTCCAGTTTATTTAGTCGCGATTGTGATTTATTGTCAATCATAGAAAGTTTTCAATTTCCTTCTTCTGCTCACTATACATTACGATTCAATCGCTGTTTTAAATAAAATAACCTTATTGCGGCATTGAAGTAAAGAGAATCAACAGTTTTAACTATTACTCATGCTCAGACCAGATTTTAGCAGTCATAGAGACATAAGTAACATTTTTTTACTTGCCTTGAATAAACTTTATGAATTGCATTTAAATAAATTTAAATAATTCTCTTCAAATTTGAAATTCGGTAAACAATTAAACAGGCGGTATCTTTCATGTAAGAGTTCACCGCAATCGAAAATTTAGAATGCATGACTTTCTTATTATCATGTGGCCGGTCATTTATTTGACCGGTAAGAGATTTAAAACTTGAAAGTATTATCAAAGTACGTAAATACTAACGTAGAAACGCTATATATTTTTTTGATTTTGTTTAATTTAATAGATGGGTAATTAAGGATTATTAATATTTTGTTATTAATTCTTTAATCTAAATTATTTTAAATCCTTGTTTCAATTTATTGCAAAAATATTTATTTTCTTCCATTAAAAAGAAAGAGCTGAATCTTTACACGAGTAGCATTTTTCCAAATGCAGCCTTATTCACATCAAATATTATAATCTAAGAATAATCATAGATAGAGAAATATTTTCTTCAAATAAAATATTTAATTCTCAGTTGTTTTAAATAATCATTTACAATCGCTGCTGAAAAAATATGATTTTTCGTTATTCATTTCTGGATTGCATGCTTCTGAACCTCAATTTTTAGATTTAGTTTGTGCTTGGTTTATTTTCCAATGGTTTTTAAAATAAACCTAATTCCTATTTTAAATTTTAAAATAAGTTCTTAAAAAATAGTACACATCGTCTGCATTCCCTTCCAAGTGTTTATCTAAAGATTGTGACAATGTGAAATATGTTATATATATTTAACTGAGAACATGTAAATAAAAATTTGTCTGTGATTTTGATTATAATTAATTTTGAAAGAGTTAATATTTTTCTTATCGATGCTTTTATAAAAATTGCTTGATTCTCTAGTCTTTAATAAACTTGTCACGTTTCTGCTGATCAGTAATTTTAATGTCATTTAATACTTATCCGACATGAAATTTAACGCCTAATCTGGTATACTGTAATTTATGATGTGTTTTTTAAGTACTCGTACTACCCCATAAAAATAATAAAAAAGACCTTATGGTTACAAAAATATAGTTTGTGTTAATATCTACCAGCATGGCATCGTGAGTAGCACATTATAATGTTTGTAAAATCATGTTATGTTCTGTCGAGTATAAGTGTGATTACATTTTTTGTTTTCCGTAGTGATCATAATTTGTAAATATTGAATTATTTGAAGAAAACCTATGGTAATATATGACCTTTCGTACCAGGAACTAATTTTACCTACTAAAGTAACCTCTTAATACATGCAGGCATAATCACTGTAGTCTTCTTCTATAGCTCCTTCAAGACAACCCCTTAATTCACAAAAGTGTGAAATGAATGGCTGTTAGATTTTCTCTTAGATCTCCTACCTACAATCCCAATCTTGCACTAAGTGAGTCTTATCTATTTAAACATATGAAGAAACATTTTAATTGTAAAATCTACCAAAATATTTGAGGATCTGCAACTTTTCATGTGAATCCAAAGCCCATTTATTTCACAGATGTTTTTTTTGAAACTCTTACATTGCTTGAAGAAGTGTGTGGACCACAATGGGTATTGTATTAAAAATTAAAGCCTAATACCCTAATTGTTCTTATGCTACAATTTAAAACATGACGTCACATCAAACTACATCAGACATCAATATGTTCCTTATTTTTTGATTATTTATATTTCGTAACGGCTGCCGTCATATTTCATATTTTAATCGTTCTGTTAACTGCACACATCAGTATAATTGACGAGACAATTGATGTAACATGCATTTAATTTTTTTATGGGAAGAGTTCAGAGCTTATAACTAATATTTGAAGGTGGCTTTATTCTTTGTAACGAGAAGGGTATGTCAAAAATGAGCTAAAAAGTTCATGCAATGAATACATTTTGTGACCAACTTTACAAAAAAGTGCATTAAGAATAATTAAGGTTTTGATCAAAATCTCATCCAAAGAATAATTTGGCTTTTTATGTAGGCATTTGTTAAGACAATTTATCAATTTTTCTTCAGTGATCTCTATCTTTATATTCCAATCAAAAATTCCAAATAATTATATCCTTAAAAAAAGTTTTTCACACTGTTCTTTCTCAATTACACGAGAAAAACTTTCATTGAGCATTAAAACATTAAAAAAACAAAATCTCGATATGTTCTTTTTTGTGTGAAATGGATCAGTTAAGTCAAAAATTATATTTCGAAAATTTTATAAATATTTTTTGCTGACAAATAATCAGTAGAAAATATCAATATTATCAATAAGAGAAAAAACAGTGTAAATCAATTAAAAGAGTACAGCGGTGTTTTTTAGCGATAATTAGAATAATTTCTGTTTCCAGATAAAGAAAGCAGGTGTGGCAGAAAGTTGTTGATTACTCGAAAATGAGAATGTAAACTGCAGTTTGTTTAAATCATTTTTAATTACATTTAATAAATTTATCGTTGCTGTTAAAAAAAATCATCAGTCAACAATGTATCGTTTATAATTTTTATTCCAATTTCTCTCTATAAATCCAAACCGGTTTTTCTTCATTTTGATCAAACCCAATTCGATTATGTATCACCAAGACATGTGATACATGATACATTTTGAATATTTTATTTAATTATGATTTGTTTTTTCCTAATGTCTACTTTTTCTTTTACCGAATTGATTTTAATAACATCTGACACCGTCTATTGTATCATGGTTTGAATAATAGAAAAAGTTTTGTTTTATTTAATTCAAAAATTGAAAATTATTTCAATTCTCCTACATTAATCAGTAATTAATCAATCAAATATAACAAAATCAAATCAATTAAAAAAATTACATGGAAAATTATTAATCAAATGTATCTCAATTAATTTAAAGGGAAAAAACAGCAGATGGATAAAATTCAATAATCAGTTTATAATTCAAGGCAAATTTTAGGAAGTTTATTGAACTAATCATTGTTAGTTTACATTAAAAATTTTTATTACTTAATTAAAAAAATTAATTAAATTATTAACAAATTATTAAGATATTCAAACAGATAAAGGCACACCATTTGTTTACCAAAGACATTAAATGTTTTTTGATTATGAATCAGTAATGATATCAATAAAACATCGATATCATTAGTGATTAATAGTCATTAGAAAATGAAAAGAAGTCAGAGGTGGAAAAACCAAAAGAAGTTCTTATTATACCATTTGTTTAAGATATATATTTGCATTATATTTTATCAGTTCAATTTGTATATGATATTGTATATGCTCAATTTGTATATGCTCAATAATGTTACTCAATCGGGCGTATTTGATATTACACGAGTTCGAAAATTATTTTTGGATTGTTGCGAATTTTTTTTAATTCTGAAGTTGTTTCCAAAATTCTTCAAACTGTTTGAAAAGTAAACCTATGAGACAAAAATTTTCTTCAAACTTCGAATTTAAAATTTGTCCAAATTTTTTCTGGGAAATTAATAAATTTGTGCAACTCTTTTAGTAGAAATGTGGATTATTTCATTATTCTTTTTTCATTAATATCTCTCTAATTTTCTATGGCTCTGAACAAACAAATAGATTTTCTTTAAAACAAATTGAAATTATATCATATCCAAAAATGAAGAGGAAATTAAAAATTTGAACTCAGTTGCTTTTAAAAAGCTGTTGGCTTTGAATTGTGTCTCCTTATCAGTTGAGGATTTTGCATAATCTTCCAGAGCATCTCAAACTTCTGAAATTTGGGTATTATGGTTTAAATTGGTCTTGATTTTGATGACCATATGATATCGTTATGACCATTTAGAGCAGGAGTGACCAACCCAAATGATCTTGCTAGCCATTTTGGAAATGGATTATAACTCCGCGGGCCCTGTGAAAATGGTCAAGGGTTGGCCACCCCTGATATAGAGATATTTTTAAAGTTGTCTTTAAAATTTCTTATCGTTTAACAGAACGGGGGAAAGACGAATAGCTCCTAAACAATAGCAAAATATGTAATCATCAAAGGGCTACTTTTTGTGTTGTATTCATCACATAATTATAATGAATTTGAACCAAGTTTTTTTCTTCCTATTTTTGACATTATAATATTAAATATGGCAAACAACATTCATTTGCTAAAAACTTTTGATTTCAATCTCTTTTTACATAATGCCATCAGAGTTTTGTTACTTGTCATGCAGTTGGACAAAATTTTAATGTGAAAAATAGTTGTGTAAAAAAAAATACAAATTAATTAATTGAAAATTTGTTTATCTTATCAATCATGGCATAAAAAAATAAAATCAGTTTTGACATTTGAAAGAATGAAATTTGAAATACTTTTATGAAATTGGGTTGGTTTTCATAAGGAAGCGCAAGAATAAAAGAAAATCTCTCACGATGATTGACGAGAGAAAAAGAAAAAAGTTGCTAATTACTTTCAGATTTCTAAAGAAAACGACAATAAGTCGAATTTATTGCAGGCCACTGATTATAAATAAAGGGGTTTATTGGATTTAAGTTCAAGAGTTTTCGTTAGGATGACTTACCAAAATTGAAATTGCGATTATTGTTTGTTGAATCTTGTAGTTTACTTAAAGTGGCGATTAAATTGAGTTGACAAATGGTTTTATGATAATAAAAATTTTATTTAGTTTAGTTTCAGTCAATCAGTAAAAAGGAAATGAGTTTAAAGACAAAATTTAAAAATTGTACTTTACAACATCTTTTTAAAAAATTTAAAAAATTTTAATACTATATTTATTCGGTCTCATATCCAGTCTCTTATCAAAATTTGAGATATGTTTCGGCAATTTTAGTGTCCCCCCTACCATTCCATTGACTCCCAACAACAATTATACAAAAACCACTCGGTCATTCAATAGCATTCTATGATTATTTAAAACATATTACTTTCACATATTTTTTTAATACAAAGAAAAAATTTGCACAAATATTTCTTTAATTCTCATGTAATTTATTAAATCTGTTTGAATGTCGCATTATAAATCCAGGTTGGATATTCGGAAATCCATCAAGGAATTTAGATTTTATGAACGGAGATAACTGATAGTTCATTGGTGGAAAAATAGACGGGATATTTGATAGGGACGCTGAGTTGTTTGAAACCCAATTCCAGAACTTGCTGTTGTTAGGATAATGAATACTTCGTCTCAAATCTGTGACATTGGAACCTTCTGTCAAGAGATCAACTCCTGTAGAAGTTTGTCTTTTCCATTTTGTTCTATTTAAAACAATTTTAAATAAAGTTGTTAAAAAGCTTTCAAAAATTATAATGAAATATTGAAATCCATTTAAAATATATTTATGGGAAAACGAAAAAAGCCATCCTAGTTAAATTGAGAGTGATTGGTAGGTAAAAGAAAATGTTTAGCACTATTGCAATGACATAATTATTTTAAAAAAATTCTTCATTTTTGGTACTTTTTAACACCACAACGTTACAAAAACTATTTACTCAACTTAAAGAGGACGGAGAACAATTATGGACGACTAACAATGCATGATGAATCACAAAATTATTTAGAGATCTAATTGTTTTAACTAGACCTATCCATCGATTTGCACGGTTTTTAAATTATGAATAAATCTGTATACTTTAAGTCATCGAACGCACTCCACCAACTCACTCAGACTGAGTAGAAAACTGAAAACACAAAATTTTTGAACACAAAAAGAGACTTAAAATTTCAAAAACAAAAAATTCTCTTAGTCAATAGGAAGAAATTTGCAAAGATGTGCTCCATTTTAGTGAGTGTTAATTACTGATTTCGTATTACCAACCAAAATAATTATACTATCATTAATGAAATTTATTCAACTCGTGAAGTCTTACCGACAATATAGAAAAAAGTCCGTTTATGGAATTTCGATTATTTACTCTGATGATAATATTATATCACAACCATAGAAAAAAAGAATTCTAGCTTTTGAGAGCTCTGGCGAAGAATTGACAGTTTTTTTATTATTTATTTTTCATTATGGAATGTTGTTAAATAAATTTTATATGTTGTATTTCTTTCTTTAATTTGTAATTTTAATATTTTATGTTTTGATTAAATGAATTATATAAACCAATCTATATTTTTTATTAAATGCTTGCTTTATTTTACAAGGTTATTGTGAAGATATCTATGATTTTTTTATTAAATGATTCGTTTTACACTATCTGAAGATTAGTTGAACAAATTCCCTCTTTTGTGTATGCATTTTGAGTCACTTTTTACAGGGTTTCGATTTACGCGAATTTTCATTATTCATCTCACAGGTGTTTAAATGACATTGAAAAATGTCAGAAAAAGAATAAGAAACGAATCGAGAAAACAGATTTATCCTAATAATAATATCGGATGAAGAAAACAATTTTTCAATTAATAAACAAATGCAATTCGCACACAAAACGGACGAAAAATAAAATTTGACGCAGAATTTCTAATACCATTTTGTTACAAGCTCTACTTGAATTCAACTTCAGAGATAGCAGTTTATCAACTTTGTAAGCATCCAAATGAAACAAAATTTTACAGAAAGCCCAAGATAGTGCAAACTTCAACAATTGCATTGGTCCTCCCAATAAATTCTATGAAGTAAGTGAAAATTCGTCGACATGTCCACATGATCGAATAAAACAAACCAAAATGAAAAAAAATCATATTGAATTATAAATTACAAACATTATTATTATTTTAATATTTTTAAGATTTAAATTAATATTGTTTCAAAATTTTCAATTTATTGTATTTTATTAAATGGATTGATTGGGAATAATTTTATTGATGAGGAGATGGGTAAATCTATTCGTCCAATAGTATCACAGCCAGCAAAAATGTATGGGCGTCCAAAAACCCACAAAGATGGTGTACCTATGAGACAAATGTTGTCGATGGTTGGCACTACACAGTTTAAAATAGCAAAATTTGTGGATAGATTAAAAGCGTTTTAACGATCATAGTTTTAATGTAAAGATAGTTGTGAATTTATTTTCTGAATAGTCCAGTTTAACAGACAAAGTATGAATGAAGATTTGTCGTGTGTTTACGAATGTGCAATTAGTTGGTAGGATTGATTAATGTTGTGTTGTGTGGAATGAAAACGTCTCGGGGCAGCATATTTTTGATGGAAGGAAATTCGTAACTTTAAATGTCAATTAACTTTTTAATTATGAATGGTATTAATAAAGAGATGAAGTCGCATGGGTTCAATTTACCAAGAACGATGGCATCAATATGTTTAGCTAGCTTAGTGAAGAAAATTACTTCTTTCCTATTTGTGAAAACCATTGTTTCTAAACAGTAAGTGGATGACGTTTGAAAACCAGAAGCATGCAGAGCATTTTTTGCATTTTATGAATCGTTTACATAAGAATATTGTATTCACGTGTGAAACGGGAAGCAACTCATTGATTGCGTTTTAAATTTATTAATCCGGTGCAAAGATAAGCACTATGAGATAGAGATTTACAGAATACTAACTGAAACTGGTCTTTATATTTCTACAGAAAGTTTTTGTGCATTTGAGTATAAGAGAAATATTTATCTTCTACTTTTAAAAAATCAGTTGAATTTGTTGAGTTGGTGATAAAGATTGGGTATTCTAAATAATTTTTATTAATGATGATAGAAGAGGCTGTTGATAAATTGATTAATAATCATAATGGAATGTATGTAAGAATGATGAGTCTAAGTTTCTGTTGTTATTGCTATACTCGGAAAGTTTTACAAATTATAAGAAAACTCCGGTTTGATTGTGTTTGAATCTCGTTTATCAATTTACATATAGTCTGTGTAATGCTACATATATTGGAGAGATATTCTGTCATCTATGTACTCGAGTTCTTGAATATTGACGATTGACTAATACATGTGTGATTTTGAAATTTTTATTGGATCCAAAGATTAATATTCAAAATGCTTTGAGCATGAATGTTTATTAATAGTTTGATTGATGACATTTGAGTAAGTAAAAATGTATGTTTTTAAATTTAAAATTTTTAATATTGATTTAAAAATTATTTCATATAAAATGTATTTTAAATAAAATATTAAAATGGTTTAAAATTTAAAAATACTTTTAAGATATTAAAATAATGAAAAGTAATAATTTTTTTAAATATATAAATTAAAATTCATATTGTTTTGATAGAAATACATCATAAAACTTGTGTTTGAATGACTCTTTCTTATTTCAATAATGAAAATAATAAACTGGATATAAAAGTAAATTAATATTGGATTTATTTTTTTCTATTCTCACATTTTCAGTTTTGTTTAAATAAAGTGATGTCAATTTGAAAATGGTAACACTCAATTTCTTGATACAAGATTTTAAAATACTAAAGAAAATATTATTTTAGGCAACATTTTAACATAGTATAATTTTGAAAATTAACTTATGAAATAGTAATGTACAAAATCTAATTCTCACCTTCTGTTTTGATACCAAGTTTTCACTTGAGTATCTGTCAATTCAAGATAATTTGCTAACTCCAGTCGATCTTGAACACTGAGATATTTATGTTTGTCGAATGATTTTTCCAATTCACATAATTGTTTCTCTGTGAAAGCCGTCCGAGCTTTTCTTGGTCGTTTTTCTGAGAATGATTTACTGGCAAGCATACTTTGAGAGGTTTTGAATTTATCACTCATTGGCATAGTCTCAGTTTCAACTTAAATAAATTTAAATTAATCTTTAATTGGCAAAAGACAATGAATTGAAAAACGATATTTTTCACTAATTTTAATCTAAACACAATATAAATATTTACTTGAAACATCAATATTTCTATCAATAAAATCGTTATTATCCCCGATCGATTCATGGCACACCTCTGACTTTTGATCAAAGGATATATCTAGAATCGAAGAAATATTAAACATATCAAATCGAAATTTTTTTTTCGAATTTTTTTTTCTGATTTTAACTGCGAAACAAACACGAATTCGATTGGATATTTCTTAATCAATTTTAATTGGTCGAAATATTACTGACATAATTTTCCGTCATTTCTCTGTTGTTTTTGCCTTGTCGACTGTTCAAATTATATGTATTTATAAAGAATTAGATTTTATTGTAATTTTTTAAATGTTTAGTTAATATTTTTACAATAAATAATATGAATAATTATGTAAGAAGTAATGGAAAGAGCATTTACTCCCAAACGAAACATGATTCACGTTCCCTTCATTATTTATGTAATTTATAAATGCATAATTTGTTTTAAATGAAATCATATTTTATTTAATAAGTAAAAAAGTAATTACAAATGGTAAAAAATTCTTTAATGAGAGCATTGTTGCTGCTTATCATCAACCAACTGTTGTATTCTTGGTACAGTGTTCGAAAAGGTCAACCACATGTCATGTATATACCCGGAAGAAGTTCACCACGTATCCCTGCGGGTACATTGACACCCGGTTAGGAACCACTGGTCTACATGTTTAATCAGCTTTCAAAATCCATTAATAATCATATATTTTAAAACATATATTAAAAAAGAAACACAATCTAAATATACGCTCAAAAGTTGTTTATTCTAAATCGTTTAACTCTGCTGTTCATATGATTCTTTCTTAGTGTTCTTTTTTAGTGACATAGAACCTGTATAAATGCCTCTCTTTGGAGACGTTAATGTCTCATAATCATTGAGCGGTCCTGTAAATAAATTCCACCCTAAAATTATTCACAAATATAATTTGACTAAATAAATTACACCAAACTTTGTCAAAGAAGATGAAATTTGCACTGCATTTTAATACATTTTTATCCGTGAAAGACAAGCGACAGTATCATAATTAAGAAGAATATTTTAAAAATTTATAAAAACAAAATTATTGAAAAATTCTGAATAATGAATAATAGAAAATTATATGGACAATAACTGACAAAGTGTACCAAGAATATTTATGCTTACAATAAATGAGTGACCGTGATAAAGTGATATATTTGTTATAATTTATTAATCTGTAATTTTATTAAAAATTTAGATTTTTAGGATTTTACTTTAGGATTTAAAGTAATATAAGTTTGATTTGATTTAAGTTTTTATAAAGTTTATAATTTAGGTGGCCTAATCAGCTGTACGTTTGGGCCCGTTCGGTTGGCCAGCAATGCTCATCTAATGACTGTATTAGTTCATTGGAATATCAATCGGATGGAAATAATAAGCAAAATTCGGCATTTAGAATTGATGACTGTTAATAAAACGAAAAAATAAATAAAGTAATTAACTTATTACTCTAAAAGAAAAAGAACCATTTAAATAGAATTGTCTCATCAAAATGATCAATTAATCAATCAAATTATTAAGAGAAATTTTGTTTTCAGTTCTATTTTTGGAATATCATGAAGAATTTTTCCGAAAATCCTTTTTCAATGTCGTCAGCAATGTATTATAACCCGAGATAACTTTACAGAAAATCATCATTATTTTAATGTACACAATTGAGATTTTAAAGGCTTTCGGTGATAATGAAGATAAATATTTGCAATGGCTCAATCAAATTGTTACGACAAAACTGAAACCATGGATCAAAACGAATAAAGTGTATGGAGATGATGCGGTTTATGATTACACGTTCTGGGAGATAGGTCGACACTACGGACAACGAAATAACGGTGCTAATCGAAGCTGGCCGTCGTAAGAAAACTCAAGAGATGAGCGAATTTCTTGAAAGAAATCATTCTATGGTTTCCAAACGATTGCCGTATACTTGGAATGGTTAGCTATGTCTATGTATGAGTGTCGCATGAATTAACGGAGATTAATTTGAAAGAGCGCTTATGTTCTTGCAAAACACTATTTAATAGAAACAATATAGATCAATTTTTAAAGCGCGCTTTGTCACAGGAGATGAAAAATGGATTTTGTATACTTATTCTAAGCGCAAGTGATCTTGGTCTAGGAAAAGAGAACCTATTTTAAATAGTGTAAAAGCCAGCTTACACCCGAAAAAGATAAGGCTATACATTAAGTGGGACAGGAAGGAAATAGTTTTGTATGAGTTCTTACCTGAAAATGACACTATACATTCAGATAACTACTGCTCTTAATTAAATAAACAGAAGCGACCTGAATTAGCCAACAGAATGGGTATTGTTCTCAAGTATCACAATGGCAGACCACACGGAACAAGTTACCGCAACTTTGATATTTTGGTCCATCCACTATACTCTCTCGACCTTTAAGCATCTGATTACCACATATTTAGATTACTTCAAAATTCTAACTAAATACTCACAAACGAACACATCACTTTTGCAATTGCTAAATTAAAACAATAATATCAAAACTCGTAACTAGAAAAAAAGAACACTTCTTGGGAGTAAAAATTAGCAAAAAATGCCTGATAACCAATTTATTAGGCAAATAATTAAAAGGATGGAAAAATATAAATTATCAAAAATTTACAATAAAAAATTAAATTAATAAACTAAATTTAAAAAAATCAATTCAAACTTAATTGTATTAAATTTCCGAGAAATGATTCAATTATCGAATCAGAGTGACGTCACAATTCGAGCACAATTATAATCAATATAACAAAGTGCTGGAGGCAAAAAACAGATTTTAACTCATTAATTATACATTATTTTTCATTAATTTCAATAATTTATTTAAAAATTATAAGAATATGTTGTCATTGAATGCTTGTTAAATGTGTAACATTTCCTTAACTACTATCGATAAATGTCTAAATCTGGACCGTATTATATATGCACATAGGTTATTACCCATTGTCGTAGGGATCTCTCTCCAATTACCAACCAAACTTGTCCTGACTCGAATTCGGTAGTGTTAAGAAAGTTGTCCAATTAAGAAATTTACAGCTAATGAAAAAGTGTAACTATAATCGGTTATATTTTCGACAGTAGTAGCTAATTTTCTATTTTATTATCCAGACTAAATCCATGTTTCGAATATTAATTTTGTATTTTTCGCACAAAAAATATTTCGGCATATACAATTGACTTCAAATCGGGAAAAGGATTTTCCAACTTTCTTCGATAATTTTTCACATAAAATGAAATTTCTTATAAATGAACAATTATATTTGCAAAAAATAGTTTATTAATATAAAATGATATAATATTAGTTAATAATAATAATAATAATAATAATAATAATAATAATAATAATAATAATAATAATAATAATAATAATAATAATAATAATAATAATAATAATAATAATAATAATAATAATAATAATAATAATAATAATAAAAATAATAATAAAAATAATAATAATAATAATAATAATAATAATAATAATTATTATTATTATTATTATTATTATTATTATTATTATTATTATTATTACTATAGTAAATAATCATCTTGAAATTTGTTGTAAATTCCAATTATTTGAAACGAAAAATTAATTTTGAAAAATTAGTATATTAACAATATTTAATAATAATAATAATTCAAAGTCTTTTTTTGTTACGAAAGATCATTAGATTTGAAAATAATATTTATACAATTAAATCGCGTCTATAATTGGACATATGCTCTGTTGGACCTAATCTGGTCAAATAATTGTCAAATCAAAAGCCTTTACTCCGAAGGCATCTGTGAGACAACAACTATCGTTACCGAATTTCATTATTATTCATTGGTTACTTTTTATTATCAAATACAGGGCCCCGGCGGGCTCAATGAATATTGTTGAGAACGTTTGTCAAGGAAAACCGTCCCAGGGGGGTTCCAGTCAACAATAATCTCGTATTTAGCGGCCCGATCTGAAGTGTATTTAATCGATTGTGACGCAATTCATGACACATCATATACAATTAGCCTGTTAATTAAGTTGCCGAAAAATTTTTTTTGAGAGCCGTTTTAATTAAAATAATATTTCGGAACGTCAAAGATATTTTCGTTTGAGTTAATCAACTGGCAGAATTAAAAGATGAATTTTATTTGCTGGATATGAACCTGGCATACGATTTATGAATCTTTTAGATATTATTTCTTTTTTACTAAAAAGAAATTTAACCCGAATTTTCCGAATTAAAATTTCCCGAAGATTGTCTTTGAAATGAGAGCTGAAGATGGTCTTAAAAAATCGATTCTAATTTGTAATATTTCTTAAAATTTATTTCCGTCTTATTTTTCTGCGTTTTATAAAGACATGTGTGGGTAACTTTTTGTGCAATTAAATTTAAATAAAATAATATTTTACTATTTTCAATAAGATATCACATCTAATCATATGTATTTATTAAAATCTTCGTAAAAATATACACCGTTTATCGTCGTTTAGTCGAAAAATGTGTTCCAAACCATTCCCCTTTAAAAAGTAGATTGGCTAATGCATGGACGACAAAAATCTTTGAAAAATAAATAACATTTAAAAATCATGTCAAAGAAGCAGATTCCAATACGTAAGTAATTGTGAAGATCCAGACTTTGAAGGATATTAATAAATTTTATAATAATAAATTATTTTTAAATTTGAGGTTATATTACATTAGCACATTTTCTTTGCAGGTTTTGAATTTATTATCTTTGATAACTCTTTTTTGTAAACACCAAATGTGATCGTTGTGATCAACGTAAAACCAAGGTTTTCGTTGATTGAAATTCAGTCCAACTTGGATTTGTACTAGTTGACTTATACACGTATGATCTAGAGATTTTAAGGATATTGACTCTGTCGGTCAACTAATACCCGAATGAGTTTGAGGTAATTGGAAGTGCTAAAAATTTAGCATCAACTGATATATCATATAGGTTTAGCAAAAGAAAATCAAAAATATATTCTGTTATTGAGAAAGAACATCAATGAAAGTTCAAGGTCAAAAATGAAAATATAGTTGAATTGACAAATAATTTCCAGTTTTGAAGATATTTATATATTTTCTTATTTTATATTTTTGATATTTTTCGATATTTCGTAAGAAATCATACACCAAAAATACTTTTTATTTAAAAATTATAAGGCTACGTATTTTTAAAATCAAATTTTTTAAATATCAGAAACAAATCTATAAAAAATAAATCTAATTTGATTTGTTTAAATCAAATAAATAAATTGAACTTAAAATCAGTCGTAAAGTTTGATTTGAATTTTTAATAAATTAAATTTGAATAATTTTTTCTCAAAATTTGTTTTTAAAAATGATGTAAATTATAATTGTATAAGAATATGAATTTTAATTTCTAATAGAGATTTTGATTATTTTATGAGTAAAGTGAAACTAGGAATAATTGACGAAGTGAAAATCAGTTTTATGCCGGAATATTTGAATAAAATTGACGTAAAAATAAAATTTTCTTAAAATATCTAAAATTTTTGTAATTGAATTTTTTAATGTGATTTTTGAATATTTTTCTTTTTCAATAAAATTTCGTTTTTATTCTCAATCAGATGAATTTTGACGAGCCGATTCACGTTGCCTGCGAGAACGGCCACGAGGAAGTTGTCAAGTTTCTCATTGACAAAGGAGCCAAAATTGAATCGCATAGAAAAGTGAAATAAATTCTTTTTTTTGAATTTTCTTTCAGCAATTTTTCATTAGTTTGGTTGGAGACCAATATTTTTTGCTTGTTTTAATTGCCATAAAGACGTGTTAATGATTTTAATTAAAAACCGATGCGAAATAAATGCACTTGATCAAGTTATTGGAGTTAGGAATTGGGGGTAAAGTTAACAAGTAGTATTCTTTTCAGAATAAATGGCAACCCATCCATTGGGCTTGCCGCTTTGGACATTGGGAGATTGTGAAACTGCTCATCAAGAACCGATGCGACATTGAAGCATGCGGCCATGTAAGGAGTATCAACTTGTAAAATTGCACATTTATTTTGTTGATAACAACTATTAGGATGACCTTCGACCAATACACATCAGTTGCCGATATGGACATACTAATATTGTCAAATTATTAATTGAAAATAATTGCAACATTGAAGCTCGTGATTATGTAATTTAGAGTTAAATGTAAAGTAACTTTGACATAAAAAATCCAGAGTAAATGGCGGCCGATACACTGGGCATGCTATGTTGGGAATGTTGAGGTGGCTAGGTTACTTATCACAAACAAGTGCACGTTGGATATGCTCACTAAAGTAAATTATGTTATTATTATTATTATTATTATTATTATTATTATTATTATTATTATTATTATTATTATTATTATTATTATTATTATTATTATTATTATTATTAATATTATTATTATCATTATTATTATTAATATTATTATCATTATTATTATCATTATTATTATTATTATTATTAATATTATTATTATCATTATTATTATTAATATTATTATCATTATTATTATTATTAATATTATTATTATCATTATTATTATTAATATTATTATCATTATTATTATTATTAATATTATTATCATTATTATTATTATTATTAATAATATTATTGTTATCATTATTATTATTAATATTATTATCATTATCATTATTATTATTATTATTATTATTATTATTATTATAATTAATATTAATATTATTATTATTATTATTATTCATACGATATATTTCGACAGCATAACTGTCATCTTCAGGTACACAAAACCAACTAAAAATATTATGAATTAACATTTAATTTAAACAAATTATTTTTTATTAATTTAATTTTGTAATAAATAAATATTTAAAAAATATATTCAAATAACTTTTAACTAATTTAAAATGTTATTTATATAAATATTATAATTTTTTATTTATATTATAATTTTTTAAAAAATAATGTAATTTATAAATTCAATTATTTTAATAATATTAAAAAAAGTTTTTTTTTATAAAAAACAATACATAAACATGATTTAACATACTTAAACTATTTAAAAACATTCGTAGTCACAGCACTTTGTACATTAATCTTTGGATCCAATGACCATATCAGCAATGCTTCACATATCACGCCTTCCCAATAATTATTCAAACTTTTCAACAAAATTCTAAAATCAGACATTCCTATTTCACTTTTACAGCCTCTATTGTGCTCACTAATATTGGTCGAGCTCTTCAATCGACAATGCTCTAGAACTCGAGTACAGTGATGACGGGAAGTCTCTCCAATGTATGTGGCATTACACCCATTACATGTAAATTTATAAACGAGATCAGAACACAATCCAACTGGAGTTTTTGATTTATTAATAAACATATTGCGAACCTTACACGAATTAGAGACGATCTTATACTCTCAATTTCCCATCTGTTTACTTAACTTCATTTTATAATTTGTAAAACCTTCAGAGTACGGCAATACTAACACATATTTAGGCTCAATTTTTTTATATCCATTTTTACTATTATTTAGATCAACACTCAATTCACACTCATTTGACTAATTACACTCAGACTTTCCAAAACATGGATCCTTAGGATTTTTAATCAATTTGTCAACAGTCTCTTTTATCATCAACAATAAAAATGATTTAGAATATCCATTCTTTATCAACAACTCAACCAATTTATCAACAATTTTTACCGAATTAGCAAAAGTAAAAGATAAAGACAATGAACAATAAATCAATCCCTTCACCATATTTCTCTTATACTTAAATTCACAAAAGCTTTCTGGAGAAGTATAAAGACCAGTATCAGTTGGTTTTCTATGAATCTCTGTCTCATAATGTTTATCTTTGCGTTGAATTAATAAATCTAAAAACGCAATCGATGACTTTCTCTCCGTTTCACATGTGAATACAATGTTCTTTTGTAAACTGTTCATAAAATGCAAAGCGGTTCTACATGTTTCTGGTTTTCAAATACAAGAAAAATATCATTCACATACCTTTTATAAACAAAAGGTTTTTCAAATTAGAAAGAAGCAATTTTTTTTCGCAAACTAGCCAAAAATATTGATGCCATCGCTGGTGCTAAAGGGGAACCCATAGCGACTCCATCTGTTTGTTGATACAATTCATTATTGAAAAGAAAATTGACATTCGAAGTAGCAAATTCAAGAAGTTTACGAAATGCCCTTCTATCCAAAATGTGATGTTCAGAATCATTTTCATCCCACAACGCACAGCATAAGTCAATTGTATCAACCAGTGGTACATTCGTAAACAAACTGCAAACATCAAACGAAACCATAACATCATTCATACTTCGGTTTTGTAACTGTGCAATACAAGACACAAACTCAAAGCTATCCTTACATTCAAACTCTGATCGCATTAACGGTTTTAATAATCCATCTAAAAACTTTGCTATTTTATACTGGGCAGTACCAACCATCGACAAAACTGGTCTCATAGGTACACAATCTTTATGGATTTTTGGAAGCCCATATAGTTTTGCTGTCTGCGATTCTATTGGACAAATAGACTTACCTACCTCTTCATTAATAAGCTTCTTCTCAATAAAACCATTTAACATTTTTTGTACAAACTCTTCATCCTTAAGAGGAGGCAATTTTCCATTCTTTCGACCCTTTGGCAATTTCACAAACTGAGGAGAATTTAACAAATCATTAAACTTATTTACATACACATCATGGTCAAGAATAATTATCCCATTTCCTTTGTCAAAATTTACAGATATTTATATTTTTTTAGCTAATTTTTTTAAAGTCATAAAATCCCTAATATCATCGAAAAAGTCATCGATTGCGTTTATAGATTTGTTAATTCAACACAAAGATAAACATTATGAGACAGAGATTTATAGAAAACCAACTGATACTGGTCTTTATTATTAAAATAATTGAATTATTAAATTACATGATTTTTTAAAAAATTATAATATAAATACAAAATTATAATATTTATATATATAACATTTTAAATTAGTTAAAAGTTATTTGAATATATTTTTTAAATATTTATTTATTACAAAATTAAATTAATAAAAAATAATTTGTTTAAATTAAATGTTAATTCATAATATTTTTAGTTGGTTTTGTGTACCTGAAGATGACATTTATGCTGTCGAAATATATCGTACGAAAAGTTTATTATTATTATTATTATTATTATTATTATTATTATTATTATTATTATTATTATTATTATTATTATTATTATTATTATTATTATTATTATTATTATTATTATTATTATTATTATTATTATTATTATTATTATTATTATTATTATTATTATTGTTGTTGTTGTTGTTGTTTTATTTTTGTTTTGTTTTAAAATGAATTTCTCAATAATAATGTTTCAGAACAATAAAACACCAATTAACATTGCAGAACAGTATAGGTATACCGATGTAATGAAAGTCATTCAAGATGAATTAAAACGTCAATTGGTAAATAATTTTTTATCTTTATTTACCCAAATATATTATCAAAATTATATCTAATGATATTTACGGTTCATATAAGGGAAGTTTCAATGATATTTTATATGTCATGCTAGATAAAAATAAGCAAAGAAAGACTAATCTCTATTCAATGTTTATCCCATTTTAGTAAATTTACCCGGAAATATTGGTCAAATATGTAATTAGCAATTGATATACGGTTGTTATGCAAGTAAAATAAATTGTTAATGAAATTGCAAAATTTTGTTCCTCAGTTAATAAATAAATTAAACACCAAAGGAGGGGAACACATTTTATGTACGTTTTATATGTAAACTAATCACACCATCTATCTTATCAAAATTTAATGCAAATGTTACCGTTGTTTTTTAGAACAAAATGTGAATGGTGCCTTCCGTATTTCTTTTTCGACTACTTACCTAGCTCAATTTTGGTTTTCATAGCGCCGAAAACTCCATTTCTCATAAATCCGACGTTGCAAACATTAGAAGCACTTGTATTGCTTTGTAATACAAATATTAATCATCTCCATTAAGATTCATTCAACATTGAATTAAGATTTCATTTTAAAATTTTAGTTTAAATATCTTCCCTTTTTAATTAAACTCCACATTGTTATCTGCAAGAAATGTTTTAAAAATCATTTAAAAATTGAAACTGTTCGAATTGATTCAGATAACAAATTATTGTATTCTCCTAAAACTGTCGGAAATGGAAGAAATATCATTGATATATAATGTGCACATTTAATAATGAATGTAAGGAAAGATGTAAGAAAATATGTTTGCAGATCAACTAAAAAGGTAGAATCACAATTTATTGCGGGAGAAAGTCAACCATAACTAATCAAGATAAAGTATTAGTTGAACGAGAAAACATTACTCACATTTTTAATCTCGATAAAAATCACAATGTTATAAGACTCGAAGAAACAGAAAATGTCTACATTGAGTGTTCAGTTACGAATTAGATCAAATCAACTAATTTTATTTGTTACGAATATATTTTGGATATTATTGTTGAGTTCCTACAGTTTCCTAGGTAATACTTCTAAAAGAAACTCTGAATACTTATTGCTATTCAAAAGGTTTTCCATGATCTTAAAACTCAAATTTTTAATCATATTTCTATTATATTTATAAATTAAACTTTCACTCGTAATATATCCGGGATTTGAATTGCATATATTCATTTGTTCATAATAACCAACTGAAAATGTTGAATCATATGCGATCAAATAATTGATCATTGAACTCTATAAACAGGTCATCATTTTGTAAATGTTTTTCAAATTTCATCCCTCATTGTACACATTTTTGATATTGACAGGTCATTAAACAAAAAACATTAAAATAAAAGAAAATAAGAAAAGATTATTAAAATTGGAAAAATAAATCACCGCTGATATCAACACAAAAAGATATGTTAAAAAGAGCAAAGAACAAAAACCGGCATATAGAGATCCATGCAGGCTTTCAATTGATCTATGTTAATGTTTCTTCAACAAGATATAATTTATTCAAATGAAAGAAACTCATTTTTATTCTGAAATATCAACAAAAGTTGCTAAATTTGAAAAGTGTTCGAATACTGAAGGCAAATCAGCAAATTTTTTATGGTAAAAACGGTTAAAGATGAAGCTAGAACGTCTCTAGTCATTTTGTCACTTTACATGTCAATGCTGTTAAAAAATCGTTTTTAATAAACAAAATTAAACAACCATTATGAAAACATTGTAGCACAAGTTCAAACTTTATTTATTGAATACGTTGTAAGTCAGCATAAAAGGTAAAACACTGAAGTCATTATGACTAAAATACATCATTTTTATCTCTATTGAGGATTTACTAATCTCGAATAGTATTCTGAAACCCTTCTCCTACAATACATAATATATTGTGATTTAATATATCAAAGGTCAATTACTACATAATACATATCAATACATATTGTTGTTCCATAAGAAATCGAAGAAGTCAAATCAATTTGAATGACGAAATTATATTAATATTACAGATATATATTCAATATGAAAATACCACAACGTAATAAATTGCTAATAAATTCGATTAAAATACCGCAACGTAATACGTTACTATTTTCTGATAATATCAAAATCATTACACATATCAAGACCTGTTTGTACTTCAGAATCTTTGCAAGCAATGCAATTTGCATCGCATTCTAGAATCATGTCCGAATGCTACTCAAGAAGTTGGTCTATATTTTTCAGTTTTTTGCTGTTAAAATCCTACTATACAAGCAGGAAATTTAGTAATACTTTTCAGTAATTTTTGAAAATATTATGAAACAAATATGGCCCATAAGGGTTACAATTACTTCAATTAAGTAAATCTACTCTTTGTGTAACAACTTTCTGTTGACTAATTTAGATCGGAAAAAAATCTCTAAATGTATACATACTACATTAGAATGTTTACTTTTCTAAATGAAAACTTTATATTATTTTTTAATTAAAATTTATTTAATACATTGTTTAGTTTGATCGAATTTCAAGGGCCTTTCAGGTTTCAAACGATTTTAATCTTGATCAAGACATTTACTCAAAATGTAAGTTAAAAATTACAATGCCATTTTTTGTTTTAAAGTACATGAAATTGAATTCGCCTAAATGTCATATAAAAAGGAAAAATCTTAAGGAGAAAAATTACAATCGAAATATTTCTGTTTGAGTTAATGAATTTGATTAAAGATTCGATATTTTTGAAATAATAAAAGCACGTTTTTAAGCAGAAAATAGAATGTGAAATAAAAAAATCTTAATTGTGCAAAAGTCGTGTTCCTAGAATAATGTATAAATATTAACCCTTTAGATACCTGCTTGACCTATCGAACCAGAGCGATTTTCTCCTAAAGTAAAAGGCCTAAAAGATCAACAGGTTTTACATCATTATTTAGAACATTTTGAAATATAAAGCAAATTTTTATCATATTCTGATTGTCAGATAATCGAGTTACAATTTTGAAAATAGGACTTTTTCAAAGTGAAATAAACATAGAAGTTGAAGGAAAAAACTCACGGAACATAAATTATTGAATAGAATATCTATCAATCATATATGGGTAGAAAAACCTCATAGAAAATCTAAGTAAAACCTGAGTATTTGTCAAACTAGTAAAACATACTTTTGAAAAATGTTAAATTTTTTTATAAATTTGAATAATTCTAAAAACAAATTTGCAAACGTTCACTGTATTTCATCTTTACATGATGAAAAATACAAAATTTAGCTTTTCGAACTTTTCTAGAAAATTCTAGAAAATCATGTTAGGTTTCCAAAAGGAAAATTAAAGACTATTGGTCATTGGATGCATTACTTCAAACTCCAGTATTCAATCAACATATGTCAAGAAACCGATTTCATGGTATTTTGAGATGCCTTCACTTTAGCAATAATCGTGAAAAGAGTACAGGAAAGTTGGGCAAAATTTCACCTGTCTTGGAAATGCTAAATAAAATATTTATACTATACACTTATCCTGACAAAAAGCTTTGCATCGATGAAAGTCTCATGATATGGAAAGGGAAAATTTCATTCAAACAATATATACCATCAAAAAAGAATCGTTTCGGAATAAAATCGTTCATTTTTACTGATCGTTCAACCCGAATCATCCTTGATTTTATAATTTACATGGGAAAAAATTCCAATGGCCTTGGATAAACTGGAGAC